>NNCF01131144.1:3965-102775 GCA_002313205.1 Laupala kohalensis | reverse complement strand
CTCTTCTTACTCTTCTTACTCTTCTTACTCTTCTTACTCTTCTTACTCTTCTTACTCTTCTTACTCTTCTTCGACCCAGTCTCAATAATCAGTTTATTTTACGATTTATTTTCTATTTTTTCATTGCGTTGCTTTCGTTACGCGCACCTAGCTCGAATGTGTAAGGAGGGTCATTGTGGAAATAGACAAAAGCATCGGTACTGTAACAAGAGCGATAGACCTGTGCGATGCAAGAATTGCGAAAGGAAAAATTTTAATTCTGATCACAGTGTATTAGATAGAGCGTTCCCAGAATGTCATGGCGAAGCGCATATTAGTGCAATCTATTGGCTATGTAAATTGAGAGCCGAACATACAGAGAGGACAAATGGGGATCTTAAGTGTTCGTAAGAAATGAGAAATCTATGTTGATAAGAATAATTTAGATATTTTATTTCGTTAAATTTTTGAAAATTTATTAATTTATGTTCGTGTAAATCTATGAAAATAATGTGTGTAATAGTATATAATTGGGCCTTGCAATGACTATGTTGAAGGCAAGGCGGTCTAATACGTGACCAAAGACCAAATAAAATGAGAAAATAAACAAAGAAAAAGTATCTTTACAGCTTTTTAATTTGTAGAATACAGTAGTGTCGGATTATTTTCAAGATTTCGGTAATTGTGATTATTAACATATTTATCGTTATATCGCAAAACTATATCCACTCTAAAGCTAATTGTACACATATTTTCGCTGGGAATCCCCACGGAGGCGTGTATTATGTGGGCGAATGCCAGCGCATAGCGCATTTTCCGTGGGCGTCGCTGTTTACTCCTTTCGCGTGCTGGCGGATAGAAGCATGTTATCTCGCGCACTCGTTTGCTCGTGCCAGCCAGTCACAAGACCTTGGAACGGGGAGACACCAAAAACTCAAGTGACGAACAGATGAGCTCAGTACGGGATTGAATGTAAGGAGAGGAGAGGGGGGGGGTCGGAAAAGATCGTGTTTCTTGTAGAGACATGAAGAAGTGGAATTAATTAATGCATTTATGTCTTGTGCGTCCATGTCCCGTCCGAGAAATGTGTAATTGTAGTTGTTTTTTGTAAAGCCATTTACGTCACAGATTCGTCATAGATACAAAAATAACCGAGTAGGAGAGTGATCGTACATATTCTTTTCCTCAAAATCCACGAGAATTTTTTTTTCTTCATAACATACTAAAACACTCATAACAAATGCAATTGCGTCAATGGAAGTGTAGGACCTTACTTTTAACCTTCATTTGTTTTGCTCCATACAGTCACTTGTTCATGGACTTTGGAAGGTTGAGAAAGGGAAGGATTTATTTATTCTCTTTTTCTTTGGGGCTTTAGGGCTCGTCAACGTCAAGGGAGGGATTTAGAACAATTGGAACGCTCTTGAAAATGAGTTATATAATATTGTGTGTCATGTGGATGAGGTACTCCATCTGTCGATCAGTCGAAAGTAGATTGATTTTCCGTCGCAACTTAAAAATTTAACAGACTATTGTTGAATAGGTAAATAAACAATCGCTCCCGAACAAGAAATACGCATGTTCCTGAATAGGATCTTAAATTACATCTTTACTAGGTATAAATTGCATCAGTTTCTAGGTATAATACTTCATCAAAATGGCAAGTTACTCTTCACGACAAGAATTCTTCTTTCAACTATCTGATGACTTTGCTATCAATACTGTCCTTGCCATTTTCTCGTAACCATGACATTCTTTAGACCTTTGTGCGACGATAGACTGATTCACACAACTGATCGAAAAAGTGAATAGAAGGAAGTATGATCAGCTTTGCGGGTTGTTTACATGTTATGGGTTTCCCTATTGCCCAATAATATATCCATTCCATTGGAACCTTTGCTGTTTATTCTTAGACACAGTTATAGGAATTTCTCGTGTGAAAGAAAACGTAAATACCAGGTTTCTATGAGAAAAAGAATACGTAAACAATCATTCAGTGTCCATGGTTTTTACGAAATAGTGTCCAATTAATTTCACGTGCCAAAACAAATCTAAACATTCTCTTTCAGATGTTACATAGAGTCGTTTATGAGAAAAAAACATTAACAATAATTACTCTAGCCTTTTCCATGAAACTATATTGTATTCATCAAGTTAAAGAGAATGGTGCATTTCGCGAATGCTACAGTTTCTCATTACATTCCATAAAATTCGAACTATACCGAAAAGTTGATCGATCATTTAGATGAAAATAAACAATTAGTAACATCGTTTGTAGACTGGGTAATCACAAGAGTGATCTAAAAGAATTAATTAATAATTTAATTAAGAAAACAACTAATATTTTAACGAAGTTAATATCGAGTTTGACGCATTATTCGGATCGTTTTCGTCTCTATGCAGTCTCAAGAAGGGAAACAATATTTTTAGCACAGTAATGTATTTAAATATAAATTAATTTTAAATTTTGTAATATCTTCTCAGTTTTTATAACTTAATTGTCCTCTTGTGTTGGATCATAGAGCAATTAACGAACCAATTGTTTCCTTGATTTTTTTAGTAAATTTTTCTTTTATGTCAGGGTTTTTAGAATGGTGTGATAAGAAATAAATCGAAAACTATATTTCCTTGGAGTATTCTTCTGAGTGTGCACGCGTGTCCATGTGGATAGGCAATATGAATAATATGAAAGCTAATCTAATGCTTTTTAGGTAAAATAAACAATAAACGTTTTCCAATTACAATACTTCATATGTACAAAGTATACCAGAAAGTAAAACGGACTCTCTGTACAATAAGAACTAATGCATACTTATTCTATTTGGTATGTAATTCATTAGAAAGAATTCAATGCTCATTTTGTGATATGTTGTTATTTTCTGGGACGTACTATTACTTGTCAAATTGATTTTAATAATAAGGTATTAAAATAAGAATAATTTTCAAATAGTGTTTATGATATTTATCTCATCTTCACACAGTCTAGTACATCTCTAACCTCATCTCGACCTGGGATTTTGTCCAGTTTTCGTATGAGTACATCAATCATATTTTATGGGATGTTTCCTTGCATGGTTTGAAGAAGTAATGTAGCTTTTTTAACATCCACGAGGTCATACTGAATAAACATTATGCAGGAACAAGAAATTGCAGAACTAGTGAAGAAGAAACGCAGCAATATGAAAAGGAAAAGCGATGGCTCCAGCCATTGCAACACTTGTGATGGGAGGGCCACCGGAAGAGTGATGGTGGCGATGGCGGTCAGTCAGCGGAGCAGGGGAACCAGTACTCCATCTACGTGAGTCATGGACGGCATATAAGAGAACGCCAGCAGGTCGAATCTCCAGTAACGACAAAGGCTCTTAGCACTCGTCCTCTCCGCAACGGACGCGGATACAGAAGGAGGTTCAGATTTGCTGTTAACGAACTGGTTTGAGCTATCGGTCCGTGGAAATGCTGACATAACGAGATTTATGTTGTTTTAAATAGACGTTATTGTCAAATCGTTTTCGTATAATCAAAAGTTGTCGTATTTAAAACGGAATTTTCCGCAACTATGAAACACAATCAGGGAGCAACCATCTGCTTTTTGGTACTGGTATGCCTTCTGTCAGTGGTTGATGCAGTAGGTCGCAAAGGATGGTTCAAAAAGAACATGGAACAAGTGAGGGCGCTACAGAAGAGCGGACCACAACCCCGTGCTATGCAAGTGGCAGAGTTAGTGAAGGTTGGACCATCGGAGTTCCTGGTGCCCCCGCAGACTGTGCTGCATTACTGTGACCCCATCGCTTGTTGCGGCCTCGAGGCTAATTCGTATCATTGGTGCGAACCCCAGATCGAGCCGGTAATGCTGTATTTCCTGGCCACCGACATCATGAAGAAAGAGAAACGCATTATCAAATACGAATTCCAAAATCACACGAGTTGTGCATGTCACGAAAAATTAGAGAGCGAATTCGCTTGAAGTTTACGTTCGAAATAATGAATTAAGAACAACTGTACATTTCACTTTGGCAATACGTAAGATATAATGTATTTTATTTTTCACATTTCTTCAAGACTATTTCCTTTCACGACTGCTGAACTTCTCTCTTTCTGGAGAACGTTCTGTGTTTCAACAGGAGAGAAAGTTGTACGAGAAACAATTGTAGTGAACAGTGAAGTGGTAGCATGGACTTCAGCAGGAAGTAGATCAGGGGANAGAGACAGGCGAGTAGACATTCCACGTGTGAATTGAACTATTTTCTCTCTCTCTCTCAAAATGATACGTAAATTATAAAGTTTCGTATACATTCAAATAATTTTGAATTAAATTTTTGGTTGTATTAAACAACTAATTATTGGGTTTTATGGCTGAGTGGTGCTTGACTATTCAACCAAATGTAGTATGGCATTTCCAAGATTTTTATCCAAGAAGATGCTTCGTGTAATGGAAGTTTTACATTGATATTATCGCCACTGGAATTGAAAGGGTTTCAATTAATGTATTTCTAGTCAATGATTGAGTACATGTAAGTTGTTTAAGTCACTCTAAAAGATATTTCTTAAAGTCATATAATGCGTCGGACTGTTGTGTCGATAAACAGGAACATTCAAATAACATAGTTAAGTGTTAAGAAATATTTGGTGTCATTTGTGGTGCACAGAACGCATGTTGGATATTTCTAGTCATTTGTAGTAAATTTAATAAGTTGGAAAATAAATCTACTTTATTAAAAAAATTCCCTTTTTTGTTT
The DNA here is from genome assembly GCA_002313205.1 of Laupala kohalensis. NCBI lineage: Eukaryota > Metazoa > Arthropoda > Insecta > Orthoptera > Trigonidiidae > Laupala > Laupala kohalensis. Next base: position 98,060 of record NNCF01131144.1, on the reverse strand, counting down.
TTTCACCTCCCTGTTCCATAATTTTTTTTATTTTAGAAAAAAGGAAAAGATGATAATAATATATCTACTTGTTAATAAAGGAATTGCAATTTAAACTACATGTGGGTCACGAAAGAATAATTGTAGAGATGAAATATAATTGGCATTATATGTTATGTAATTATTATAAAACTATGATATTATTAATATCTTGTTTCGTTCGTACCTTCGCACCACGTTAGGAACAATTTAGTTCTCCTAGATCAAGAAACGATAATTCCAGGTTGCAAATACCTCATATCCACTATTATTATAACGTAATCAAACAAAAACTATCGTATAACTGAGTATGTATTCTTGATGAACACTCAAACTCGAGTCGCAACGTTGGGTGAACATTAATAAAAATCAAATTTTGTATCGCATGATTGAAATATAGACTATTGAAATATTTAATTATAATGTATAAAAAGGAAATTGAGGAAAGAAAAAGAAACTTTTTCAGCATACAAGACGTGCAGTACGTATAATAATCGTAAGTACAATTGCAGTTCTTTATAAATAAAATCATATAAAAATAATAAATCGCGTTTATTATTTTTATAAAAAAATTTCATTATGCAAGTTTGTTCCAAATAATTCCGCAGTCTCGAGATGCCCAAAATATTCTTGTTCAGGGAGTAATTGAATCACAAGATTAGTCAGATAACTACAATCGAACCAGAGATCGGTCAGGTAGGTCTCGCTGTCACGTTAGACCATTGGAAGACAGAACAAGGTACATACGAAAACAAGTACTCATATTCTGGAGTTTACGTTTTGATACACATATTTTCGAGTTTCAAACTAATACGATTCAAGGAACACGGAACAAGCTTTTGCCTCTGAAATGCAGCACGCGAATTCCAATGGTGCGAGATATTTATCTGGTAAGTGGTTTTTGTCAAGAATTTTACAGTAAATATAAAATTAACTGTAGCAAAAAATTGACTATCAGTTTGATACATTCAATTTCTCTAAATATTTTGCCTTCTTTAACTGTTCATGAGAATAATTCGCTCGGGTTCAGCTAGTTATACTTTACTATTATTTGCCCAGAAAAACTAAAACTTAACTTATTTTAGGAGAATTAATAAAACAGCATTATTCTAGTGCACAATATTAGTTTCATAATCATATAATATTCTAATCATCAATTTTCAATTCTAATCATATAATCTTTTATGTTCACAGTTGACATAACTCAATGAGCATACCATGCTAATAGTTCCACGCACAATACAATGCACTTTCTACGACTACAAGATCATATATTTTTATTCATTCATCTAAAAATTTTCATTTATTTTGACTTATTAAGCGTCGGAATATAAGGGAAATTTAAATTTTGCATAATAATTGGAGCAAGATTTATATAAATTTATTTCCAGGACAAGAATGTGTGTTGCCTAATAAGTTTAGAAATCTAATAAGCCAAATTTTACTCCTATTGAAACACCAATGTGAAATACGATAGAATCAATAATCGTTTGGTAACTAAATATAAAAATAAAAATTACTTATTTCAACATAATAAACACAAAAATATTACTGAATTGATTTTTTTCATTTGACTCATTGCTATGATTACGAATTTTCAAGGGAAATAAATTAGCAAGACATGCGAAACAAAAACTTTCCCTGTAATTGACGAAAGTACCCCTCTATATAATTTGAAAGTAATATTATGAATATTTTCCAACAATTGAAATTAGAGGTTCCTGTTCCATATGGATATAAATACGTTATTACATCTGAGCTTTAAAAATAATACATTAATCAGTAGGTGTATTATTATTATTATCGATATGTTAGGGCTCGCCGAGTAGTTGAATACACGATTTTACAAAATAATTTACATTCTATATTTTCCAAAATGTTTATACACACCACAATGCTGAACATAGTTTAAAAAACTTACTTCGAATTCACATAGAATCTCAAATGGAAACGTATGTTATTGTATTATGCGGAATTTCTCCACTACTTAGCTGCCAGAAAATCTCGCGCTGAATATGGTACATGTGAAATGATATGTGTGAAATCATAAGAAAAAGATACGCCTATTAATCCAAGAACCAAGGATTTTGACCTGACAAAATTTCCACAGTGAATGATTTTTGGCACACCAGCAGTTTCTTGGTAGTACATTCAGGAAAAAAATTGTTCTGCACTCGAGATCTTATGGAAAACGTGGAAAATACCCGGAAAACATCGGAAAATCGAATTTTCAATCATACAGAGTGAAAATTTTGATGTAATATATCTTAATAAAATTGTAACACGAAATTTTCTACAAAAACGTCTCTACACATTTTTTTCGAAAAACACATCAATTCAGAGATAATAAGCAATCTCTGATCCATCAATTCAATACGAACAGCGTTGAGTATCGCAGAATTACACGCGACGCTCTACTAAAATCGCTCTAACTCCTTTGTTTATCAATGAAATTTTAAAAAGTAAACGTCATTTTAGAGGAAAAGCTTCCAATTTGTGGTATACATAGCTGACGCAAGTTGAAGATATGTTTGCTACTTGATATTTATGTATAAACATCATTAATGTTAATAACTAAAGAATGGAATTTCATGAATTTTTTCAAATATATATGCATGATGGAGAAAGTGCACACTTTTTTTAATATTCGCCAATAGGAAATAAATATCATACAAACTTATTAAAATCGTTTACAACACTGTTCAGCAATATAACAGGTCTAAGTACACTGAATAAAGCCGCAACGTTTGGTGAAATACTTCAAATTAATTAAACTAAATACTTTAGTTTTTTAAAGAATCCAACTTTTTTAATTTTGGAAAATAATATTTAATATACTTTAAAAGTTTCTCTATAGATTCAAATATAACTTTTAAAACGAAACGCAAAAACATAATTGTTCAAAAGCATCACGCTATTTGTAGACAATAAAAAATAAATATAAAATAATACAAAAGCGGAAGTGAAACGCGGGAAGTAAAATAAAAAACTGTTCTCAACGATTCATTAAAGTGCACGTTTTTACGGTTGTAATAACATGGGCTGAAATATTATGTAACATGTAGTATAAGTTGATAAATGAATGTTGAGATGGTAGTTAACTGGAGACCTATAAAAGAGCTACATATAAAACTTCGTTAGAATGAAAATAAGAAATATTAATCGTTTTGAAATATAGAAGATTTGAAGAAGGCTGAGACAGTGTTACCTCTGTCCTCTCTATATGTTTTCTGAACAGATCATGGAAAAATAACTAAATGGAACAAATTATCGTATAAAAACAGTAAATTACCGTAATTTTCTTCTTCTAATCCGGGATTTGAAATGTATTCATCATGAAACAGAATTTCCATATTAGAAAGAAACTTTCCATCAGGTATCTTGTTACCGGAATTGATTCGTCTTTTTGCTGTGCATGTCAATTGCACGCAAGTCCTGGTTATTATTTTGAGCTCAACCAAGAAATGTGAAACATAGTTATTGTACTTATTCCCATATACATTCCGTTACTACGTTCAGTTAGGCAGGATTACCTTCCTCTAATGTTTGCAGTAATAAAACAGTATTTATGCCAATCATTAAATGCATAAAGTGATAAATATGCTCTTTCTACTCGGTTAACGGATTACCTTCCATACAGGCGTATTCGATATCATTTCCTCCATTTTGAACAAATTTGAAAGTAAATTTTAAAATTGTTTTGGAAATGAATTAACACAACGCCTTCGTACAATAGTTTTAAAAAATATCCGTCAATAACATGTAAAACCGGAACAAAAGTCAAATATATAATGATGTTTGCTTTCTTCAGCATCTCACGTACGCAATAGGACAGACGAAATTTCATTAAATATTCCCTGATATCAGCGTAAGAGAGAAATATCTTTAAAAATCGACATTAATTATCCCTATTATCAATACTTTCTAGATGAGAAAACATTTTTACCAAAACGAACGAATAAATACATGAATCTAAATATTTATCTAATAAATTCATGCATGTTCAGTCTTCATCACTAACGTCAGTCATTATATTATCTCTTCCATAGATAATGTTCTAAAAAGATAAAATGTAGAGAGTGAAGCATTATATAATGTTCTATGTAGATAGAGGGTTTAATTTAAATATTAATATTTTTTGTATAGATCATTGTGTTCACTCAGTAATATTAGTCAGTAACATATCTCCAACTGATGTATTGGCGATGATAAATGCATTACACAAACAGTGTCGTATAAATCGTGTCAATAAATAAATAGTGTCAATAAATAGTGTCGTATAAATCTGAAAAACTGTTTGCATCAATATTGTTTGTGACACTCTCTTTCGTGTAAGTATCGTTTTAATTTGTGTCATTACTTGTTAGTAATGAAAACGAAATCTTGATCTCCAAAGGTCATGATCATTTCTGAGCTTGCGACATAAGCGATAAGATGGGTGTGTATAAATGGGAACAAGTCGTTGAGGAAAACAGTTTGTCAGCTAGAAGCGGCTCTGAAGACACTTGTATGTGAGTGACAAAAATCTCTTGAAAATGTTGTGTATTCTTAAAACCTTTTTTTCTTGAAGATTTAATTCATTATTTTCACGAGTGCGACTTGTTGGAGCTTGTGTGATTTTCATGAATACGAGCATAGTTGTACGAAATATACGTTACAGGATCCAAAAACCAAATGTTTTTTAATAAATATTGTGAGTACGTGGACAGTACAACTCCAGTTAGTACAAGAATGAAGCGCTAATTTAAGTATCTATGTAGAAGACGATGAGCTCTCGATACAATGACAACCGTGGCATGGTCATAATTGTTTTAAAGTTATAAAACCAATTAGATTCCTGTCTGTCTGAGATTAAAATTATTATTGGAAATCAAGAAAAGTACATCAAAAAACAGTTTTACTTGCTTGTTGAATGATCAAGTCACATCTGTTGCTTTTTTGTCAAAAACATAAATATTCATCTCTATACTGAATTAATCTTCAATCATTTCGTTTTATTCCCACAATTGAAGGAAATTCATGGATGTTACAATACAGTACAATACAATACGCGAATGTACACTAGTGGATGGAAAGAACAAAAGTCTGTGCATTGTAGGAAAATAAACATTATAGAAAATAATTATAACTAGACGATTCGAGTTAAAAATTCTACAGGGCATCGACGTGGCAACAAAGAACGAGAGGTATTGAACAACGGTTCCTCTTGTTCACACGTTCATTATTTTTTACATCAAAAGATATTTTGAGTTCCACACGTATTGCATATGTGATTGATTAAAGGTTGAAAATATTACGTCGCTAGTGACTGCCTTGTTTCTACTCGTGGCGTCTTTCGATTTCAAATGACGCGCGAGTAGGAACAAGGCAAACGCTTCGACTTATACAACAGAACTACGCCCAAGATAGAAGAATCAATTTTCAACCACTAACAATTATTATGATATGTGATCCAAAGAGTTATTTTCCCTTGACTTGAGTAGGTAAGTAAACAAATAAGTGAAAAAAAACGTTAGTGTGATAGAGCGGAAATTATTTGAATTTTGTTTCTATACGTTCTCTCTTTCTTTTACAAGAACCAGTATGTTAGGAAATATTTCCCTCAAACGACTTGATTATTAAAATTGGTACAAGACACTGAGTAAGAGAAATTGAAGCAATTCTACACGGTGTAGTGGCTCAAGTGCTCATTACATCAAGCCACATAATGTTCCTTAATACATCGTGTTTTGATATCATAATAAACTAATACTTCACTCACGTTCTTGTTTCCAACAAAATAATTTGCAAAAAAGTCGTAGTTATTCGTATAAGCCAGAAAATGTCCGAATGCATTTATTATGTTTGTCGACGTAACATACCGCAGAAATAAAGTGCACACGTATTTATAAAAAAAAACTTTGAAACAATAAAGAAAAAGTCAAAACCCAGAATATTTTATATGAAACCCAATGAAAAATAATATTACAATTTTTGTAAAAGACTTTTTAACGAATAACTAAACAAAGAACGTAATGATGTAATAATTGTTTGTCTAGGACTCATACGGCATCCGAATTTAAATAAATATGTTAGGCACAAAACCCGAATCGACCGTTCGACGAAAAAAAAAACGACCAAAACTATTTTTGGCAGATGCGTTGTTGCCAGAACTAGTTCTGCGTGTTTTCAAAACGACCAATACTACTTTCGGACGTTTCGCGTTTTGAAGGACAGAAGTAATATTGGTCATTATTTATGCTATCACAAGAATTAAGTTTTGTGAAATTTAGTGTACTACGATTTCTAGAGTCTTCAGTATGGTTAAAAATGTTNGAGACATTCCATGCACAATACATTTTAATAAAAGTGGCAGTTTTCCTTTCTAGTGTTTCTTATGCTTCAATCGGTAGAAATATTTTATTCCGATTACATATTTCTACGGTTTTATCATCAACCTTACTTAATATTAATATCATATAAAATATAATAGAATTATGAGGGCTCTGACATCCGATGCGATATTTCAATTGAATGCGGTATGTAATGGAAATATTTTGTAATATGTGTAGCTTTAGAAAATTCTATTTAATTTATTACAATTCCCTTTATCATTGAATAATATTGTTTTCCCAGGTTCACTGGGTTTATAAGTGGCAATATTTATAGGATAAATAATAAACGTGTGAACAAGTACTTATATTGCGAAAAATATGATCAAATTAAGTGAGAATATGTATTCTTATATTGCAATAAAAAAATTTAATTATCATTACAAAATGAATCTTGCAATCTTTCTTTACATCTCTTGCGTTGCAAAATCATTAAGATATTACAAAAAACAGTGAATTTCCATTCGTGAATTACGTCAAAACTAAGTAGAGCATACTGTCACTTATGGGTGTTTCAATTTACGGGTACGGAAGGCCGATCTTCTTAGACGCGAGGCGTAACGTCTGTAAACCTAAATTATAACCAGAGAAGTTTTCTTTAACATCTGATAAAAAATTTGTTGAACAATTTATCAGGCTTTAAACTATGTTATATTTTATGTTAAATGGTTTTGCTTAATATGGAAAGGACACGAAGTCAATAAACCTTTTAAACCTTTTTTCAAGATCATGGTTAATAAACATACAAACTATACCTTATTTTAATGTACTAGTATGATATGGTTGAGAAAAGATGTTTAGTAAATGACGTAGTTCTAGAACTTTGCTAAGTTTGTGAATAATAAGAGTTATACACTACGTTCATCGGGTGGCATATCCAGAAAATACTTTTTATGATATTCTTAAATCTCTTTATTTTGTTGGTAAATAAAATATCATTCAACGTATCAAGCTTTAATTTAGTCGTGTTTTCAGTTATATGATATGCTTCATATAAAACAAACCTGATGTCTGTAACTCTTTTAGTTTTGAAGATAATAATTAACCAATATATAAACAAAATTTTATTTTTATTATTAGTAAGATAAAAATTGTTTTGCTTATTTATTTGATTTTATGGTACATATTTATGTAAATAAAATGCCACATTGTCGATTGTGTTCTTTTTCATGTTAAATGTTTTCATTCTGAATGATTGTTACTGTTAGATTTAATTCCGAGTAAGAGCTGAGAACAGTTTTTTTCTGCGTTAATGTGTCAGTTAAGACACACCAATCATTCTCATATATTTTTTCCTACTAAAATGTTAAATAACGAAAATTCCAGACATAAGTGTTAGATATTTGATTCAACAACATTTACATTCAAAAACAGAGATATCCAAATTAATTCAGTAGATAATAAACATGTCGTGTACGAAAATGGTTACCATGCCGTTAGCGCGACGAAAACGTGATAACACACCACCTTTGCATCTGTCAAAAAAGAAATATTGAGAATACAAAAAACTCATTTTTATATGTTTTAATAACGATGTTTACATACGGAGATCTCAATTAGTAGGAGACAGACACTCTCATTTCTCTCCCATGTGTTTCATAATTGTAACTAAATAAGCATAATACTCATCTTGTAATAAAACTTATACAAGAATTATTGATACGAAAAAGAATGAACAATATAATTGCCTAAAAATATGACAAAATGAATGTGATTTTATACCGTCATAGCATGAAACAGCGAGGCCCGTCTCTGAAATCCCATGTATGAAAACATATTCAGCCCCGGTGTATCAAGTTAAATGCAATTCAATAAAATATGTCAAAAAGTGTCCTCGAATGAATAATTTTCTACCAATTCGAACATAAACACTAAAAGACGTAAAATGACCATTTTCCCTAATATTTCTTGAATAAAAATAATACTTTAACAATACTAAATACTTTACTTCCGGTTTTGGGGTCAAGGATAAAAAGCTTCGTTCTTGTTGTTTTTTCAACGTGAAATGTCCGAAACTAATAATGGTCAATTTGAAAACGCAAATAACTAGTTCTGGCAAAAACGCATCTGGCAAAACTAGTTTTGGTCTTTTTTATCGTCCAATGGCCGAATTCGGGTTTTGTGCGTAACATACATTCCATGAGTATGTTTACTACGTTTCTAACACTTTTGAAATGATCATTCGATTTCTTTCCCTTCATAAAAATATATTGAAATGCTTTACGTTTCGCTGGATATGAATCAATTCACATTTCTTGAAGATGACGTATCATCATCATCAACAATAATAATAATAATAAACATTTAGATTCTATCTCAAACAAACGAAGATATCGCTCTTTTTGGCACTGCCCGCATTTTAAGGAAGTACATCTAATCCTTTAGAGAGCGGGTAGCAACCTGGGATTAGAAATACCAACCCGCTAGAACACCTTTAGAGCTGTGAAGTGAACACCGCTACATTGAAATAATAATAATAATAATAATAATAATAATAATAATAATAATAATAATAATCTCGAATAACAGACTCAAGTCATTTTCATGAATATGTTCAAATATCCTATCACAGACTCAAGTCATATGCTCAAATAAAACTCGATGTTTCTTCTCTTCATTCTCTTCTCCTTAATTTTCCTCAAATAGCTTGGTGGATGATATGATGCCTTAAGAAGTGGTGGCTCTATTACTTTCATTAAAGAAGGCTAATGATGTTCGTGGGGCTCTTTCGATTAATATCTCGGAAAGATGCGAGACTATTGTATCATTAATATTTTGGAATATTTTAATGATTATGGTTTCTTTGCTGCCTGAAATAACACAAATATACATAAATAGCACAATTCGAGTCTCGAAAAGTCTGTGTACCGTATTTCCAAACTTGACGCAACTTTCAGATTCTGTATCATGTTCACGAAAAACAGTAGTAGGGTGAAAGGATACACAATTTTTACTGAAGTAATATCAACCAACATGTATCCAGACATACTGATGTCCAATTACATAAATATATTAAAACATACGGATTTGGTAAACCTTTTTATGATTTTACAACATAAAAGATCCTGTCGATCCCTTTAGAAGCACAAGGGATCAAGATAATATAGGATATTTTGTGAGATATTGGCGTATGATTTTTTAAGTGCAGTAAGTTAAGAAATCTTACAATTACTCCAAAGAATAGATTCATGAATGAAAAAGTCAACGTATCCTGGAGCAAAATGAAATATTTCTCATTTGAATCTTTTATTTACTGTGACTACTACTGCCTAAAAATGAGACAAACCGAGAAATCTTCTCTCTTTGTAACAGAAAAATGACAGCTTATGGGGTGGACGGTAAATACAAATTACAGTAGTTATCGCATTACTGAAATAGCAACGTATATAACTTCTGAGATAAGAACGGTTACCCATATTTTGATATTATTGAATTTAATTTTAATATTGTAATGAAAGATACAGTTCAATAGTTAAAATAATGAATGTGAGTTCAAAATACTCGTAAAAACATGCACGAATACTATTATTTAGAATCGACTCCGCATGAAACTTCTGCGACTGGCATTTATACATGTAACAATACTGAAATTTGTAATACATTTAATTAACCTGAATCTTATTTTCTTATGTGAACGGCTGTAATTTTTCAATTCAGAATTTATAACGACAAAAATTAAGAATAACCTTCCAAATTTCGCCCCAAATAAAGAAGTGAAACTGTATACATACAATTACTACATGTAGTAAACACCTACAATAAAAGCACGAATATTATGAACATAATCATCTTTTTAAGAGATAGATAGATAGAGAGAAATGAGATCCTTGACATGAAACTCCAACTTCGGTATACCTCATGTTTTATTGTCAAGAAGGAGCACCTTGTCATCATCTATTAATATGTCCAAAATCATTCACCTCAGACATGGTAATAATCGAAGGAGAAGGGTGTAGAAATACAAAAATTCCAGTTATTTCAGAGTATTTTCTTAGGTAAAACTAATTAATTAGTTTTTTTTTGTTTCACAGCTGGAAGATCCAAGAGAGGGGGTAAAGAGATGATCACCCTTACCCTCTACACAATATTTAATGTATTTTATTTCATTTACAGACTTCACGAAGACTTCAACTTGATGTGTTTCCCCCTTAAAGAACATTGACGTAAAAGCACGCGAGAATTTCGTTATGAAGGCAAGTGGCGTCCATATTCCCATTCGCGTAAGCACATTCGCTCTTCCCCTAACCTTCCTCAGAAATATCTCCAACCTTTCCTTACAACCAAAATAGGTATGTTCCTGTTTTTCTCCTGCATTTCACAACGATTTCAAGATACAAGAATTTTTTTTTTCAATTGGAACGTAAATTCGTTGAAGTTCTGCAAGCATATTTACCACGTATCGATCTGAGTATTGAAACGTAATCTATACTTGTATAATAAAACAGTAACAACTTCTTTTTTGGAATTTGGGTTTTTTCTCCCAACTCAAATGTCATATCAAAATGGAATTACTATTAAATTTTCAACCCAGAGCAAGAAGACCATGAATTTCATTTCATTTTCTTCAGTAGATTTTGCGTGATACGAGTTCATCAATTTTTTGTAAAAACGATTTATATCATCAAATCAGTAAAATGTAAAATATTAAAGACTACATTACACTAATGGACACATTAAATACCAACTCTGCCATACTCCGAACATTAATTTTTTTACTTGGTATCAATGGAAATGAATATTTGTCCAAAATTATAAATTTCACGCGAGTTTAACAGCAGGCGTTGAGTTGGTGCTCTTATATTAGTAACCAAAATCCCGTTGAAGGTCATTTTCAAACCAAGTCGCATTCCGTCGAAGGAGCATGCGTAATTTCAACAGACAACGCAATGACAGCGGTGGATGCGTGGGTGATTAGGGAGGGGAGCCGCGTCCCCTCTCACGTGCCGACACGCGACCGACGACAAATACTTGCGATGCTGACCCCGCCTCGTCAACGGGAAACTCCCCTGTGCATGGCTCAGAAGAGGAAGGGACAGACACAACCAATACTCACTCGCCCATTCAGCGTCGAAGACGAAAGGAACTGAGGAGTATTGCAACATCCGACACCAATAGCAGGAAGCGGGAGGGATGTGCGCTAGTCACGATCAACAGCATGCGTCACCCGCCAGGTTATAAGTAAATGCACGACTCCCAATGCTGTCACACTGAAAGACGGTCTGACACGGCACGATCGGACAGTTCGGTAGTCCGGATGGCGACAGTCGAAGGAGTTTTGGCGGCAGTAGTTGCCGTGACTACGCTTCTGGCCCTCGCCCCACCTGCAACAGCTGCCGTTGTGTCACGCCGAACTTCTCCCCACGACCTAGTGAAAGCGAACTTCCAGTTACTTCTAGATCTGCAAGCTAAAGGGCCACAACCTCGAGCGGTTGATGTTATCCCTCAGTTGCAAGTAAGGGTTCAAATATTTCAAATTTTTATCATCGTTAGAAATTTTATGATTACGATATTGTTTCATTTACTTTTGAAACTAAACATTGTGTAACATCAAAGTCGATTTTATTACCTTCGCAATATTAACAAATCTTTTATTGATAAAAGTGGTAAGGAATAAGAATAGTAGAAACAGGAAACTAACAGAATGATAATTATAAGACGTTATTATGTTGCTCATGGCATCATTTTCGCTAAAAAGCACTTTCGGGTGCATAGCAGCCATCTTCAGTATCATACATTGAATTTGGAGGAAATTTTTGACTACTACCAAACGTTAATACTTATTACACTTTTGGATTAAGAAATGATTGTGCAAAAATACAAATTAGGCGATTTGTAGAGCTTTTTTCTTTTCAAGATAATAAAATAGTAAGCATTCGTCAAACCTTCGACTGGACTTGATTTTCTTTTTAGTCTAACGAGATAAATTTCGAGACTTTTTTCAAAGTATCAATTGTGATAGTTTACAAGAATAAGTTTTAATAACAATATTTATAGTTAATCACTTCAAAATTGTTTTGTTTCCCCGTCAAAATTTATTTCTATTTCATCATTTGAGATTATTATTTAATTCTTCTTTGAAACGCAATGATTTTTATCTCAATATCTAAAAATGCTAACCAACAAAAATGTTAAAACGAAATTACGCCCACAAAAACATTTACTAAATACTTACGTTTAAGATAACTTTGACGCACCACTCACCTGAAATATTATTACAACGATCATTTCTTCCAGCAGAACATGAAGCCTTCAGAGAACGTGATACCCCGCCAAACAGTGTTACATCGCTGCGATACGCTGGCCTGCTGCGGTGGAATGAATCCTGCATATTTTCACTGTATCCCCACAATGGAAAACATAACTCTGTACTTCCAAGTCACAGACGTGCGCTCCCGTCCGATACGCCAGCGACGGATAGTACACGAATTCCAGAACCATACTCGGTGTGACTGTGAGACCAAATCTAAAGAATTATTAACTGTTGTTCCACTGCGGTAATGTAATGGTTCACTAGTGGAACGCGTGTACGCGTGTGCTGAGACAAGTCACTGAGAACGATAAGAATGTGATTTATACGCGTGTTGGAGAAAACAACTTTAGTTGGAAATGTATATTTTACACGTATTCTCGTCTTTAGTCAAGGAATTCAAAAATGGACTCTTAACGTATACGCCACTTCTCTTAAGAATCACATGACACGTTTTTCTTTTGAATGAAAAAATAGCGTATTGATAATAAAAAGAAACTATTGAAGAGTTCAGATGATGCAGAACCTGCTCCGATCTAAACCTCACCACTCAGAAAGATTTCTTCTCCGCGATTTCTCTTTCGTGTGACAATTATTCGAAAGATTTTTTTTCAAATGGCAGTTCGTAAATCAATCTCTAGAATATGAAAAAGTGATGTGACGAGAAAAGAAAGCTAATATTTTTCTCAAGTTTCCTTATCTGCTTCGTGATATTATCTAGTCATTTATTTATTTAATGTCTTGTTTTTTACTTGTATTTATGTAATTAATAAACGTGATTGATATATCAAAATATAATTAATCTGTGTGTTTATTACCTTTGACCCACCTTCCCCATTAGGCAAAAAGTCCTCCCAAGGGATAACTGGATAGATCCAGGGTTTCTGTTCGTGTTGAAAAAATAAAATTATATGTAAATATTATAAGTGTTACACAATTATTTAGTGACTTAAGGAACATATTTATCACATTTTACTTCTTAATAATTAACAAGTCTAATGTAATGTTCTGGTATATTTAAAATTTTGGGGGGTTAGGTTCTTGCCAATACATATTTTAATTACATTTGAATCATAAGCTAGATGAAAATAAAAAGAATTGATTTGTTTGATTTGACCTGATTTGGTAGCTTCTTAGCCACTGGCGTAAGTTAAGACTTTGCTGCTTCACGAGTATTGGAGAAAAGATAGATTTCGTTTTCAAACGTATACATGATTCTTTGAACAAGTAGTTAGGAGTCAGAGCTGTGGTGAGGGCGGGACGTACGTTGTACCACTAGAAGTATCAAGTCACGCTCATTGACATACAGTAACGGAGATCGCTATAGCGCGGGATCGGGTGTAGTATACCGTTTACTGTACGAGGATCAACTGTATTTATTTAGAAATGTATACGATTAGATGTTCATTTTTTTGTATTCCTTTTATACCGCAGAACCTTAAATCACAGTTAATATTTGAGACCACGTTAGCTGCTGCACCTGGAAAATTAAAGTAGATCGTCCTGATTTGGACTGGTCTGAATTTTATTTTCCACTTCCGGATGAACATAAAAGGAAAACAACTAGACGAAATGTTATCAAACTCGCTACTGTTTACAGGAGTTCATTGGATTTTATAGTCCGCAAAATATAAGAGCTGAAAAACTCACTATTAGCGGGGAATGGCGCGATACACATCACTTGATTTTTCAGCTATAAAAGAGAGCCCCCTCGTCAGAGCTCTCTTGACCAGTTGACGATGTATTTAACCCCCAAAAACCGTGTTTTTCTCGTTATTATAAATGCTATAGCAAAGGAACGGTGTGCTCGGCAGTAATCCGGTCTTTCATGATATCATGGTCATCAGACCTGAACCCCTGTGATGGCTAGCTTTAAGTCATTTGAGGCGTTAACATAACAATTTGTCGAAATAGAAAAATGGGACACATCGACAAACCCGTTACATTCCTCTTTATATGCTCAGAGCCACTGTTGATTGAGCAATAATGCGATTTAACTTGCTCTCAGAAACTGGTGGACGTCAAGTTGACCATGATTTGTTACACATGTTATAAACATTTAAAAACAGATATTTTCATGTCTCTTTTCGTTCAACAATATTGCATAGTTTTTTAAAAACTCTTATTTGCGGATAATAAAATCCCGTGACCTTCTGAAAACTGTAACTAAGTTTTATATTATTTTGTCCAAAAGTTTTTCTTTTCGAAAAATGAAGTTCATTTCTAAAGACATTTCGGCGCTAAGACGGAAGTGCGAGGAACTTGGGACCCACCCTAAGCCTCTTCAGTTATTGAGGTATTGTTTGAACGAACACCTTTCACTTTTAAAGAAGGTACAATTGATTTCGAAGAATGCGGCTTGCGGCGATGACCCATGCGCGGTCCACTGGAATTTGGGTGTACTTAAAGAAAAGAAGAATTTTACGAAGTAATGAGTGAAGTGCGTCGCCGGATATAGAACAATGAGACTCTGAAACAGGTGCACTAAGCTGGGACCGAAGGTGGCTCGTCTTCGCGGCGCAGACTGCGTTCTTAGAATTCAAAGGGATGGACAAGAAGATTTGCAAGGTGTGGTGGCGAAGGCATGGTTATTCGCGGATCCCGTGACTTCTGCTACTGTATATATTGGGAGGAGTGAAGATCTTCAGGGTCTCTCTACGAGGGGAAGTAGAAGACCGCCGGCACGGAAGGAGTGTCCGGGCTAGACTTGGTCACGGGGACCAAATGTTCGTTACGCTGCTGCGGTAGTCTTAATGAAGTCATTACTAGTTGCGAGGGTCGTAACTTGTATCAGTTAGTTGTTGGGGAAAACAACTTATAATTTAGAAGGTTTAGATAACCTGAGGGTTTTTACTATTTAGTTGTCTTCAACTAAATTTAACCAAGTGTAATTAATGCTTTCCGACAGCATTACTTGTGTAATAGATTATTAATGATTTTGGGAGTTTGGCTCTGTTGTAAATTCAGATTTCTAGTTAATTTGTAATAAATCATTATTTATTGTTATTACTCGTGTGTTTAATTGCTCGGGAAACCGAGCTGGTGGCAGCGACAAAAACTACCATAGGGATTTTGGTATTTATGTGGATTCCGCTTCTACCAAAGAAATACTAACATCGCATCAGGGCTTGAGGTGTGATGTTACACAGGGTATACTTACTTGAATGACTTAAATACTCGGTCTTCTTCCAAATTAGTTCATTAATTCCCAGACAAGTCTCAGAAATTCTCTCGTTCTTTTTCTATCGAGGCGGCAAAGCTGTGGAACAACCTTTATAGCAATATAAGGAAATTTTCAACGAAATACTCGTTCTCCAATACACTGCGATCCTCTTAGCTCTCGGAGTTGTGTTAATGTAAGGACACGTTGCGTTAAAAGGACCATTGGATGAATTCTTTCCCTTCAGATATCTTCTGCCTTTTTCACTTCTTATTCTGTTTTTTTATCGCATAGATAATGTCATACATAGTCATTTTACCCTGAAAATGTATTCACAAAAAGGCATTTGCCTTAACTTCGCCTTCAAATAAAGATGTATTATTATTATTATTATGTTTAGGACTAAATTTTCTTTTGTACGACATTCGGTGACCTATTTGGAGGCTCATTACAAGTTGAGGCGCGGCGTGGACCACCCCGTCCTAGGTAGAGTGATTTCCGATCAGAAGTAAATTTCTCTTTCACAAAGTCGCCAAGCAGGGAAAATCGCGTATTAGCTCGAATCTTTGAGTATTTAGTTTCATTACAAGCTTATATTTAATTTGCTTCGTTCGTGTGTATGTACATATGTTTTCCATCCGTTTCAAAATTTGTAACTGATTTTTCGGTCACTTCCAAGTTCCCAATCGAGCTATTATTTTACAGAAATGTGTAATTTGTATGAAAATAGATGATTATGGAACCATTTTACCCCAAAGGGGTGAAATAGGGGTACGTATGTGTGTATATCCCACTCTAGAATGTCTGGAGCAATTTCAACTAAACATGGTACTCAGATGACTGACCATCTGACTACAAGCGCTGTGGGAATAGGACAACCCTGGCACCCCAAAGGACGGAGTAGGAAGGAGGTGACGTGTAAAAACGAAAAAAAAGAGATGTTAGATTGAAAACCATAGCTTTCGGTGCCGTTAAGATGGATAAGGACGTCCCCAATAAGTTCGCAATCAATCCACTGGGGAAATAATATATCTCTAGCACCCATGGAGTACGGGGTAAGAATAAGGTAACAGGTAAAAATAATGAAAAACGACCGATATTAGGATTGAATATATCATTTTCGGACCGCTAAATAGAAGAGTGATACTCTCAATGACACTTAAACTCACCCCCATGAGGGATAAACACCCTTTAGGAAGGGAGTGCGAAGAGAATGAAATATACAAATAATCGAAAATGACATAGTAGTGTTATGATCATAGTTTTCCGAACCTCTCAAACTAGTAGTGACATTGCCGATGACGTCTAATCTACAATCGGCCCCTATCCTGGTGCCTCGTGGGACGACAATACCATGTAAAAATGATAGAAAATTACATGAGTGACGAGTCCACAGTTTCCGGTATCGCTGAGTTGATAGTGATACTCTCATGTTGGGAGAGTCTCAAGTCAGCCCGCATGGAAGATATGACACCCCTAGCACACTTTAGGTAAGGGGTGACGAGTAGAAATAGTCGAAAACGACCCAAATTGCCGCTTGAGTCCACAACCTCCATACAATACTAGAGCACCTAAGGAAGGAGATAACATGTAAGAATTATAGAAAATGACATATGTAACAAATTCACTGTTTTTGGTGTCGGAGGTAAATGGCGTCACATCTGATATCGTTCAAGTCTAATGACATCCCCCATGGAGAAAAAGAGAGCAAGGGAAAATATTTAAAGTGGATGAACGAAAAATTAATTGAAAGGAAATGATTTGCATCGGACCCATAGTTGTTAGTGTGTCTGATTTACTTACACTACCAATGCAGTTACATTTTATAACACTTGGGTGTCAGGTGCTTTTATAACTGGAATGTGAAGGGAAAGACTTAATAATTTGTCACTACCGATATTAGGGTCGAAACCATTTCTATATAACTTCTGTTCTATCAAATAGGAGTGTCTGTTGAGAGAATTTCCTAGTTCATAAATGGTAGGATAGTCGATTTTGTACTAATTTGACAAAAAAAATTAAAAATCCAATACTAAAAAGTAAAATACACCTAAAAATTACTTTTCAAGGTTTTATTAAAAAAGTACTATACTAAAAAGTAAAATATAATGTTCAAAAAAATGAAAATCTAAAAAGTAAAACTACAAAAAAGTCCCTTCCTAGGTCACTCTTCATAGGTGCAAGTACTCAGAAAGTACATAAACTTCGATATTTATAAAATATGAATTATAAATTTTAAAAGCTTGAGGCGTCAGTGCTAATACAACTTAAACATTTCTGAAAAATAGCTCAAGCTTTCAAAATTTATACTTCAAAATATATTTATTTAAAAAAAAAGTTTTTCTTAGGTTTACTTTATTGTAGGATACAAACACCATTGGGGTTATTTCATGTACACGACAAATCGCGAAGCGCTTACTCATATTTACCGCTAAAAGAAAGTAAACTGTTATGCTGACAACATAAACTAGCAATAACTCGTGAATAGGAGAAGCGCCGCAATGAACTTACTCTCGCCCTAGTCATCCCGAATACGCTACCGTTTTTTATCATTGTGAAACTGTAATAATACTTAATTTTGTTGTGGAATACTTCCAGTTTATTATACTCGGAGGTACATTTTTGGGGATTATTTGAATATACAAGCTGATAAATGATAAGTTCGTCAAATTGTGGCGATTTCAAAAGATGTAGCATCTTCTGGCATCCACTGGGCGTTTCGAATATATTAGAAACATCATTTGTAATATTTAAGGAATGTCTTTGATTGCTAAGCTCAGGGTACTGCAAGATGAGGTGTGGGGTCGACACTATCTCCACAAGGGGACAAGGCTCTGGATCCGTCTTCATCAAGTGGATGCGACTGTGATTGAAGTGGGCAATCTGCAACCTAGTCAAAATAGTTTGATCTATTTCCCAAGGTGAATTTAGTGAAGGAACCGTCTGTCAGTGCTGGATTACCCAATAGGCCAGACTAGGCACTGGCCTAGGGTCCCCGAAATTAAAAAACTCCATGAAAGTGAAGAAAAGTATAAAAAATATATGTCCCTAATATGACATGGTCATTAGACATTCTTTTGTTATACATAACAAATACAAGAACGTTTAGATATGTTAGGTTTACTTTCAATTGAATCTGATATTTTGCGTAAATTGAACTCTGAGGACATCATTAATGAGTTTAGCAATAGAACAGAATTTTTAAAATCAACCTTTTAATGTAACTATTTATTTGTATTATTACAATGTTTCTGCAGTATGTTGCTCCCATCATTAGTGTATGAACATATCGACAAATTTGATTATTTTATCTTAGTTAGAAGCATAAAAACATATTAACTACATGTACAAATAAAACAATGACAAAGAAAAAGTAAATAATTTGAAAACAGACTGCTTTGACCTTCAAAGCAAAAAAATCATTGTAAACAACTATAAATTTTTGATAAGTTATCTGTGTCAGTTTGTAAATTTAATGTGTTATTTGTAAACTTAATATGTAACATTTCTGATATATGTTTATGATAATTTGGCTCCCGATCTAAAATTGAAACATTTTCCCAATCTATTGAATGATCCATATTAAAACGGTGTAATGAAATAACATTACATTGTAGTTTGTTTATGTTACGCTGATGTTCTTCGATTCGCGTTTGTAACTTACGTTTTGTCTGTCCATTACAGTAAAAAGGACAATTTTTGCAAACAAATTTGTAGACGACATTTTGTGAAGTCATGTTATTGATTTCATCTTTCCCCTTAATTACAAGATTATAATTTTGTTTCCTTGAGGTACTCGCCAACCAAATGTTTTCTTGGAGAAACAAATCTACTTACAATTGGTGATATTATGTTATGATATGGAAATACAACAAAAGATTTACTTATCTGACATTGAGAATTTAGAACATTTGCTGAAGGATGATTGAAATTGGTAAGATAGTGTATTCGTCTTGACACATTTCATTATAAAATTTTTAGGGTAATAATTTGCTAATAGGATTGTTTTAACAAATTCTATATTATCGTAAAGGAAGCAATTATTAGACAGCAAGATCGCTTTGTCAACTAAATTGTAGATCATTGCTATCTTTTGCACCAAAGGATTGTCTAAAAAATAATTTAGTACTTGTCCTGAATAAGTATTTTTATGATGCCAATTAAACAGCAATTTATTATCAGCTTGTAGTATTCAGACATCCAAAAAAATTTATTTTCCCTTTGGTTTCTTTTCCCAACATAAATTTTAGTCTTGGATGATATTTATTAAAAACATTTAACATTGACTCTATTTCATCTTTTGGTATTATGCATAAAATATCGCCGACATAACAACAATACAGCAAAGGAATGAAATTTAAATTATTAAGGCATGAATTCTCAAGATCACATAGAACAAATTCCGACAAAAGCAGACTAATCATACTACCCATTGGCGATCCCTCAACTTGATGATATAATTTCTTATTTAAAATATGTTGACTCAATAATTAATTTTAAAGCTATGACTATTTCATCTTTTGGAATATTGCAGTTTTGTTAAATTTTCATCTAATCAAAATAGTGTTAACTGATAAATCATTAGGTACACTTGTAAAAATGGAAACCACATCAAAAGAGACGTATTAAAGTATCATCAATTACTAAGTCCCTATTTGCATTGACCAAATCCAAACTATTCCGCACAGAAAAATTATCTTCTTCCAGACCGTGTTTCAGGATGTGTAATACAAATTTGGAACAATCATGTAGAGGACTATCAATTGAAGATATAATTATCCTATATGGAATGTTTTCTTTGTATTTTAGGTAATCCATAAGCATATGAGATATTAGCTGAACATACATATAATTTATCATGTATAATGTTATCTATGTAATTGTAATGTTTCCATCTATGGAGTAAAGTTTTTAAACTACCTGTTATTTTGTTTATAGGATTGCAACTAATTTGAACGTATGTTGAACTATCCCCTAACATTGACTCTACTTTCTCAATATACTCATTATGTGAAAGTACAACAGTAACATTACCTTTATCTGGAGTTAATAATAATTCATTTTCATCTAAAAACATTTTTGCGAATTTTGTATTATTATGAACACATTATTAAGATGCTTTGTTTGTCTGCTTCTCAAGTTTGTCTTTACAAAACATTCAAATTAGCAATAGAAAATGCAGAAAAAGAAATTTTTGAATAACATTTTGTACTGTGTATGTATTGACTTTTTTATGTTTTTGTACCAACTATCATAAAAAGATTTATAAACAATAAGAATGTAAATAAATATTAATTGGAACATATTTAAAACTGTCATTGTTTATATCCTACACAGCTAGATTTAAAGAGAATAGCGAAAGCTTATATTTCAAAAGTAGGTGACCCAAATATTTAAGTGCTTAGGGCCCCTGTTTTAAAAAATCTGGCAATGCCTTCTGTGCTTGATTTTCTTACAAGGTGTAATTTCGTAGATGTTGATTTCCATTTTAAATCACATTGTTTTTAAATTGACGCAAATAGTTTCTTAGCATCTTTTTAAGTTCCATAAATACCATTTTCTATTTCAATGAATAAGATAGCAGCTTTTGCGACCATACGAAACAGTCTCGTTCACGAACACTATACGCGCAATAGTAGTAATATTCATCGCCCTCGAGTTTCAACCACTCTTTGCCAAAAAGGACCTTACCATTCGGGAATCGTTCTATATAATTCCCTGCCCAAGAATATAAAAGATATTATGAAATTGAATATCTTCAAATCCGCGGTTAAAAACTACCTCCTGCACCAGTGCTTCTACACTGTAAAAGAATTTATTGATTTTAACAAAAGTTAAATTCGTCTTGTACTTTATCACGCCATTGCTGTAGTACTTTTTAAACAACTTATAACCATTTCAAAAACTATTATCTTGCATGATTGTGTTGTCTTATGGCTCATATTAATTTAGGTTTATGTGTACTCAACATTGGCACGGTTGTGTACATAAATTCTGTAGCCCCATCCTGGCCCGGGTTTTTCTCCGGTTTTCCTTCTGGTAGACGCGGATTTATCATACAGGTTCTCTAGGTTTTGTCTAGGGGCGTGTCTATTGTAACAATAAATCGTGAATTGTGTTATTTCAACTCTTATGATTTTTAAACACTATACTCAGAATAATCTATAGTTCGATAATAACTTACATGTAATTTTTTGCTTAAAATTACAAACATATTGACATTCTATTAGTATTATAACTCGCAGCTAACTTTTTATCTTATCTAGGAATTTTTGCTGAATTTTTTGAATCCGCCTCTGCCTTAGGGCCCTTGATCGGAATTGATGGGATGGTCCCTTGCTTGCTTCCAGAGAGTAAATTAGTTTTTTTTCCTCCACGTGGTCATACGCAGTTTGTACTGTTTTTTGACAATAAATTTATTAAACATATCTGCTTCTTTGTTTCCTGATAAACCCATGCAAAGTTGATTTTAATACCTTTACTAAAACACAAAAAGCTGTTTATGAATCTTCTGCACTATTGGGTCAATGGAATATCTGTTGTCTACAACTTTGAGTGAATACATTGAGTCACTGAAATGACAAAGGGTGAGTTATCTTTATATTTTCATGTGAAACTTGGGCAATTCAGTCATCAAAATTATATCCAAAAACAGAGTAGTTTGGAAGACTGAATGAATGAGGATTTGAAGAGGGTTTGTTAATTCAGCTGAACAACCAGATCTTCCAACAATTTTCAAGCCATCTGTGAATATTTAAGGTGATTTTGGTATTTT
Organism: Laupala kohalensis; assembly: GCA_002313205.1. Lineage (NCBI taxonomy): Eukaryota > Metazoa > Arthropoda > Insecta > Orthoptera > Trigonidiidae > Laupala > Laupala kohalensis. Next base: position 75,489 of record NNCF01131144.1, on the reverse strand, counting down.
TGATAGATGAAGGATTGCCCTTGATGTCTTTGCCATTTGTGGAAGTTCAGTAGCTTGTAGGTCTACTGAAAGAGTGAAAATTTCTCAAGGAGGCCATGGATGAAGACTCTTTGTAGAATAGGTTTCTCTTAAATGATTTCTTCGAGGTATTCTTATAATCTTTCATTAGGATGTTTCCGATGAGTTTGATACCTTCTCAGTTTTCGAGGCTGGGAGGTATAGCTATTAGCTGGATTATCCGAAGCTGAATATGCCTAGTTAAAACACAATAGGAGACCCACCTCCATAATTTGAATGGTGGCTGGGTTTGAACAGAAAACTCCTAAACAAAGGCAGCATTATGTATTTAATTTTGTATTTAGTGTTTCTAGTAGGTTGTGAGCTGCTCCACAAACCACTGAATCATAAGTGAAGTTTGGATTATGTTTTTATTAAATGTTGTTAGTCTGCTCAACATTTTATAGATGCCAACATTATAATATTCAATCAACTATTACAATCGTTTTTTAATGAGGTGATGTGATATCTCCAAGTGTTTCTGATAAAAATTTATACTACAGATTTTACAGACATTAGTTCTGTGTAGAATATGGTTACTATTTTGAGGATTATTTCCGTGTCAAGGATCTTTCTGCTTCTAGAGAAAATAATAAATTCAATTTTAATTTCAATATTATGAAACCTGAAGTTTTGACCAGTTACAATATAATTACAATCACAAAATTTGAACAATTATGATAATAGAAATTCTTAATTAAAATAATAACTAATTGTTTAAATAAAGCAACATTGTTAAAATGGAATTGTTCAGTTAATTTTGTAAATAATATTTTTTAAATTCAGACAATGGTTCTTGTTATCGCGACAGAAGATGTCTATTTACAAAGGTTAACCTAAATTATCGAAAGAAAAAAAAAGGTTTCAAGATTAGACGTGTTAAAATACTTTGTCTTAAGAGGCTAATTTGAGTCGGTAAAAATAAATCCTAATCTAGTGAGATGCGTCCTTTGTGTGTGTGTGTGTGTGTACATAAGAAAGGTAAAAACGGTCTTTAAATCGTAAAATTCGGACGAATAGTTTAGATTTTAAAATAGTTTTAGTTTCACAAGCCCCCCGCCGCCGCTCCGTGTGTCGCTTGCTGCTAGAATTCGACCGGCGCGCCACCCGGTGCTCCACGTGAAACTGACATTTTTGACTAATTGTAAAGTGTAAAGAAGAGTTCGAGAGAAACATATCAAAAACACACGCGGAAAGTCGGTGCGGATTGCTTGTGGTTTGATATAAAATTTACGAACATTGAAATGATGCCACTTGACGTAAGAAAATTACGCATCAGGAAGCGCGAAGATGAGAGGGTTCTCACCGACGCGTTTTCAGTGGCTGAGGATGTTCGTAGATACGATAAAAAATGCACAAAAATAAATAAAATTAGAAGTCAACAACGTAAATAAAGAAATGCGCTTATTTAGGTAGTAAAAAATAAGAAATCGCTTTTTTATTGGGGTGTAATCCACACCATAGCGTATCTTTCATTCGGTAAATTTTATTCTGCAACTCGATGTACCTCTCGATGTCCATCCCCTCAGTTGTCGCACGCCCTTCTGTACTGTGATCATGTATTATTGTTGACATCTCCAAGAACGATTCAACCATAACATTGAATCGAACTCAAAATTGTTGTTTGTTTCACCACGTTTCATGCAATAAAAGTAACTAAACCGTTAGCCATAAATTAACAATAATGTATTATGATCAACAAATATTATCTTTTGTATAGTTTTCTGAAGAAAATTGAAGTTTAAACATGATAAGAAAGCAAATATCATTCTATTCCTTACAACAAATCTTTAAATTTCACCTTCCCGAGAAATTTGTAATTAATTTTACAATATTCTCATTTCTGACAAAACAGTACATTTTCGGAACACCCCCAAAAAATGAAAAGCGGTCATCCCACCACGAGGTAGTTGTAATCTACTCCAAAACTGAAACAAAATTAGGAATGTGTAATATTTTCCCTATATTACACATTTTATTACATTTCAAATGTTCGTCTCCATGTTAATTAGTGCAGTCTTCTGCTGGTATTGAATAAATCACGAGTAAGAATTTCTCCTCTCCGTGTCAAATGAGGAAAATTGTCAGATGGTCTGGAGTTCCATTAGTCTCGCGACAAATACGTATTGATATTGTTCTTACGATTGTGTTTTGTAGATACGCACTCATAGAAGCAATCATTCATGTAGTATTAACAATACGGAAAGGAGACGTCCGAGATGAAAGCTTGTCTTGCGATGGCGCGGCGCCGATTTGCACCGACCCTTAAGAGACGGACAGCCTTCCGCCCACCCCTTACCAACCAACCGACCGTCCACTACAAAAGACGACTTTATAACCGTAAGGACGCTATAAGCAGACATTTTCAAAAAACTTTTAATTTCAAGAAATACGATTACTAAATGTGACAAGCTGTGAAGATAATCATTACCAATTGTTTCAAATTCTGCACATTCAATAAAAACGAATCTATTTTCAGAATTAAAATATATGAACCCATCATAGATTGGGCAACAATTAATTTAGCCCCAAAAGTGATGCCATTTATTAATTTTGATTTACACTAGATGAATGGGACCTTTAACCTAATTGAAACGAGCAAAAATTTACATTAATAAAAAACAATGTTATTTTCAGTTGTAAAATGATAAGAGTAATGCAAATACAGTTATGATACTAAAACAGCTATCTGAAGTTGGTAAAATTACTACAGAAGCAGTTAAGAATCCAATACTTAAAAGTAGTTGGAATCAATAATTTTCAAAATATCGAGATTGAAAAGCTAGACCATGATATGAATGAAAGAAATTTTTAAGAAGTAATTCAAAGCATAAAGTCCTTTATTCATTCGCTAATCAAAAAACAAATACTCAATGCCTTCTAATTGGAGGCTTCAGAAATTATAACAAGATCAAAGAAAATAAAAATTGAATTATTTTTTTGGTTATCAAAATTGCAGAGTTTATGATGATCTAAATGTTATGCTTCATCTTATCTGTTAGAGATTTGGGCAGTGGTTATTATTGTGTAAATCAGAGTTATCACCTAAATGGGCAGGCCATCACAATTCCTACCACTGTGACAAAAATATGTTTCAGTGTCCAAATTGCATATTTAGAATGTTTACAAAACCAAAACTGGTACAACACATGAGGTAAATAAGTGACAAGTGTGATGTGTTAGCAAATAAAATAAAATGAAATATGTCAGACATTAATTTCCAATAAATCCTTCCCCACCAAGGTATATCAGCAAAATGTAGTTCCTAAAAGGTAAGAAAAAAGTTACCCAGTAGCAACACAGACCTCTCACCATCAGAAAATTAGACGAATTCAGTCAAAATAAATCATTAATGAATTTGAATCTTGACAATTGCATATTTTAAATGAACAGGAAGTGAAGAAGACAATATAAAAGCTCTCAATAATTAAATTAACTTAAATAACAATCATGCAAAGTGATGAAAAGAAAACCAAACACTTGTGAAGATATAAGAAACAGAGAGAAATACAGATTATAATAAAATTAATAATATACAAAATAAAAATGGTATACATAATATTTTAACAGCTTCATACAAAAGAAAATGTTAAAATGCCACACAATTATGGCAGAAGATAAATTGAAGCCTCTGGAATACATAGTTTCAGTTTATGTATTGAAAAGTGCTTGACCTCATTTACCTTGATTTAAAAGCAGCAAAAACAATTCCCGTGTAAAAATCTGGGGTCAAGCATTAAGGGTCACATAAGCAAGAAATAAATAGCAATTTTTATAGTTTTTGCAAAGTTTTATAGTATTTTCAACACTAAATTTTGTTGGAAAAATTGAATAATTTTGGGATTACTGGCTAATCTACTAAACATAACACAAATCTCTTTTAGATCACATACAGTAAGAACAAAATTATTAAGTGATTTTGAAACTTTTACAACTGGAGTGTGTCAGGGTACAATTTTGGGACAGTTGTTTTCAGATATATACTACCTCATTTTGACCGGGGTTCTTATATAATCTTCTAAATTCATATTTAGATTCTATACATCTCTACTTTCTTTATATTACATTTTCAGTTTTATTAATTTCAAAAATTAAATACCATGAACGAAACTTTCAAAATACAGTTTTCAGTATTTGATGCTAATATGCACATAACTATAAATTATTTTAAAATCCAGACAGAAGGAAAAAGAGACAGAACACTTAAAAAATGAATTCCCTAGTTAAAACCTCTGAATTCTTTGGTGTTTGTTTCACTTTTAGGTTCTGAACTTTAAAATAATGTTCTTCATAACCTTTTTATAATTTAGCTTGTACTATTCTAACTTAGATTATGCATTCAGTGGATTATCCGCCTCACGTAAGACAGTTGAACTCTGGAGAACACACAAGTAAGCTTCATAGTCAACAGTCATGCAAGTGAACATTCAAATCTACTCATTAGCAGCCAATTTAATTGTTTTCCTGCTCTTGTCATTTATAAATTATCCACACTTTGCACTTTACTTGCAATAACTCCTAATGAGATTCCTTTGAAATTTTAGATAATTTCTTTGTTACTTTGTCTGATTTCCATGCCACAGACATTCTGAAGAATTCACTTTTATAAGTATAGATGTTACTGTTAATAAATACACCTGAAGACAAAAATTTCTAATGCTCATGATACTGCCATTATATTCTCTAGAGACTCTTAGTAGAGAACACAAGATATAATGATAATGTTCTTACAATCTGTAGCAAATTGGATGGCATTAAAAAGAGTTATCACAAAGCAAATTGAAGATTTTTTTTCTTGGCATTGAGAAATTAAAGAGCATAGGAATAACAGTATTCATGTTAATAAGAAAAATACAAAAAGAATTGAAAAGTGTAAGTATATAAGATTATGATATAAAGAGGGATAAGCACAGTAGTCAAATGTTTAATTTCTGTTGCCTCATGTCTCATTAGTTATGATTGGAGGCAAACTATTTTTAACATATTACTGTATTTACCTGAATATAATCCCACATCTTATTTCAGGAGGAAAAATTTAGAAAAGAACAAAGTAGATAAAAGTTATAAACTTTTTAAAAAGTATTTCTGAAGGAAAATGCTCATTCAAAATTCCATGTGAAATGGTTGTCACTGGTAAGTATAATCAAAAGTATTTTAAAAGCTAAGTGGTGCAGTTAAACTTCTCCTTTTGACAACACCAGTGGTGCATTTTCACCAGAAGCTAATAATAATATTATCTCATACTATCATCCCCAGGGGACTTACATCTAGTAAGTATGTGTTTGGCAAACACAGGGTCCCAAGCTGAGTCTAAGATTACTTCCACTTACTTGTGCCAAGCTCCTTCCTTTCCCTTTCCTGACCTTCCTTGGTCACCTCTTGTTCTTTTCGATCCTGATGCTATTAGGGCGAGGATAACTTTCATTTTCCTCTTGATATATTGTAATTCAGGAGAGTTTTTAGTGGGAGTCATTCGGTGAGTCCCACATGTGAGAGTCATGTTGGCTCTCCTTAGTGCGTAACTGCATTTTCCCTACCTGTACAAAATTTTAGGTCTCTAATGACCTCGATGTCGACGAGCCATAAAGCCCCACCCCCCAAATCTAAAAGGCTTAAATATGTCAATCTCCCTCTAGAGAGCTATATTCTCTCCCAGACATTTCATGATTTAAAAAAAACATACACACACACTTACTTATTCATTACATGGAGAATCAACACAAATTCTGAATGTCAATTTTCTAATTTTACTGTAACATTGAATCAATTCTTTAATTTGTATAAAATTCTTTAAATTGCACTTGAACAATCCAATAATAATGTATTTACACAGGAGTGTGTTCCCTCGAATTAGTGAGGAAGGCCCTGTAGCTTCATTAGCTCAATCATCACTCTCTTCAGAATTCGTGGAGTCACCATTGGACCATAACTGTGCCCGTCATTAACATTTTGTGAATCATGTTGTGCGTATGGTAAAACTATACATTTCCTTCAACAAAGTGATGCGACCATCTCAAACTGTCGTGAATATGGTTTTATTGTGATCATGGAAACAGTGTGATCATATAAACTTTAAGCACTATTAATGGATCCACACACCGTGGCTGCCTCATGCATCTTCCAATGGCTTGGGACGCTGTACACCAACTGAGCATCAGCAAATGCTACAAGAATGTAACTGAGCTCACATATATTTCACTGGCCAGTGAAAACCTAACAAACAGAATGATCTTTCATGATCAATTTAACCTGCCTTCATTGACAAATTCAATAACATTTAACTAAACCTTGTACATAATCATGCCTCTTTAAATTAATGTCATGTAAGTTTTAGTATTAATATTTACGTATGTCCATTGATTTCTTGTGTATTTAGGTTAGATTTTTGGTGGGATTATTTGGGGACATGTTTTTGTGTCATTCCTTTGCAAAACAATTAATATTTGTATGTCAATTGATTTATTGTTTGTTTTGATATAAAATCATGGTAATCCATGTGGTCCTCCAATTTAAAATCTTTTCATTATTAAAATCAAGATACCACCCACTCCCACGGCTTCCAAAGTGTTCTTGAGGTACGGCTCATGCTCCAGCCAGATCCACACAGGCTTCGACTCTACTTCGAATTCTCGTGCTACTGCTTAATATCTGTGTGAGCATTATTCAGAACTTGCAGTTTGATGTTGGCGCCGAAGCATCTTCGATCGCCCGACTTTCGTTGTGTCGAAGATCCCCGTCTCGTGAAAAAAAATCGTGTCACGGTCACCGTCGCGGTGACGGCAATCGGTCATTCCTAGACGACGTGGACCAGTTCGGTTTTCACTTCGATTGAGCGTTAAATTCCGCCATCATTGATCGATGTTCCTTGTGTTACGTTACGATATACAGCTTGTGTTCGCTTAAATCGTTATCACTCGCGAAACTTTAAATTAGCAGTTTCCCGTCCTAAACTACTAATATATCCCCCTCTGGATTTTTGGCCGATTATTTCGGAAAAAGGTGGGGACTATATTCGGGTATACGGTATCCTTTTTTTATCGTCTCGTAAACTGTATGTTAATAGCATGTCTTGGAACATACAAAAAAACTGAATGCAATTCATTAAGTTCAAAATAAAATAATAAAATTAGTAGCTAAAAAGTGAAATGAATATCCTCGATTCCCCATATCTTAAACGAACAATTTGTAAATTTTGTAGCACAAAAATAGAAATATTTCACTGCCAAAATTAATAAGACCATCAGCACAAAAAGCAGTAATATAGTAGCTATAAAAATAATTAACTCTCTTACTAGAGATTAAGGACCCTAAATTTAAGTTTCAAAAGTATTGAAGGAAAATTATGAAGATGTTAAGAACTAATCGTTAGGCATCAATCTATATTTTGTTACTCCAGAACATATTCTGTAAAACACTGTAAAAGTTTAGTTTAGCTAAGATAGTCTTATCTAAAATTAAATTCTAAGATAACTCCAGACCTGTGATTAGGTTTGCATAAGTCTTATATATTTTTATCTAGTTGGATAATAAATGTATATAAGTACAAAAGATACAAGCTTAATAACAAAAAAGTTCAGTTATCTACTACAAAATAATCGACTACATGGAAAGATGAAAACAATGATAAATGAAAGATATCAGTTTTTATTTAATTCTAGAATTCTATTACCCTTTGATTGTCTATGATAAACATGAAAGGATCTTCAAATTTTCAAGATACAAGAGGACCCCATTAGCAGAGAAGTTAGTCATCAAGATTGAATTTTGATTCAAGAACCATTTCTGCAATTCAGTCTGCTGAAAGCTGAAATTGCAACAAATAATACAAAATATTAACCTTAAAACTATTTTATTACTAAGTTACATTGTACAAAAGTGTACCCAGAACCATTACGATTTCAAAATTCTTGTCACAGGAGGAAGGGATAAAAAGAGAAGAAAAAACAAAAATTATCACAAATAGTATATTACATTTAACTTCTTCAGGAAATGAAAAGTCGGAAGAACAGTAAAAGTCATCTCAAACATACTTAATTTACAAAGAAAAACTTCCATGGAATACTTAAGACACATTCCCTCATGTAGAATAACATACATCATGTACAATTCACATCCACAAATCCACAAAAAAAATTAATAATAATAAAAAAGAGGAATGAACTATTATCGTACAAATACAAATTTTAAAACCTCATTTGATAAGGGCTTTGAAAATTTCCTTTAGGCTTCCCTCGAGACCGGCGACCACGTTGGTTACCTCGATGAAAGTTCCCGCGAATACCTTCATTTGGGTTACCACGCATTGAAGGTATCAGACAAGCACGGCCTTTAGTGGAAAAGATAAGTTACCAAGTTAAATAAGTGACTGTAAAAATATTAACTTAATTATACATATACTATAAGAACAACTTACCTCTGGGGGCTTGGCTTGCCATACTAGAACCAGGTTCATTCCAAATTATTGGCGTAGGTCGCATGTTCCCACGTCCCCTTTGACCTCTGAATGCGTTACGAACAGACCGCCGAGCAGTATTTGCAGCACGTGTAACTCTGCGAGGAGCTTCTTGTGCATCTCCAGCTTCAGTGGCCTCTGCTTCACGACCTTCATCTTCTTCTAGAGGTTGAGATTTTTCTCCCTCAGAGCTCACACCTACAGAAATAAATTCTATGTATTGAGAGAGAATAAGTTTCAAAATACACCACTGTTTAATCACACCACATAATTTATTCAGACAATTGATTTCCCAATTGAAAAAGACTGAAGTTTAATTATGAAAAATTTGTGCTCATCTAGCATAAAAAGTATTCACTAAAATAATGTAACACGAGAGTAATCCATTGTATTATTCTGATGTTCTCAAGCTTATCAGTTCCTAGAATTTATTTGGGGAAAAAATGGACAAAAATTAAGGGATTTTTTTACAATTTGCTCAATACTTACTGACTGTCTTCACGAGTTGATTTAAATAATAAAATTAACTAACTATAATATTAACTAGTTTTTAAAGCAGAATAAACTATCAATTAAAATAAAGTTTTCAGTGGAAAATCTGCAAATGACATCTCTAAAGAAAGGCACGATTGAACAAATAGTCAGTTAAAAAAACATTACAAGATACAAGGAATATCAAATCAACCATTTAATGTATTGTTATAGCTTGAGGAAAAATTATTATTAGAGCTAGTAATAATTTTAGAGAGAGAAAAACAAAAGTGGTATGCAAGTTTTCAGGAGTCTTTCAGAATCTGTATATTGTAAATCAAATTATGCTTATTGAAGAAACTATGAATGTTTATAGTTCACTATTCAGACAGAATCTATCATCATGTGTGATAAAGATGAAGGAATCTAACAGTTACTTTACTCTGAAAGAGTCCTGTGTCAGGCAGTATTTTGTACTTCCATTACAGATTTAACAGCAATATCAATTGTATGCTAATACTTATAGAATGTCTGCTGATCGTACACAAATTAAAAATACATACATATTAAATTAACTTAAAAAGAGAAAGAGCACGATGATAAAATTACACTTGAAAAATGAAGTATATAAACGAGAAAACAAATTCAACCATCTACTGTGTAAACTTAACAGACCCTTGTGGTTAATATTGTAATATTATTAATAACCTTTTAAGTAGATAAGGTTCTAATTTTAAGCCATAATGCTTCAACTGCCATTTGGGTCAGGTAAATGTACATTAAGTAAATGAATAAATAAATTGAAAATTACATTAATAATGGACAAATAGATGTAAACTACATAAAAAAATGTAACAAAAAATTATCCCTTTCTTCAGCAAAAATATGTATTACCAAAAATACCATGAAGAAAATATTCGGTACATTAATGTACCTAATATGTATTAAAAATTGCAAAACCGTTTAGAAGAGAAAAAAGGAACTTAGAAATTGATTATACATTGAGTATGGATTTCTTTGATGTGGTTTCACTTTTCGTAAGTTCACCTAATGATTCATCTTGTAACATTAAGCCACGGGTATATCTTTTGAACTCATATGTCATGATGAGTGTTTATGTTACTGTCACTTGTATTTCATGTAGTCACTCAAGGTATTAGACAATTCCTGTTGTTGTTTTTTGAGTTAATTTTTGCATATGTTTGGAGTTTTTAACAACTTCATCATATACTCAAAATATTTAGTTAAAATTATAATTAATTGCTGTTTCTCTCCATAAAATCTGTCTAAATGTGTAAAAAGAAATGAAAATATCAAGATAAAATAATCATTTAGTCACTGGCAAATACAAAGTTTAGATTTGAGAAATACTCAGAAAATACAACCTGGCTTAACAAGAGTATTATACGTCGTCATGTGTTCAGAAGTCAAAGAAAACTTCTTTGTATTCTTTCTTTACTGGCATGTAGTGCCATAGTTAAATCTCCTACCATTGTAGACCTACCTCATACTTTCTTCACACCTGTGCTTTGAATTAGTCAGTGTTCCACATTATTTTGCAACTTATTCTCTTTGTCACTTTTGCTACATTAGTCACACGTAAAACACTGTATTGAAGGTTTTAAGCTCTTCCTCCATAAAATGACCAGTTGTCACTTCAGTTTCTGTACAGGTTTTGAACTTCTGTTCATAGTCAATGGATTTGCTAATCAAATGACACCAAGCAGAGACTAGGGTATCATATTAATATGATCATATATATATTCAAGAGCAAACTGTTGTTCAAATTTAACACATTATTGTCTGGTTAATTTCTCAGGAACGAAATAGTGAGCCTCCACATTATATCAGAGAAAGAAACTAATAGAAAACATTTTTTAAATAGATTTAATAATGAAATGTGTAAATAATAAATTGATATTTAACTGGTTTAACAAAAAAAAACTAATTCTGCATGAGAGCAAGACAATTTTTCTGAAAATCCTCTTGTCAAAAAAATTGCCATAATATACACTTTAGTTGATAAAGCTACATTGCTATCAGACAATTGCTTCAATTCTGAAAACATTAATTCAGTAAAAACAAACTTTCTACCAAATAAATATCCCATAAATTTTACAATGACACGCGTAAAAATTTGTGTAATACGTAACTGGTATGATAATATAAAACTTGTTCATCAAATGTGCTAAAATGGTGGGTAAAATAAACAAACTAACTCATAACTCTTACTTTAAGGGGAAAGATATGATAGATAAAATGTCTACACGAAATGTCATGAACACGCTTTTTTACAAAAAATTTACTTCTTGACACATTTGAGAGACTAAACACATATCAGACACTAATTAAAGAACCATCAATACTAACACACACAACAACAAAGGTAGCACAAAACCATACAGATTGATCATTTTATGAGTAGTACCCTCCATCTACCTAATGAAATAGATCTATCTGCCTAATCCTTCTGGGGTGCAGTACAAAGTAAAATAGTTTTTTTTTAAAATTACTTTATTACTACTTATCAAACAAGCAATAGACACCTGTGAAAAATTTCTGCATTTAATTAAAATAATATTCTACTCTTAACAGTTAGTAGAAAATGAGTAAAGTAAGTAAAAAAAATAATATTTTAAATATAATTTTTTAAGATGTCAGAAAGGGGCTCAAAAAGTAACAGAGCACCAAGGGTTGAAGGCAACTGATCATGATTTATTACACACAAAAAGAGAGAAAAACGGTGCACTCACCAGTGGCCAATTCACCTTTCTTATTCTGCAACTCCCTTTAATATAAAAAAATGGATTTTATCTAATCTTAATTATATTGACAAAATTAAATCAATTATAAGCTACTTCTCATTTCATATGGATTTAACTATCTTGATTTGTTTTCTCTACTTTTAAGATACTTTGTCAAACAACTTAACCAAAATCTTTCGTCTCAATATCCATTTGACAACTATCACACAAAGAACTAACAATGTCTCTCAAAATAGAGAGAGAATCTTATCTTCTTTGAAATGCAAATAAGCATTTATGTTTTCATTCACTCTAAATGAGGGTCAGTACTGTTTAACCATCTCAATTGGCATCTCCTTACCAAACACACTATTTATCAATCATGAAACAACTTGTACTGCTATTTATATCTCTACATCTAATTTTTATTAATTAGATTTATTTATAAAATTATTTTGACTTTTTTTATAAACCTTTAGTAAGATTCATAACAGATTATAATAGTTTACTGAAGGTTTATAAGAACTCATTTTGTAAAATGAAATATTTTAAAGTTATGATCATGCCTTGATGAATACGTTAAGTTTTCAAAAAGAAATTGCAAAGTTGGCAAAGAATTAAAATAAAAAAATCCTGGCCAAAACACAAGATTTTTAAATTAGGTAGATATGGTGTTGTCTTACATTATATTTCTTGATTTACAGTGCTCTTATTATAGACAACACTTTATATTGGACGTATAAAACACTTCAGTTCATGACTTTACATAACGTTTCGGGGAGATGTCTTCCCCATCTTCAGATGTATCAGGCTTCTTTTTATGCTTATTATCAAGTCCTTTGTGTGGATAGCATTGCATACATTTTCTTGCTGTACGCTCAAATGATGCATGTGATACTTGCGTTAAAAATTATTTAACTTGTCAAAACATTTCCATGGTAGGATTGGATCTTGTGCATCTCCGAGTCATACTGTCATCGTCTAAATTTCTGTTGTTGGCCTCTAGCCTCACAGAGTGAACTCCAATAAGTTCACTCTGCGTACAGCAAGACAATGTATGCAATGCTATCCACACAAAGGACTTGATAATAAGCATAAAAAGAAGCCTGATACATCTGAAGATGGGGAAGACATCTCCCCGAAACGTTATGTAAAGTCATGAACTGAAGTGTTTTGTACGTCCAATATAAAGTGTTGTCTATAATAAGAGCACTGTAAATCAAGAATCACAATATTTTTGTATTTAATATTTATTACTTTAAAAAAAAATTTAAGTAGCCCAACACCACAGATTAATACTAGACTAGTCACATTATTGGAGAATAATGGCCAGAGTTTACAAAGCCAAATAATTTGAACCAGTTTCTCTAGAGAGCTCTGGCTACAAAGTTAAGTTCTGTGAAGCCTTGTTAGCAGCAACATCCACAGCAAAAGAGTGGCTATAGACTGTGGCTTTTAATTTTTATATTGACTGATTTTTAAATTTAATTTATGGTGCATTAGGTTCTTCTTCCACTAAGACTGATATGAATTGTGACCACTAATTCAAACCAGATTTAAAATTTAAAAAGGAGGTTAATTTTGTTAGTTCTATAAAAATATCTTATTTTAGTGGGTGTTATTTTCTTTTGGCTCAGTTCCCCAAGAATTCAGGAAATAAATACTTCTGAAATGTGGGAATCGGTAAGTAATAGTACATACATACAGTTTAGAGAACATCCTACAATTTAATGACAAAGTAGAATAATTCAATGGAAATCAGTTATTCCACTTCCAAAAACGTGCAAGATAGTGGGACGAGATTGGAGTTTGCTTATAAAATCAATAACAGAGCGCTGTAATAATTAAATACTGGCATTCATTACGTATGTAAGCTATCACCATAGCTTTCTATTGGCAAGTGTGGGAAGTACTTGAGATATTTTCTTGTTTGTATGTTATATGAAAGTAGTAATGAATTAGTAGGTTATATATGAATATGTCTAATGATGCATTTCTCTTTTTTCATATATTTTTTCTTTGTATTAGTGAATTGGTTGATTCCACAATCAAGAACTGTCTGAGTATTTAACGAAAAAACAAGAGGCAAGGATATTGAGAAGAATAAAATTCACATCCCAAGGAAACAAAAGTTCTATGGCATTAACTACTTCTAAAATTAATGGGGAGAGGGCATAAATGCAACTGATTGAAAGTGAAAAGCTTTTATAAGTGACAAAATGTGAACAGTGTAAGTGAATAATGTATCATTATTCAGAGACCTTTTTGAATTTCTTACTTATGAGCTGATAAGAATCTACGGTGAAAGTGTAAGATCTGTAATGTAAAACTAAGTTTATTTGTACACAAAAGTTATTTATTTATTTTCCTTGCATGATAATTTATCATGTTTGTTTTCTATCACTTCGACTGGAAAATATTTATCTTGTATTTCAGTGCAAGTCTCATGTGAGGTGTATAAATGATGTGTTTGGGATTTTGTTTCATTTTCACTGAGATTTAATCAAATGAAAATGATTGAAGGAGATTTAATGAATCTTTGATTATAGAATTAAATGTTCTCTTATTTGAATATATGTGCATGGAACTACAGTGTTTGTTAAATCAGAATAATAAGTGTCAATCATCAGCCCAACAGTTGAGTAGGATAAAATTTACTGTCTTGGCTCAACCATCCTTTGCCAGAAAGTGTCACATAGTTGAGGAATCTTCCAAAATAAAAATTATTATCAGTAGATTGCATTTTCCTTCCATAATATTAAAGAATTTATTGACTTCAGCGTAAGCAGTTACCACTTCCATCAGCATTAATCATCTTATTAAATATCTTTATACTAAACGTTCAATAGTCCAAGAATGTGAACTTTTTAATTTTTCCTTGTCACATCTATCTATATAGTTTTTTCAATACTAATGGATTAATAATATTTATAAAATACTAATATTAAAAAATAAATACTTATTGTTTCTCATTATGTGTAATAGATTCCTTGTATGCTACAAACCTTGGAGTGGTTGTGTTCTGTATCTTGATAACCCTGTCATGATATTAACCGAATAAGAAGAAAGTTAAGAAATTAGCAGGATTAGGAATGTTAGATACGCACTTTTTCTTTAAATTTAATTAAAGCACTTTGGAAAAATGCCTCACCATGTCTTTAGATGAGAAAGTTGTCATTCTTTAAGCAGCTTTTCTCCTTCTGGGACCTTTATCCCTTTTTCCCTCAACTGTGCCCACAATGTTTTAACTGTAGCTCTTTAGTAATCAAGTAAATCAATATAATTCAAGTAACTTTCAATTAGTGTCACCCCAGCTTACAGTGAACATGCGAATAGCAAGCCTACAGTATCTATTGTCAGTAAACGTGAGACTGTAAAAACTCGATTCCATGGATATTGAAAGAAGCTTAAGCATCTATATAGAGATGTTCACTCTCCCAATAAAAACTGATTTAAAAAAATGTTGAGCTGCTTAATGTCTTGAAGTACAACAGCTTTCTATTTTTTCCATCTTCTAATGTACTTGTTTGTAACTCAATAAACTAAAATAAGAGAAAGCTTATTTCTTGAATCAGAATCAGCACCCTTTCATCCCTTACTTACTCCCTTCCTTTTCTCATATGAAATTTGCACCTGAAAATCCTAACCCTGTTAATTAGCCTAGAAATGCATCTTTGTTAGAAATCATTCAAAGAGAAATGGACAAAGTTAGGAATTTACAAGCTCTCGAGAAGATAACAAAGTTATACGAAATACTGAAATACTTGAAGGATAGTATGCAAAAACATATCAAAGGAGGAAGGGCCTAAAACAAAATCACAGATTTATGTGATTAAAAACTACTAACACTACTACTATTACTAACCAGAATATGACTCTGGAAAACCAAATTTATAACCTTAACAAGTACTAGAAAGAAGATATCGTTCACACACCACGTCAAAAATTACTCGCATAACCACATATTCTTATTTAATACTTTATTTTTGTACATTCAGAAGCACTGAAGGGTTAGAAACATGACATTGACAGAACCATAACCTACAAATGCAATCTACAAGCAATATGGTGGACAGTTGAAACAGCTCATCAATTGAGCTACGGTCTGTGTTTGACAAATCAGAGTTTATTTGGGGATATGATGAACTGCTTTGCATACCATATGGAAATAATCATTGCTTGTTTGATGCCTGCTGAACGAATCAGTAAAATCTATGAATAAGGCAACCAACAATCAGTGATCGGGAAATGAGAGGTTGAACTAAAGCTCAATTTATGCTTGTTTGGAGAGAGTATAAAAAACCGTTCATTAAGTGGGGATATAATCAGTGACAAATGATTATTTGAGACCCACTAAGTCAGTTCATGGTGGCACAGACAGAACAGGTAAGGATATTTTTACTTATTTCAAAATTCTGTACACAATAGTATGTGAAGAATTCTCACTTTTCTGTCAAACAAGAGAGAGAAAACTGGAAGAAATTACCTACTATTGACATAATGACAAATTGAAATGAAAGTTGAAGTGAACATGCAAAGCTTTACAAAGAAACCCCTTCAACAGAGATGGGAAATAACAATTGTCTCTTAAAAGTGAAAACATTTATGAAATGGATTTTAATACCCAAGTTATAAAGTATTTACATATATTATAAATTAATGTGATTCCAAAACATTCCAGCACATACATGATACTAGAGTCCAACTATCCAAATCTGATAAGTTTCCGCAAGTTCATTGCTCTGCCCACCTCCCATAGCAGGAAAATTGGATTTGTACTATAAAATATTCTGCAATTTTCATTAAATGTAAGTAACCAAATGCTTGATCGCTAATAATCATACATCTAACATGATACCAGGTACATGAAATAGTTGCAGAGACAGTCTGTGAGGTTCAGCAGAGATGACTCCTGAGCTACGCCGACGAAAATACTGACATACATTATACACGAATAATAAATTGGTTCACTCTTATAAAGGGGTTGGAGTTTATGGGGGGAGGGGAATATGTATTGTCCACTAATAGCTTGTAAGTGTGCCTTAAAATTCAAGGTTCCACTGTAATTACTTTGGGATATTCAATTATATTACCTCATTAAATTTACAGCAGCAAGAATAACTACCACAAAGCCAACAAATCAATCAAAAATGTCTGCAAATTTCAAATTCTGTCCATTTGAGACACACTTCCACTTGTGCAATGGATTGCAAACAAACATTATCATTAGATACTAAAAAAGGAAACTAGAAGAATGGATAGATATCCAAAAGGAGGTATTAGATAGATAACAATAAAAATAAAAAAGATTTATTACAAAGAAATGGTGTTACAAACAAGCAACAACCACTTGGTGCCAAAATACTTTTACATACAAAATAATACAGTAGAAAAGGAAAATTTCATAGAAAAAAAGACTAGAAAATATAAATGCATTTTTATGCACACATCACTTCATTTAAACTTACCATCCCCACCCTCGTCGGCTAATTCCATGATTTCTTCCTGTTCTTGTTCTCCTTCTCTCTGTTCTCCACTTTCATCATATTCTGGAAATAACATAACATTCTTTGAGCTCAAACATCAAATTGAAGAAGCACAAAAACAAAGTTTCACAAAAATCTAAAACTTCAAACCAATTGGTTGGTACAAATAAAGCAAATGTATGTAAAGTTGTAGGATAAACTGCTAACAATATGAACTACGGCCATTTCATCCTGTTCTTCTCAGGACGAAGCTAACCTCATTTCCTCAACACGTACAAGAATAGCCTGAAATGGTATGAATAAACCTGTATTCACACTTTTCTTGGAGTATTGTCTCTCAGGTTTCTGAACCACATGCTCACATGTGCACCATTCTCTGTTGAGGACTTGGCTAGGATGTGTATATTATGAGAACTGGAGACAGAAGTTGCACAACTTACGTTTGTAAATGAAGTTAATAAGTGAGAAAGCCTACAGTAGTGAGCAAGCCAGCAAGCCTACAGTAGTGAGCAAGCCAGCAAGCCTACAGTAGTGAGCAAGCCAGCAAGCCTACAGTAGTGAGCAAGTAAATATTAGTGAGAAAGAATATACAGGGTTGGGCAGGGAGGTATGGATGATTTGAAATAACACTTACACTCTCATTTTTAAACGAAACTCAAAATTTATTTTTTAAATGTGTACCTTAGATGTTGCCATTACAAAAATTGGACCAATTTCGCCTTATGGTCCAACGCCGTAGAAAAATAACCTAATTCTTCGTATATCCTTCCGCGAGTGCTGCTACCTCCACCATCGCCTCCATCTTTACACGTACAACATATTTTCTTAAAACTAAATCGCCGGGTCTAACGAACCTAACATCATTGTTCATGGCTAACCTAACATCATTGTTCATTATAATTGTTCAAGGCTCGCTGTCGCGAGCCATATTATAACTAACATACCCCTAACATAAACGGTGGCGGAGAGAAGAAAATAGTACGGAACAATATTTCTTTATAACTACCGTAAATATGAAGAGCGAGGAATACGACTTATATTTTCGGAACCGTAATAATATTTGTAGTATTATGACATTAATCATTTTTTCGAACCCTCTTTGGACCACAAGGCGAAATTTGGCCCAAAAATTAAATTAAATTAAAATTAAATTAAAGAGGAAAAAATTGAAACATTGATTACGTACGAAAAATAACATCTGTTAAATGCTGTCCGTTTTTGTCCATACACTCCTGTAGACGTTGTGAGAAGTTGTCCATACTCCTCTGTAGCATTGCACGTGGTACTGCTCGAATTTCTTGTGTTATTGTTTCACTCAGGGCTTCAAGTGTACGTGGTTTGTTTATGTATACACGTGCTTTTAGGTAGCCCCATAAAAAATAGTCACAAGGTGACAGGTCCGGTGACCGAGGAGGCCATTCCACATCTCCACGCAACGAAATGAGGCGCCCAGGGAAGGTCTGCCTCAAAAATTCCATAGCTGCTCTCGATGTATGGCATGTCGCCCCATCTTGTTGAAACCATACTGTGTTGAGGTTGATACGTCGTCTTCTCAATTGTGGCAGAAAAAACTCACGCAGCATCGTTAGGTAACGATCTGTATTGACAGTGACGGTTCGACCGTTTTCTTGGAAAAAGTAAGGGCCAATGATGAAGTTTCGACTAACGCCACACCAAACAGTCAATTTGTCGCTGTGTAGAGGTTTTTCATGGAGTTGACGTGGATTTTCAGAAGCCCAATACCTAAAGTTCTGCTTGTTTACCACTCCTGACAAATGAAAATGGGCTTCGTCACTCATAATCAAAACAATATCATCAGTCATGTTTTCCACCATTGTTTCTGCAAATCTGAATCGTCTTCCGTAGTCGTTTTGCTGCAATTGTTGGACAACCATCAGCTTAAATGGATGAAAATGCAGGTCCAAATGTAAAATCCGGCGAACTGATCGGTTCGACATGCGAAGAGCACGAGCATGTCGCACAGCCGAACGACGAGGGCTTGCTTCAACTGCTTGACGCACTCTTTCAATGTTTTCCGGGGTTCGTACCGTTCGTTCACCACCTCGTGCAGTTCCAGGTCTCAAGGAACCTGTTCGTTGAAAGTTATTCACCCACTTCATTATTGTTTCAAACCTCGGAACACGACCATGACGACCAACGTTGAAATGATTCCGGAACCGTCTCTGAGTTTGAATGACGGAACGGCCCGTTTCAATAAAGGTGTTGTACACAAACACGCGATGCTCCATCGACCACGTCTCCATTGCTACTAAAATGGCAACTCATAACAAACAGATACCCCCACTCTTTATCCGCCAAGGTTATCCCCACCTTGCACGACGCCCCGTTCAAATCATCCATACCTCCCTGCCCAACCCTGTACTTTATAAGTTTTTGTTTTATTATATTAAATTCAATTTTGTACCCTCATTGTTCTTTATTATTCTTGTGTAGGTAAATTATTGTTTATCATGACTTTTTTTTGTTTTTCAGATGTAGATGGAACTGGTACTTCTATGATTGGTAAGGAGGAAGTTTGGTGATTAAACTCTTCTTGCTAATTCTTGGCTGTGAGAGGGAGGAAACCTTTCCTTCTCGCCAGTATAGTCCCCCCACCTTTTATATCTGAAAAAAATCACCCAAAAATGTGTGGAGGGGCTGTTTGGATTTTAGAAATGAAAGGCAGACACAAGCCATGTACGTGACTTAACATAACATGAAGCCCGTAGGCTTTTATGCAAAGAACATGAGAGAAGTCATAAAATATTGTGAACACTATTGTGAGCAAGACTATCATATTTGTGTCCCGATGAGGAATTTGACGCTGTAGTTGCGGTCCGAAGTGAAAACTGAACTAGTTCATGTCTAGCAATGACCAATTCGAGTCACTGTACCATCTAGGCAACAAGATTCTGTCAAGAAATGACACAATGAAAGTTGGGCGATCAATGAAGCTTCAACATGAATGATGCCAATTTCAAACTGTAAGTTCTTAATTATTATAAGATAGACGGAAATAAAGCAGCGGCACAAGAATTCGAAGTAGAGATGAAGTCCATTTGGATCTGGCAATTTGAATTGCACCAGTTAGTTTTTCATACAATCATTCATTATGATTATACTTTCCACACCCAATCCCTTCACATAGAATTTTGAATGAGCATTTCCCTTCAGAAAGACTTTGATTTTACTCAATTTAATTTNGGGGGGGGGGGGTATAAATACAGTACTGTATGAACTATTCAACTATACTTGTGCACTTGAGAGAGGCACATGCACACAATTTAACAATGTTACTGCACACATAGCCGGGATTCTTCACATAACTCATCTCCTGTACTTACTATTTAGAGATTGAAAGAAGTTTCGAAGCATGTATTCAAACACACACATACATTATTAATATTTACTAAATTTGAGAAAAGTTATTAAAGATTTCTTATTTTCAGAGTAGGGAACAATTTGCGTTCTTGAAGATTCCAATTATGATCCAAAAAAATGCACAAATATACTCTACATACTGTTTTGAATTTTCATTGTCCAGACATGAATATACACTTAATTTAGTCTTAATAACATTTTTTTGCACTAAAATCTGTCTTATGGTGGCAGATTTTAAATATTAAATAGCTCAATACTTCAGTTGCAAAAATTTTGCAATGTAACTATGTTTTGAACACATATTTTGTACATTTCCTTCAATATTGCCTTNCAGGCTTTAGGGCTCGTCAAACAGAATCGTTTGGATGCACAGACCTCCAGATATTAGTTCAGCACATGTTTACACACAGCTGAAATTAGTCATGATGTTTTTAGCACATAGGAAAGCCCCAACACAAATCAAGTACTATACATAGATAATTGTTGATAATTTAACTTAATAAAATTTAATTGTTAATGGTTGTTATATTATAATAACTGAAGAAAGTTAAGATTTGTTTGTCTGATTAAAAACTGCACATATTTAATTTCCCCCCTCCATATTTAATGTTTTTTTTGCAAGCAACTCAGTACGTTAAACTTACTTATTATGAATGTTAACAATGGTCTTAAAATATACATTTACTAAAGGTATGGGGATGGGTGAGGGTGGATTAGGAGGAAGGTTTGCTACTAAAATAGCAATCTGCTGCTTTGAATGCTGAATTATACTTAAAATGGAATAGAGACGGATTTTCTCCTGGAACACCCCCTGAATAATTTTCATAATGCAGGGTTATGGTATCATCCAATCATGTGCTACAGGAAGCATGAGCATCCTCTCTAGCTCACTCAAGGGGTTTTGATTATATGAAAAGATTTACTCTTAAGAGAATTCTCAAATTTATTCATACCACCCATTAAGATCCTACCTGCAAGTTCAGGAGGGGGCATTTCTTCTCCTGTCTCAGCAGTGTCGTCCTCAGAAGCCTCTGTTACGGTAATGGATGGAACAGTTGTTTGGGAACCACTAGGTTCCGACTGAACATTATCCTGTGGTATGACTTCTTCTGTGCTCCCTTCACTCTGTCCCACTTCAGAAGACATTTCTGAAAAACAATTCACTAAAATAGTTTTCAACATGAAAATCTCATTGCTTCTTTCATTTCACAAGATTTCATATTTTCAATGCTGGAGGCCTCAAATATTGTCATTATTTTAAGAAACAGAACAACCAAAAATCAAATGTAAATTTTAGAGAAAAAAAATAATTGTATTTTTAGTTCAGAAATCGTAGATCACTATGGAGACTTTTAAATAAAAATGTACATAGATAACTATTGATTATTAGCTCACCCTGTGGAGATACTTGAGGTGGAGTAGTAGGCACACTCCGACCAGTCCCAGCCTCCTCCAACTGATTAAGATCCATTCTATTATCATCGATGCCCTCAGTATTCCCTTGAGTGATTCCTGAACGTGTTGTAGGCGTACTGGTGTCAGAAAATGTAAACCTAGTTTGTTGAGGAACTTGAGGAGAACTCACAGCCTCCCCAAAACCATCAGATCTTCTCGGAACAAAAAGAGTAGGAGTGCTTGGCACAATGCTGTCATCCCCAGATTCTTCATATCCCTATAATTACAAATAGTTGTAAAATATTAATACTCCTCATCATTCTCGCTGTTTGTTAAGAAGTATACACTTTGGTAAAAATAGAATTTAACTTATACTGTAATAAAGTAAGAAGCTTGAAAAATTAACATACCAATAGAAGTTGGTTTTGTTGTTGCTGTCTGGATAGCGGGGGAACACTGCGTGCAGGACCCCTTCCAAAGCCCATCACAGAAGAAGCAACACGGCTGGTACCAACACCAGCTGTACTAGCACTACCAACCTCAATACCACCACCACC
Organism: Laupala kohalensis; assembly: GCA_002313205.1. NCBI lineage: Eukaryota > Metazoa > Arthropoda > Insecta > Orthoptera > Trigonidiidae > Laupala > Laupala kohalensis. The sequence goes on along the minus strand of NNCF01131144.1, from coordinate 52,946 downwards.
ACTACTTGTTCCACTACTGCTGGCTTCGGCATGCTGCTGTTGGTTACTGGGAGGACGTACAGAAACCTCTCCTGCTGGTCTTGTAAGACTGTCAGTTCCAGACTGATTAGGAACTTCATTGCTATCATCTAATAAAAAATGATGATGATAAGTAAAATTGGATTGAAATATAACAACTTTTTCCGAAGTATTAAGTATACTAATGATGCATACACTAAACTATTGTAATAGTTTGTCGTGAATTCCCGAAGTAATTTATGTTGCATACTCTACTTCATTAACACATAAATTGAATTTCCTAATAATTAATAGAAAAGAAACTGGATACGATGTTAATGCACAATTTTGTTTATAACACTATGAAGAGATCCACCAGCAACACCCAAGGATGGAATGCATAATTTCTCATAGCCCACTGCTTGTGCCACACATGCTTAAAAGGCTCCAGATTCTTTTCAGTAGACTCGAGAAGGGGAAGAGAAGGCAGCTGAGCACCTGCGTCACCCAATGGGAAAGCACTGTTACAGATGGGATCCATACCCATGTGATAATACAAGAATAAGCAATGCTTAGCGAGTTATGAGAATTTCACTTTATATTTCTGCTGCTGGCACTTCTCTTCTCATTTAGTTTATAAGATAAGTTTTAAGGATTGCCCTTCATCTTATGATGAACAGATTGTGTTCATATTGACACACATCAAAGGCATAAACAAAACACTAACACATTACATCATACAGATGAGAAATTGAAGAGTGCCAAGGACACCATTTGGTTGGCATCTACAAATCCTATGATTTAGTTTCCAAGACTTCTGTCATTGATTGTTAAATAGAAGATGTAATATGTCCCATAATAAGTAGTTATTATTAATTTTAAACTATCAATCTGTATGTGTGTGCATTGGTGCTAGTATTCACTATTAAGAATTCCTTAAGAAGATAAGTGATGGAGAAGTTTTACTTCTCATTCCAACTCAGATCAGATCACTTGAAAAACTTTACGAGAAATACCTCTATCTAATGTTTTGTTAACTATTGTAAATTCATCGTTTTAAACTTAAAGGTAAAATTTGAAGGTTTAAATTTAAAGGTAAAAAATGAGAAGTTGTATTCAGTTAAGAAAGGTAAGTAATAATAGTACCAACCCATGATTTCTGCTTCATTGTTTTCAGGATCAGCTGGGTTTTCTTCATCTATGTCAGGACCCTCCACTTCTTCAAAACTAGTTAGATCCTACAAATTATAATTAAGTTATTAAGTTTCATTTAACAACTTGGGTTCCTTATAAATGTTTCCAATATAAACACACAAATGTGTGTAATTCAACCATACATAGTATTACCTTCTCATGTCTTCGCTTAATCCTCTTCTGACGAACAGACTGGTAGGCAGGACAAAGGGATAGGAGTAAATATTTGGGTTATTAACTTTCACGAATTGGAATTGTCAGAATTGGCTTCATACCAATAAATTATTTTAATTACCTTCACTATCAACAATTAAAGACGTATTTCGCCAGAGGTAAGGAAATAGGAAATAAAGTTTTAGGTCAAGAACATAAATAATACACAAACTCTGTCCAAAACAATACATCTTACCTGTTCATCTCTGTATCCTTGAACAGTATATCCTTCCACATTGTCGTCATCATCAAATTCTTGACCATCATCAGGTTCTTCTATTACCTACAAATTAGAGAAAATTACACAAATATATAACAGATATAATCAAATTATCCTTTACAAGATTATTTTATCAATTTAATTCAACATTTGGTCTGGTAAATATCATCCACACTAATTTTTGTGAGCAGAAAAATGGATATAAAATGAAAGTGGATCAAATAATAATTTTTACATTAAATTAAAATGCAGTACCCCATCATCAGCAATGCCTTCTTCTTCTTCCTCAGAATCTACGATTTCATCTTCTTGATCACGCTGAGATGATGTAGGAACTTGATATTCAACTTCCAGAGCCGAATCAGAGGAAGCAGGAAACATGTCTTGTTGACCACTTCCAGTCATACGTGATCTCTTGCCCTAAGATAAAATATTGTTAATAAAGGTAAAATATGGATAAGTGGACTTATCTCCTTTATGCCTTGATCCCTTTACATGCTAATATATTTCCCTTTCATAAACTCATTGCCAGTCTGAAAAGTCATTTACACTTTTGAGGATATTGGTACCATATTGCACTACAAAGAGTTGATACAAAGAAAAAGAACAGAAATTAGCTGAGACATCTGTTCAAATTGGTGCTATACAATTGCAGTTATGATACATAATTTTGTAATACATGCAGTTTGTAATTCTTGATATGATAATGTTAAACAAATGTAATATTCAAAATTTATTTTTTATGAATTTCTTACATCAAACTACTTCTGTTCAAAAAACAGTGTTCCCACTATATTATATTAATCATGGATGTTGTGAGAACTTTTAAGATTTCATACATAGCTCTGAAAAACTGGACGATTTATTATGCATCAAAGAAAAAGCAATATTCCTTAAAGGACATCCCCAACAAAAAATTTAATAAAAAGGAACAAGCATGGTCATATTTTGTATATTTTATTGATTCCCCCAATCATCGTTATTAGTTACCTGAGTCTTTCCATTATCTTCAGGTTCTTCACACTCAGGTTCTCGAGCACGCTTGATTCCTATGCCTGCTTGAGATGTTGTAACAGTATTGCTGCTTGAAGCTTGACTACTGGGAGCAGCTGCTGCCTGCTCCACTTGTTGAGGTTGGCCAGATATCTGTTGTGCTGCAGGAAGTTGTTCTATACGGGGTAGCACCATTGCAACAGCCTGCTAGAAGATGTTTATTTTTAGGTTATTGCTGTTTTTAATTCATTGCTCAATGATTTGAGCACACAATTTGGAACAGTATACATAATACAAATATCTCATCCAATAAAATTTAATAATCAGTAATAATTTAACAATCAACAAAATTTTTGTTTACAATTCAATGTACTTCACATTACCTGTCCTTGTTGAGTCGATGGTGTAACTATCTGAGAAATTTGCTGAGTCCCAGAAGCAGACTGACTTTGTAATTGCATCTGCTGACTTTGATGTTGAGGTTGTTGCTGTTGAAGTTGCTGAGGTTGTTGAGCAGACTGTTGCTGGGCTTGTACTTGTACCTGAGGTTCCACTTTGTGCTGAGATATATGGTCAGTTTGCTGTCTAAGTGGTGGAGGTTGTAGTTGCTGCTGCTGATGTGTCCCAGTTTGAGGAGTAGCATCTGTCATAACTGGCTCAGCCTCAATGTCCTAGGAAAGATAAATTCAATACAATTCCTTTATATCTAATACCTGAAGCTCATGGAGTTTTCAACTTTCTACAACTGGAAAATAGCATTATTCCTCCTCCCTTATTTCATGTTAATAATCACTACAGCACTTTTTTAGAAGTAGAAGTTCTCACCTGCGTAGACTCTGCTACAGACTGGGCTGACTGAGGAGGATCATCACGAGTGCTTGGTGATACAGTAGTAACAGTTGGTGGAACAGCAACTTGACGTACTATTGAAGAACTACTGCCAGCAGAGCTGGTAGCTGGCATGGTAGGAATATAATCTGTGTGAGAGGAAGTTGGAGATGAAGACAATCCTTCTGGTCCTCCACCACCACCAGTTCCAGTAGTATGTACAAGCTGTTGTTGGGGTGGTACCAAAACCGGTGTTGCTGGACTGTTTGCAAAAGTAATAATCCACTTGTAATAAATAATTGTATACACAAAAGTCTTATTCAAATATACACTATTTCTCACAAGTTTCACTAGTATTTCAACAAAAAATAGAATCCATAACTTTCACAATATTTCTCCTCATAATTTGTCAAGCTACTCAAGCAATGGGGCAACGGTTCATGAAAGGACTTAAGATGTTCAGAATTTTCAGATAAGCATTGTATGTTTAAAAATGTTATAATTTAATAAAATATACATAGATTAGGTGAAGTATCACATGTTTAAATATATATTGTTCTTAAATGACTGTGCCGCTGGTACATACCTGATTGTACTACTTGCTGACTGACTTGTGGGTAAAACAGCAGCTGTACGAGATTGCATTGACATAGGTCGAATACTAGCGAAAGGAGTATCACCTCTGCCTGCCCAAGGTGTTACAGTTACTGATTGCTGAGACTATACAGACCAAAAAGAGAAATATTAACTACAAGAAGATCAAATTATCAACAACTATTGAGCTAACACACTAACCTGAGCTTGTTTAACACCAGATGATGATGGACCTGCCATAGGTTTAATATTAGCTGTAGGAGGATCACCACTAGCTTTTTCACCTGAACCAGAACTAGTTGTGGGTTTTGAGCCCTGCTAGAACATAACGTAGTAAAAATATTGGTTGCCCAGTCACAATTCCACATAGATTGTTGTTGTTTTTTACCAATCAAAGTTTTACAAATTCAGTCAAAACACATATTGCATCAAGGACATTAAAGACATGTGAAGCTGTATTTAAATAATTAAAACAGATGGATTCTCAAGTTTTGGTAAACAAAAGGATTCAGAAATTTAAGAGATTGAAAATGGTACAAATAAGAAAGAACTTCAACAAAAAACAAACGAGAATAAAAAAGTAACTACCACCCACCCCTCCATCAATTATTTCTTTTTCAAAAGATATTACTCTGCCCAACAAATTACATTTAATATAAAATATAATATTACAGCTAGTTAAGATAAATAAAAAATATGAATNAAAAAAAAAAAAAAAAAAAAAAAAAAAAAAAAAATTGTAGTCAGTATTGTACAGATTCAAGTTTACAAGATACATTGTGAAGCTTGCAATTAAGTTTACATTGGGCAGGCAAAAAAAACAACATTGAAACTAGAAGAAAATATCTGGGTGAACAAGCTTCACTTGGATGGCTCACAAAATTGTCACATGATGTTCATTCAATTGTAAATTTAAAAAAAATAGTACCAATGTATGACCACACATATCATGACCTTGACAAAATTAATTTAAAAAATGTATTTCGTAAAGGGATTCAACCCATGGTTTACTTACTCAGTTACGCTGCTGTGTAACCATTAATAATTCCATACGTAACTATTTTACTCATTTGGTACTGCGCAGTTTACGTTGTCCATATATGATTTTTTTTGTGCGTGTACACGCGCGCGCTTCTCTCTCTGTGCGTGTATGTGCGTGCCTGTCTCTGTGGGTACGTGTGCGTGCGCGCGCCTGTCGGGATTTAAGGAGCGATTCCTAACTTTCTCGAAATAACACTATATTTACCCGGTTGAACACATACAGAGATCAAATAGAAAATAACCATTTGTCTCCAATTGTTACAATATCTGGAATATGAACGTGTGAGGTCCACGTTCGATTCCCCACCAAGGAAGTTATATATTCAATTATTCTTGTCAACATGATCTGCCTGTTTATACTTTCCTGATGTGTTTAACATTTTTATTGTATGTATTAAAAACCAACATTTTTTCAATTAATGAACAAATTTAATGTCAGATGTCTTGAAAAACGCAGGTTTAATCATCTTGGTGTGCTGTTTGTGGTGTATCTGAGTTTTTGGTTTCTTAACAAAAATGTTGAGGTTGGCTTTTTCCATGATGCAGTGGGTGGTCAGTTAAGCAGCAAACATAGCAGTTTTATTCACATTTAAATTCTTCAGCAGCTATTTATTAATAGTAAAAGTGTTAAAAGAGGGTGAATGTACAAATAGACTTATCAAATCATCGACAAAAATGAATTTAAAAAATTCTGCACCCTCAGAGATTTGAACCCCAGACTATCTGATTGTGAAGCGTGCACATTACCTTTAGATCACTGAACTCACTAGCTGAACTACATTATTTGCATTATTAGCAACACACATTAAAATTAACTAAGCTAAGTAACACGAGAATCTACAGCTAATTTATAAGAAGGTAATATGTTTACTAATAAAGCTCTCTCACATCTAGCATAACGACGTCTCATTTCTTCTAAACGTTGTTGCCTTCGTTCATCACCCAATACAAATTTAAATACACCTACATTGACAAGATCAGTGATGCATGGAGTAGGAGCATGTGAAGGTCTCAAATGTGCACACTGCAGGTTTTTGTTCGTTGAATGCTGCAGTGCTGCCACCGGTCGCACCCATATGTATTTTACATATATTCTTTTGGTATGCGAATTTTCACTAAATAGGTACCTGGGTAAAAATCCCCTTATATACCAATTTTGGTGGAAATTCTTAGAGCCGTTTCAGAGATATACATCCACATATATAAATATCCATACACACAACAATTGCTCATTTAAGAGTATTAGATATTGAAAAATTATAATATGGTTTATATTTATCTCTCCCTTACAAGTTGTTTAAAGCAATTTCAGAATTTTACCTACACAACACTGCAGGGCAGAAATTTTCATCTATTTCATTAATAGATGAAACTCTGTTCCAATGATAGTTTGCGAACCACAAGCAAGGAGTATGATTAGATAGAAGATACAAGATATTATGAAACGTACCTGTAGTTTTTCCAATTGCCTTTGAAGCTGATTTATTCTCTGGTTCAATGTTTCCACTTCATGCTGCTTTTCAGATCTCATATCAGAATTTTCTTTTTCCAATCGAGCAATGCGATTTTCATATTGTGACTTCAGAGCACTCATACGAACAGTGTCTTCTTCTTTTAAAGAAAGGATATGAAAATTAAAACACAAAACAGTGTAATAAAATAGAACAGCAAAATAAGATTTCCATACCCTGGCCTTGCTCAGCTGCTTGTAAACGGTTCTTCATTTCATCTAATTCCTTCTGTAATGATACTTTAGCTTCAGTGAGAAGCATTATCTTCTGACGTGCATTTTGGAGAACTTGCTTAGCTCTCTCATTACTTGTAGCAGCGGTACTCTTTAGATTATCATTTTCTTTGCGGAGAGTTTCTGCTTCTTCATGAGAACTAGTTACCTGCAAATAAAACAGTTGATGACCAACTAAACCAAAGAATTGATTTCAAATAGAGTACAAAAAATTAACTCCTAATCATACTAGTATAGAACATGGAATTTTGTACGGACGTACACTTAAAATGTTTAGCACCTGGAAGAGAACATTTATAATTTGATTTACATTTTAAAAATGATCACACCAAAGTATAAAAATCCCAACTATATTTTTCAATTATTGTACAATGTGTTGCATTACCTGACCAACTAAATCCTTTACTCTATCTGAATGACGTGATTCAACTTCCACAATTCTCATCTCTACTTCATGTCTACCTTCTTCCCTAAACTGTTCTTGAATCTCTGGAGCTACGTCATTCCCTTGAGCACTAGAGCTTGCAGAGACCTGAGCTTCAGAAAGAGACTTTTCTAACTCTTCCATTTTCTTCTTATCTTCTTCACAAGTTTTTGTAAGCTCTTCGTATTGAGTCTTATATTTTTTGGCAATTTTGCGAATCTGTAAATGACATTTCTAGGATAAATATTCTTACTTCAGTTATGAACTAAATAATGAAGTTTTAATATTCCCTTCATCAGATAAAAAAACTCTTCAGTCTTAAAAACAACACAATCTACTTTCATTTTGTCAAGGAATTAAGATGAATGCAGAATATCAATCATGACTTTATTTTTATTAAAAATTTAAGAACAGTATTGATTAATACACCTACCTGAATTTCTTTATTGCGAACATCAGTAAGTAATGCTTCTTTAGCTCCTAAATCTTCAGTAATCTTTGCAAGTTCTTCATTCTTCTTACCACTAAGTATTTTTGTTTCATTCAACTCTAGTGTGATTTTATTAAGACGTTGATGCACTGTGTTCAATTCATCTGCCTGACGTTTCAGTTCCTCAGACTGTAACTGCTGTTGGCGATTTAATGCATTCACCTGTAAGAATTTTTTGAGTCAAAATTACATTAAAATTAAAGAAAAAGAAGTTTTCAACTCAGATAAATTAAGTGAAGTTTTTAGCACATAATATTATTTATTTTAAAGACTTCCCTCTTGAAATTCCTCAACAATTTCATTGAAGACCAAAAGGTTTACTTTATCAAAATTTTATGAAGTAAATTTTTTGGAGAATTGTGCATACAACTTTATTTTATAGTGAAACTAAAATAATATTATACAAGATTATTCATATAAGTAGATGCAATTTGTCATTTTGCAAAAATATTTGGAGAATTAAGTGTTGTGTTCAGAGTCTTGTACTTAAAATTTCATACTCCATTTACCGAATCAATTAAATTGAAATAACCTAAGCAATGAGCAAGGCCAGATTATAATGAGTAATACTCATACATTTCACAAGGGAACTGTCAACAAGCACAGGTGGAAAGTAATCTCAATGTTTTAAATACTGAATCATATTAACTATATGTACATCCTGTCAAAATATTAGCGACGAAGACACAATGGAAACATCTTTTTGTTTCTTTTCATGGAAGTTTTTTGTTAGCCTGGTAATTTTTTAAAAGAATTATCAAACTATTCATAAAAATAGTACATTTTTCTAAAATCATTTAGTTAGAAAAACAAATAAAATGATCCTATTTGTTTTAAGAACAGACATATATTTACTCTAAAACAAATAAATAAAATAACATACGACATTTCAATCCTTTTTGTGCATCATCCTCAGGCAAATTGACAACTTAAGAACAATGAGCCCATGTCAGTTGTGATACACAAGAAAATCAATATCTACTAGACACAACAATGGTCAACAATACATCACTATTTAAATGTATTACTTATTTTCAAAACAAACATGGGTATTAAAGTTACAATGAATAAAATGAAGCAATTATGTGCAATAAAGTAAATAAAATAAAATAAATCCTGACAGATAAATTATATTTTCAGTATTTTAAAATTAAGAAATGAGAAAAATTGCATACATAAGAATCAAACAATTGCCAATTAATTTAAAATGAGTCACATTGGACAAACAAACACACAATAATAACTTTATTATCTCCATATGTTTTATACTAAATTTTTCAAACTCAGAATTGAAAATTAAATTATATTCTTCACATAATTTTTCAGTGCGAATTAAGAACATATTTGGTATTTCTAATATATAACATTTCTAAAATGATGCATTTCATGTAATTATTTTCAGTATCTAATACTTCAACATTTTCCCAATCAATTTAATGCCTTTGTATTATTCTGTGTTTAGAAATAACAATTTGTTGCTTTTTATGTTGTTCTTATTATGTTCCTTAATTCTAGTTTCAAGTGTTCTCTTTGCAGCAAGCAGCAATTCTCAAGCATTATATGAAAAAACATCAAAGTTTAACTCAAGTTCTCTAAAATCATGCAGACAGTACAATGGTCTAAGTCAGCATTGTCCAACAAACAGCCCGCAGGTCGCATGTGGCTTTGGGGGCACAACTTAAGTGTAATAAAAGTATGCTGTCAGAATTAAAATTTGATGTGGCATGTCCAGAGAGAGAGAATAGAAATTTGTGTTCATAATTAATCCATCATTCATTACAATATGAAACCATTTTTTTATAATATCATAATACTAAAGTATTAAAAAGTGTTTTAAAAATAAATTAATATAATATTTAATTTTTTCCGTTTGAAAGAATATAAATTTGTTATCTGAATCAAAATATCACATCAAAAATAAATAAATAAATATGACCCAATATTTTTATTCAATGAGCAACAATTTCCCAAATAAATATTGATCAAAAGAGCAAAGAAAATGGCCCGCAGGCTAAGATAAGTTAGATATATGTTTATTCTCAAATTAATTATCCCATGTAATTGATTGCTGTAAACTAATTAAAACTACCCAGAAACTACAAAATCAACATAAAACATTTTTCATCCCACATATGTCTATAAATCTGCCGTATAATGCATCTAAAAGAAAAAGGTGCAGAAACATTGATAATCAAGACAAAAATATTTCATTAACATTGTGCACTTTGTTTAGTGATATAGGTCTCTAATGACCTTGATGTCAACGAGCCATAAACCCCCCTCCCCCTTTACCAGAGGAAATATTTAGTGATACTTTGAAAACCAATGTTCCCTACCATTTTTTTAACAAACCAAATAAGAGTTAATGGATTTTGAACACGCAATTGTATAGCTACGCAAATTTGTAAATAATTGCTGTATAGCTACGCAAATTTGTAAATTATTGTGATATAAAATTATATATTTGGGGAATTTATGGTTAATTAATAACTTTATTATCTCAATTAACATATTATTCTCTTTAGATTGGACCAAATAGAAGTGGATGTCTTAGTCTTTGATTTTAATTTACATCCCAACTTTCAAACCGAGAAGACAACTCAGCTGCTTGTACAATATTTTTCTTTAAAAGTTATGTCCATGTATTAAAAATAATAAATTTTAATTAACAACATATTGTATTAAAAAAAATTATATAATTAACAACAGGATTGCAATGAATTTACGTTCAAATAGATTTCTATTTCATCAAAAGATGCTCCAGGGAAGGGAATTGTAATTTCCACGCAACACAGTAAAAAAACTAAAGGTCGAATAGATTCGATATTCCTATTCCTGTTTTTTGACAATAAATTTATTTATTTATAATGAATTTCATACTGGGGATCCATACTGGTGGTGAGCAGAAGAGAAAGGGTTTAATTAATGCTGCATATAGAATTTATAATTAATCGCAATAATAAAAATTAACTGTCATTCTTCTCAAGACCCGATTTATTTAAAATGTATAATGATTTATTTATAGTATCTCTATTTATTTATAATATACTCATCTTCAGAAAATTTGTACTTAATATCATATATTGGTCCCAAGTCCATGAATCTACAATTTTAAGCCTGGAATAATTTATAGAGAAAAGAAAATCATTTAGTTTCTTTTTTTTTTTTTTTTTTTGCAAAGCGTCTCCCACTTTTCTGCTCACACAACAAAACATCCAAAATCCCACACATGTGTGACTGGGAACTACATTAAGTTAAAGAAAACATAGGAAAACTAAATCAAACTTAGAAATTGTGAAAATGAGGCTGTTTACACAGCCAATGATAACTTAGAATAAGGGTGAAAATAGGGTGACGATTTGATAATGACAATAACTAAGGGACTTTTATTCATGATTTCGCGAAGTAACGTGTATTCCCTAATATAGTCCTCCCCTATTTTCCCAAAAAGTCGCCTAAAAATTCAGGGGGACACAACGAAAGTTGAAGACACTAACTTCAAACTGTTAAATATAAATTATGCTTAGACATTTCAATAAACCAGTGGAATGAGAATTCGAAGAAGAGTCGAAGTCCGTGGGGATCTGGTGATGTCAAGAAGAGAAGTTTAACAATGCCAATCTGCTTTTCATTTTAAAGTGCTTATGATTTAACTTACCAGAGCCACCCATTTCACATGGAATTTTCAATAAGCATTTCCCTTCAGGTAGTCTGTNCCCCCCAAAGTTTTGCCTCCTAAAATAAGGGGGGGGGGGACTATATTTTGGTGGGACTAAAATCGAAAAAATATGATAAGTAGTTGTATTTGCTTCCATTTAGAAATTAATCATCTCCTAGACACAACAGGGGGATTTTAAGTAAAAACAAATCTGGTTCTATTAACTCACAACTTCCGAGTACCTACTCGTGGAGGAGTGTTTGCAACATTAACAGCCAGGTGAAAATTGCGATGGACCGGGACTCAAACCCGGGACATCCTGCTCTGAGCGCAGGTGTGCTATCCACTGCACCACCCACCTAGACTCCCAAATTGCGTACAGACTTGGGAGTCAAAGTGGGTGGTGTAGTGGATGGCACACCTGCGGCCAGAGCAGGAAGTCACGGGTTCGAGTCCTGGTCTGTCGCAATTTTCACCTGCCTGTTGATGTTGCAAATCTGGTTCTAGTCGTTTCCCTTGGGCAAGGTTACACAGTGATGCTGCAGAATGATGATGAAGGCATTGACATTGAATCAGATGAATGCTTGAAAAATGAAGAAATGATGAAAACACTTATTGATATCTCTCCTTAGGTTTCTATATTGTTATTGAATTACCTTAGAAGAGCATTATTGCTTCAATAATTTCACAAGAATCACCAATCTGAAGTGTTAAAGATCGTTAAGATAGAGAATATCAGATTAATTATCTTAGTAACTTCTAAATTCCTCATTTCACATATCGGAGTCTACTGTTTCCCAGGGAACTTTAAACAAACATTAACCTCCTAAAATGAGGAAGGGAGGGGACTAAATTTGGATGAGTATATCTCATCAAGTACAAACCTGCACATAGAATACCTCCAAATTTACGCTTACCAATACTTAAGTTAAGATGAGCATTTCCCTTCAGATAGTATGTCAGTTTACCGAAAGATTCAAAACATCTTTTAGCATCTCGCCAAAATAATAATAGACTGATTACCTGCTCTTCCAAGCGTGCTTTATCTTGCCGTAAATTTCTGGATTCCTCATCCTTTCGCTGAATAGTTTCTCGATCACTAGCTACTTGACGAGCTAGAGTCTCCCGCTCCTGCTGCAATCTTCTCCAATCTTCAGGACTCGTCTTACTGGATCTTTCAATAAGGAAATTTACTCGCTGACGCAAGCGTCCAGCTTCTCCTCGAAGAGCCAGATTCTCAGCATCCAAGGAATCCACCCGAGCAGTAAGATCACGGTTCTGCTCACGAAGAGGACCTAATTCTTGTTCTAAACTCTCAACTCTAAGTTGGCATTCCTTTACCTGAGCTTGTAAGGCATCACGTTCACTACGTAACATCCTATTGCTATCAGTAAGAGCACTGAGTGTTTCCAGCTACAATCAAATAAACAACAAATTACAATGGAAATAATAAAAATTAAAGTTCAATCAGAGCAAAAAGATGATTTAAAACTACAAACCTTTCTTAGCAATTCTGCATGTTTGGAGGTAGTCAAAACCGCAACATCTGATCTCTCCCTCTCAGCTTCAGGATTACTTTTTAATTCATCTAACTGTTTTTTTATGCACTCTAGCTGAGAGCTAAGACGCATATTTTCAGCTTTCAAAACATCATAACGGCTGACAGCTATGTTCTTTTCACGTCTTAAATACTTAATTATCTGCATTAATTGGTCACTTGATTTCACCTCATCCTCAGAGAATGAAGTGTTAACAGATTTATTTCCACTATCTTCACTAAAACTAGTGTTAGGAGATGGTTGAACACCCTATAGAAATAAAAAGCTGATTTAATAAGATACACGTAAAAAATAAATTTACAAGCTAACCAACCCCACAGAAAGTATAGAAAAACTACACAAGCAATATAAGGACAAATCACCAATTAAGGACAACTGAGAAATTTACTCAGGCACACTAACTTCATCTTACCTGAGCATGCAAGACAGCAACCTTTGATCCAAGTTCTTCAAGTTGTTCATACAGTTTTGAATTGTGAACATCCAAATCCGAAATTCGTTGTTGAGTTTCCAACAATTCTTTCTGCAACTTAGCTTCTCTTTCTTCCCAACTTTCCTTTCCTTGTTCTAAAGCTTGTTCAGCACTTGCTTTAGCAGCACGAAGATCTTTAACTTCTGCCGACACCTCTGCCAATTCTTTCTTCACAGTTAGTAAATTCTGGAGAGAAAATAAATGTTTGAACAATTAAATGAAATAAAATTGTCATATATGAGTCTTTCGTACACTACATAACTGCAGGTCAACCAATATAAATTACTAAGATCATTTCTTTCTCAAATAATTTTTAAAAAATTAGCACAGTTCTACTTATAAAGTTTGGAGAAAAATATGTTTCAGTAATATACTAATTTAGTTGATCAATTCGGGAAACTTTGATGTGATAAAAAAAACTTGATACATTCTTCTGTATTTTACTCACCCAATTATCTTGTGGATTTGAAAACAAATTGCTAATACCTGTACATCTGTGGAATGCATCACAACTTCATGAGAATATTTGTCTTCCGCTGCCTGGGCTACTGCTGAGAGTGAAGCAACTTCCATTCTAGCATTAGCCAAATCGTGTTTAGCTTTATCTAGTTCCTCTTGAAGAATACGGAGATCATCATGACTCTTCTTTAACTTCACACTTAGCTCAGCTGATGACTGATTAGAGCCCATTTGTATCGATGCCAACCTACTCTCCAGAGCAGAGATTTTTTTAAGTAACTCCTCTTCTCTTTGCATAAGACCAGCAATCCTAAAATATAAAAGACATTGTTAACTGACAAGAAAGTAATGTACAAATTATTAGAAGTAATTCCAGTAACAATTTGACCCAGTGAAACAAAAATTAAAACAAAACATTAAATATAGAAAACTTGGAAATAAGGTTTTTTTGGAGACTTCATCGTAACATAATAGATGTGTTGCATAAGACATACATTGTACAAGTAAATTCTACTGACATTTGGTAAGAATGCAAAATGTTTCCCTAGTTCCAGTCATTTTGATAAACTAACCTGGTAACACTACAGAAGAGTCACTGAATTATTGGTAAAAACGCTTCTTTAGTCTTCAAAAAGTAAACTAAACCATGTCAATAATATAATAAAGTAGGAAAAGTAACATAGCATTTTTATTCCGTGTCTTGTAAAGCCAGTAACAATAATACAATAAAAACAGGCTATAACATAATAAACACCCCTAACCCCAAATAATATGCACTTATTTGAGACCCACCTACCAGACAGCACAGGAGATATTATTACAACATCATATTATGGGAAGAAATAGATGATCACATATTGTGGTATTAAAATACTGACAATAATAGATTTCATCCCTCATTACAATTCCCTCAAAGCATGTTTCAAAATAAGAGCAGTTATTGCCCTGATCCTGTTAACTTTGAGCAACAAACACCTTAAAAGACCCAAGTATTGTGAAAAGAACTTGTCAAATACCAAATTAGAAGGAGATTCCCACCACCATCTGGTATAAGTTATCAAGCATGCTTCATATTCAGAAATAATTATATTAGTTATCAACTACATACCTCTTCTCTGAATTTTCCTTGTAGCGATTGTATTCCTCTGTCACATCAGACAACTTCAATTCAAGGCTTCCCGACACCTCTGAAAATTGTTTTGTATGTTCTTTCTCCATTGTCAATAATTCCTTTGTTCCCTGAAGTTCAGTTTCCATGCATTTCAATCTTACTTTGGTTTCTTTGAGTTCCTTCTCTATAGCAGCTAGGTCTGCAGAAAAAAATCAGTTAAGTAGCTTATGTTGCACAATAAAGAAAATATACGATCCCTTGTACAATCTAAACTGAACCCAGAGAAAATTCAAGATTAATGACTTATTGCACCATTCTGGAGTCTTTCTGTGCAATCAAATAAATGAAATGTGTATCGTTAGCACATCCTCTTACACATTGAGAATACAACAAATTTTTTTATCCTTTGCTCAATATAAGAAACCTGAAACTAAATATTTATAAACCAATCTTTAAGCATAATTTTTAAGAATTTACTTAGTAAATACTTACGCTCATTCTTCTCCACTCGCATAATTGAACTATTAGATTCTCCAGTTCTCCTATTCAATTCATCAATAGTACTCTTTGCTTTGCTCAACTCTTCTTTCACCATTTCTAATTCTTCCTTATAACGGGCAGCTAGTTGAGCTTCTTCTTCTTGACGATTCTTAGCAGCATCAGTTTGGCGTTCCAGGTGATGTGAGAGTTCTCTAAAGCGATCTTGTTCTTCCTAAATATGCAGTATTAATTGATACATAACTAACAAACATTATTATAGGTTTTAAGGAGATATTTAATACCAATTTTCAAAACCATCAGATACCATAAATTTGTAGGTTTCTCAGAGCAAAACTTGTCATTAATACCAAGAGTATTTGGTACTCAATTCATCTTAAATTTATACATTATAGACTCTGAGAATATATTTACCAATAAACTGAGTACTTAATATTTATCTCATATTTATTTATTTCTTCATAATGGTTTCATCTAAAAGTAGTTAAACAATAAAAAATTTAATATAATAATGAATATTTTTAATTGTAATACATTTCATATTTTTATTCAGTCTTCAATAGATATGTATAAAAAGTAAATGAAACCAATGTTATGGAGAAATAATTCATTAAACTATAAAAATAGAACCCAGAAGGATCCTGTCTTTTGAAAAGATGGTACAAGTACAAGAAGTGAAAACTATTACAATGCAGAAAATAATTATGAAACATAGAAAATACCTGAAGTCGTCGTCTGAGAGCTGCACATTCCCTTAAAGATTCATCTAGTCGACTTTCTAAACGAGCTCGACCTTCTACTTCAGAACGTTCCAGACTAGCACGAATTGTGTCCAAGTTAGCCATAAGCAAAGCCTGACCATGTTGATCACGATGCAGAGCTTCACGTTCCCTCTGTAAGCGTGCTTCAGAATCCCTAAGAAGAGCACATTCAGCTCGAGCGTTCTCCAAAGCAACTTCTGCAACTGCAAGTTTCTTCTGGGCATTTATTACTTCCTAAATAATCAAAACAATAATAAATTATTGATTAAATCTGTCATCACAAAATAACTAAAACTATTACTACAGTTGGTTGCAATCCAAAGTATTCTTGCATATAATTTTGTTGATCCTATTATAAATTTGTTGAATTTCACAAAAATAGGTGTATGTATTTGATAACATTTTATTCTTCCCAGCATAATTGACAATTTTTAAGGAATAAAATATGGGACAACGTATTGCATTTCTTATGCTAATATAAGTCATAAATTACTTACATCTTGTAAATAGTTAAGCGTTTGTTCTTGTTTCACAATTGTTGTATTATAATTTTTATTTCTGCTTTCTAGAGCAGCAATCTGTGTTTTGTAAGTATTGCAATTTGCCTGCATTATCTTGAAACGCTCTTCACTATAATCTAATTGAGATGTCATTTTACTGCAATTTGTGCGCAATTCTCGAATTTCATTTCTCATGGATTCAATTTGTTCAGTGAGCATTTTCTCATTAGTTTGACGCTCTGTACGATATATGTCAGTTTCTTCCTGTAATTCTTCCAGAGCCTTCACAGTTCTTTGTAACTTCTTGGTTAACTAAAAATAAAAATTCTCTTACAGGACATTTTATTTAATGCATCAGCAGTGAATATCATCTACTCCGTCTATACCCACTACATGCAGTAGCAAAAGGTTCACTTTTGTGTTCTGAACCACCTCTTCTTAAAGAGATAAGTAAAAGCTTAAAAGGCCGCACTTGGATCACTTTCAATTAAATTTCACATTTTGCAACTATACACTGAAAGTTATTGTGATGTCCTTTTTATTACTTAAAACTCATTACTTAACAAAAACAAATACTATCATGTTCTGTAAGCAATTTGTTTAAGACTTCATTGAACTGATAATGTAACATAAGCCACCACTGTTAAGTAAGAATTCTTCCTTTATTGTGCAACACCTTTTATGACCAATTTACACCTATATTAACTACAACCATGAACTATATTTTCAGCAAGCCTTTCTACTCTTGTCATTAGTGCAATTCTCAAGAAATCAAACAGATTCACAGAAGGGTGAATGAAAGGCAAATTACCAATATTTACAATAAATATAAATTTGATGATACAATTTTGAACATTATAGCTCATATTAGCTAGAGATCTTACATTGGTGTAAAATATCTTGAATCCCACACTTCGGGACTTGAGGCGTGGCAGATTAGGAAATTTACCTGACTAGAGATTTTTCTTCAACAAAGTAGAGTTATTATAATTATATTATTATTTACCCTTCAAATGAAAACAAACAAATTAATGATATTGACCACTTTAAAAAAAAAGTAAGAGTCAAACATCAAGGGTGTAAAAAGAAAATTAATTTAAAAAATATTTTTTCAAATTAAAGGTCATTACTGAAGATGTTTGACTACAGAACATTCCAGATAGAATGCCGATCTATAGAGGTTTTACAGTACAACAAAAGTAATTATTACAATTACTATGAATAATATAAGAAGTGCTATATATTCGACTTAACTTGCTTCACACACTGAAAACTCACCTCTGCTATCTCATCATCATGAATGTCACAAGATGCAGCTCCCATCTTAGGTATAGGATGTTTCTCAGGACTCCTTGAAACAAGTGTCACATCCATGAGAGAATCTTCATCATAAGATCTCTCTGCCATCTTTCCCTTAAAGTACTGAAGTTGTTGCATAGCTCGCTCCATCATTTTATTGTATCGAGCTTGCTTTTCTTTGTACTCTTCCAATTCACTTGTGCGAATTTGCAGCAGAGACTGAAAACATAATAATTTTAATGCAATTTATTTTGTGCCTTTTGGCGGGGTTCAGACCAAAAAGCCTGCTCTTCCACCTAACTGTTGGACTTGGAAGAAGGAATTGCGAAGGAGAGATGTTGGGTTACAATGATAATTAAATAAGACATAAATAATTTTTAAAGGGCATAAGAAATAAACTACACGCTTCAGTGTATGTACTTTTACACCTCATTAAAATGCTAAAAAGTTCTATACAAAAACAATTATAAATTATGATTTACCTGTTGGAGAGTGATAAATTGTTTTCATATGTAACTGTTGGATATGTAATTGTTTTGTAACTTTTTAAACACTTGGTTGAATTGTAAATATAACAATATCAATATTGTTATTTGTAAGATTCAGACATTTATAGTATGTATTAATGCGGCCAGTATACAATATAATATGAAAATATTTATTTATTTTAGTTTTGAATTCATGAACTGAGAGAAGTCATTCATTTTCATTCAATTTTTGTTGTTCTAACATCCCGTAGTATTGAACTCTGCTGCATGAGATACAAAAACAACAAGCAAAAAAATCCTAACAAAAATGTTTCTTAACTTGTACATGTAAATTTACAAACATATTTGCGTTAAATTACAAACATATTGACATTATATATGTATTATAACTCGCAGCTAACATTTTATCTTATCTAGGAACTTTTGCTGAAATTTTTGAATCCGCCTCTGCCTTAGGGCCCTTGATCGGAATTGATGGGATGGTCCCTTGCTTGCTTCCGGATAGTAAATTAGTTTATTGTCCTCCACGTGGTCATATGCAGTTTGTACTGTTTTTTGACAATAAATTTATTAATTTACTAACAGGTTGACACATTCAAAACTACAATAAATAGAATGGTACAATATTTTGAATTGCTAAATTTCTTCTGAATTGTAATCACATTTTGAACTTAATGGTCTTTTGTATATGCAATGAACACAGGACAAAAATAACCTTTGTGTATGAATGAAGATAGCATAGCAAACAACTAACATCCAACTCCCTGGTCTGTACCCAAGGGTATTATAACATTTCTGAATAACATGAAGGATATGTACAATTGTATACTTGAAAATGTACCTTGAATTCTATACCTGACAATGTCTCTAACTGATATAACATTGTTAGTACATTAAGTAACTGAGAAAAGAAAAATTCACCTCATGCATTCTCTTCACTTTTTCCTACATGGGTTATAATTCAAAGAACTAAACATATAATTCAAGAATGTAAGAAGTAAATAATTTCAAATACAATAAAAATTATACACCAAAATTAATCACAGAATTTCACAAAATGAGTAAAAATTTACATAAAACAATAAAAAAATTCTACATTCCTGTCTGTTTTAATAGATTATTTCTAATCTGTCTGGATTAATAGACAAAGAAATGTCAAAAATTCCTACAATTATTATATACAAAGACAATGCAATAATATGATAGGAACAGGAACAGCTTACAATGCAGCAATAATGCTGTAACCTGTTATATATGCTCCATTAATCTCACAGTGAAACTAGTAGCACCACACTGTCCTAAAAAGTCCATATAATTGCAAACTAATTTTGTAGCAAAGAAGACAATGGAAAACCATATTCTCATAAACCAGGCAATGGGTTAAATGACTAGGAAATATTTTAGAAAGTTGATACCAATGTGAAACATGCAGTGGTGTAACTTCACCGAACAAATCAAGCACAGTGAGTACCATGGAATATATCCATGTTAAATATGTCTAAATATTACCTAGCTATATCAGTCAAATTTTTCTAAACATTTACTTCCAAAAAGTGAAAAACTTTTTTTTTGATACAACTTTCCTGTACCTTTTCTGAAAAATCTTAAAATTTTACCATTGAGATACTATCACATTTAACGCAATCCAGATTTAAATGTTAAATTGTATTTAAATAGAACATTTTACGGAAAGGATTAGGAAAAAGTAAAAATATCAAGGTCCACGCTGTACTGCCTTTAGACAAACAAGATTTAACATGTCATAGTTAAGAAGCCTCAATAAACATGTGGCTCAAATACCAATGTGAAACATGCAGTAAATGATACCAATATGGTGAAGCGTTAAAATTTAAAATCATATTTTAATATTTCTAAGATATTGCAATGTCTTCAGTTTGAAATATAGAAGTTGAACTTTTTCAATGCATTTTCTCTCAGGGTAATTAAAACATAATTCTCAACTAGTCAAAAATATATACAATAACATGTATGTAACTAATCCTATGGAAATGACGATTTGTTTGATAACTTCAAATGAAAGAAAAATTTAGCAATGTTATATTCATTTTTCACTGCTGAAGAAATCTTCATTATATGGTGTTCTGCAGTGTTTACATCAAGTGCTATAAATATAGTACTACAGGAATGAAGTACTACAAGGTACAGTTCTACAGGAATAAAGTATTTTTTTGTGTAATATTTGTTTTAATGTCTAAATACATTAAATGTATTTTATGTTATTTATTTATACTGTTCATGTGCAAACAATTTTCAATTTTGTTTTTCAATTCATGTCTTCTAAATGAAATTTTTGAATAAACTCTTAACCTGGGAGAATGAATAAGACTGACAATAAATTGTTAAATTTTGGCAGTCTGTTAACTGTTAATTAGTTTTAAAATCCTAGCAATTCCCTGTAACTCATTTATTAGATTTTACCTTACCTTAAGTTCTTCATATTTTTCAGGTCCTAAATCTTCCTCTTCCTCGGCTTTTTGACTTAACTCTCTAACAAGAGCTATAAGTTTTTGATTATTTTTCTGTAGTTCTTGAATACTGCTAAAACTAACAAGATGCTGAGTAATAACCTGAAAAATTAAAATTTACGAAATGTATGAAATTTATTCACATTTGTAACACAGAGCACAAATATAATAGACACTTACCCGAGATGATGATGAAACTTCTTCACAATTTTCTTCAATATCTTGAATGGAAGGATTTTTCTCATTAGAACGTAATTCCTGATTTTCCTTCAGTAAGTAGCAAACCTAAAACAAGTAGGAGAAAAAAAGAAACCAATTGTCAATTTTGTAACAAATAATTTGACTATATTTTAAGATATACAATGCAAAATGCAGTAAACCTATTTGGGCAATTTCACTATTAATTTTGAAATTTAACAGAATTCCAACTCAATTTATGTGTCAATAGTAATAAATAACAAAAGCTAAATTTTTGCCAAGAAAAATTTTGTACATACCAGTGGTCAAAATCTCAAGGCAATGGGATAAAATGGCAATCAAGTATTCTGTTCAAAAGTATTTTCTCAGTATTGCCACCTAGCATAAGGTGGAGGCTATACTTGAGGAAAAGGGGGGGGGGGGGCAGAGAGAGAGAGACTATATTTGAGTACATAGTAACGAGAAGGGACTGGAAAAAATTCACAAGTTGTGAAAATTCAGGGAAAATACGGAATATCTGTGAATTAATTAATATGACAAAAAATGCAAAATGGAGCATTAAATAGGAAAAAAAAGTCAGAATTGATAATAAAAGCATTAAAAAAGCATAAATGCTGGTATTCATGCAATTAGATCAGATGCCCTGAAGACACACAATTGCCCTTTTTTAATTTAAATATAATGAAGTACACTCGTCAGAAGAGTGCTGTTGTTCTTTTCATACACCCATTGTTTTGTCAATATACAAGAGGTGTATGGACACATTTTGTACTCAAATGCGAAATTAATGGTATTGAGAGATATAACATTCATTCTGTTAAGCATATTAATTAAGACATTGATTCTGGGATGCTAACAGCTTAACTCACTTCCCTACTCAAGAGTTTGAAAAGTATAAGTCTATTTTTCTCAGTATAAGTCTGTTGTGACAAAAGAACCAACAATAAAGGTGATAATACTTAATTTTTTGTAAGTTTGTTGTTTAGTAAATGTTAAAATGTTGCTAAGCTTTCCAAGAGAAGGTAAAATAAATAAATACTTTTAAAACTTTCTTTTTACTATCGCTTGGACACGTTTCATTAGCTTTCAAATCAATTGACATTTTCAAGTTTTTTTTATAGTCATTTAATACATTGTTATTAAATGCTTGTGTATGTTCAAATGATCTTATGGATTTAATATAAATTTGTGTATTATGCAACAATATTATGCATATATAAAATTGTGTATTATGCAACAAACTGACATGAATATTATAAAAACTACATGCTAATTTGGTAAAAATATAAATGCTTTTTTTTCTGGTACCTTGAAATGAGGCAGAATATGTGAACCAAGAAATAGAACTTCAAAACTCTTTTACATATATGCTCATATATTTATTTTGTAATATGTGAAAGAATTTAGTAAGAGTGAGATATGTGGATATTGGATCATGCAAATTCTACACAATCATGTCATTGCAGCATAAAAATTACAATTCCTATCAAGAAGACAAACAAGAGGTAAAGATTTTTGGTTACAATTGTATTTTGAATCTGATGTAATGTTGAGAACTATTTATGAATTTTATTCATGACTTGCTGGAGGCTTGGTTAATAGTTCTAAAAATTTTAATTTCATTATAATGTGAACACAGCATTTTTTAGTGCAACAGTATAAATTTCATTCATATAATCTCCATTTACACAAATTAAAAGAACAACACATTTTGAACCTTCCATTATACTCTTAAAACTTTTATATACAAACTGCTCATCATAAAAATGTTAAAATGCGATATTCAAGATACTAACAAAACAGAAAGAGAACATTTAT
Source organism: Laupala kohalensis (assembly GCA_002313205.1). Taxonomy (NCBI): domain Eukaryota; kingdom Metazoa; phylum Arthropoda; class Insecta; order Orthoptera; family Trigonidiidae; genus Laupala; species Laupala kohalensis. The sequence goes on along the minus strand of NNCF01131144.1, from coordinate 29,901 downwards.
AACAAGACAATAAAATGACTTTGAAATGTAAGTTCTCAAAAATTAACTTGTTATTTTCTTTTAATACATCCAAATAAACTTAATACTCTGTATGCTCACCTGTCTGCTCAAATCTACCATTTCTTTCCTCAAACGTTCATTCTCTCTCTCAAATTGCTCTTTCACTTTCTTATGTTCCTTCATTTCCTCAGAAAGTTGCTCAATTTCTTTGGTTGAAGCATCTAATGTTTGGCACATCTTTCCGACATTATCCACCATATTTGCATGATCATCACGGAGCTTCTGCAACTCAGGTGCTTTTGCTTCAATTTCCTAAATGGAAAAGCATTCTCCCTAATAAAAATATTTCATTAAAAAATCAAATAAAATTGTAAAAATAAATACCTGCAGGACAGAATCCAGGCACTCATTCAGTCTTTTATTTTCTTGTCTTTCCTTGATTAAGTCTTGTGAAATTTCCTTCATTTGCATATATAATTGTGTTAATGTCATCCGTGAATTGAACAGCTGCATTACACTAGCAGCAGCTGGTGAAAGTTCTTCCACACATTCCATCTTCTTATCTGAGACACGAATAGCAATAAATACATGGAATATTGACATATTGTAAAAAATTGAGGAATACAAAAATGATAAATTTTAAAGGTTAAGTACAAAGAGGCGGAGGGGGGGGGGGAGAAAAAAAAGAGGAAAAGAAGCTCTAAAGATAAAATTGAGAAAACCTTAGACAATAAAAAATTTAAATTACAAAAATACAATACATAAGACATTTCCAAAATTTTTGTACTTCTTAATGAGCTTTAACTGGGAAAATAAGCACACCGCACTCTCCAGTTACTGATAGGATCAAGAAGAAAGGACAAGCGGTGCACAAGACACGAAAACTAGATGGTTTTGAGTAGTTTTCCTACAACAGATCTGCTAATTGTCTCATTGATGTCTTCTTCTTTACCCAGTCTTCACCACATTTTAATAAAGTTTACTTAAAACCTAAGGTCAAAACTTCGATCCTCTTCATATTTACTGAAAATCTTCACATTCTCAGAAAACTCAAATCTGTTGCATTCAATCAAATAATTTAAGAATGAACTGAAAGAAGAATTTTCTTCAGACTACTTTAAGAACAGTTGCTCCCATCCTCAACTTCTATCAACTGGAGAAAAAAATTGTAAGAGGAGAGTAGGCAGACATCAATCAATATTAATGGCATAAAATACCCAGGTAGATAAAGCTTTGTGAAATATTCCCTAGAAATATACCAAAAATTCATAAATACCCAGACAGATATAAGTATGTATTGATCTGCTTGAAATTTTCTGAGACTGAATGCAATCATTTTATTGATTTACTTGAAACATTCATCATTACAATGGAGCTGTGCAGCCTATATATTCATTTTTTAGAAAGAAAATGTACAACATTACATTTTGAATCTCTTAATATATCTTTCAAAAATTACAAAGTTTAAAAAAATCTAGGTCTACAAATATTAAAAATTACAAGTTACTAAATTAATAAACCTTTTCTGGAATTGTCATTAATTTACATCTCAGCCAGGCATGTAAGGAGGAAGAAGAGGGGTTCTGGGAGCCCGGGACCCTTCTCATTATTTTTTGTTTTAATTAAAGTATTTTATTTGCATAAAATATTGTTAATTAATCAAATTGCAAATACTTCAAATATATTAAAGACAAATAATTTCAACGATAACATTAAAATAGTCTCTTGGATATAAGAAGGTTTCAGCCCTGAGCACAGCAGTGAACAAAATATTACTTTAGCATATTAACTACTGTCATTGAGTTTGCACTTGAATAGAAAGTGACCTACAAGTGAGGACCCACTTCTGACTGGCTAAGTTTTAGTAGGTAGACCAAAGAAAGTCATTCTTGATGTTTATTGACACACATCTCACTTTTTTAAATAATATAATTCCTCTGCGATTGAAGCTGATTTGTAATATTTTGTTGAGAAATATCATGTTAATTATTTTATATTTTAAATATAAATTATCAATTCTCCCCATCACCTCAAAAAAATAATTGTGCAAAGTTATGAGCCAGTTTCCTGGATGATGGATGGCCATAAAACTTAAATAGGTGATCAGTTTCCTTTGGTGATTCGTGCTACAAAGCAAATGTATACATAAAACTCCTTGCACAATACAATAACAAATAATAAAGGGTTGCATTCATCATTATATATATTAATATGCAAATATCCCAGAGAATGTGTTCCTTTTCTGTGAAACTGGATGGAGCAAATCATTCAAATGAAGTATCATACATAAGAGCATTAAAGAATGTGTTGATGTGTGATGTTATTCGTAATTTCTTGCAGCAAATCATTTATAATGCTACTGTGTCAGATTTTATCTTGGTTGTTAACTGACAAATACTTTCAGAAAAAGAATATTCAGATTCATCAATCAGTACATTTTCATTTTTATATTGAAATATAGAATTGCAACCTCTCAAAAGTAGTACCTTCTTATTCATTTAAGCCATATCAGTACAAATGAATGCAAAATAAGAATACATTTGCATAACTTGGTTTTAGTAATAAACATTTTCATTCTACAATATCTACGATGTTTTTAATTGTAAATTATGTTAAAACACTAACCAATATCCTTTCACTAGTTTTGTAAAATAATGTACTTTGATGCAACTTAAAATTCACCTAAAAATAAGTCAACTCTATCTCAAAGCAAAGATAAAGTTGTATCAGAAAAAATTGTATTTTCCTATAATGCTCAATGCAAATCTATAATGCCCCATGTAGATAAGCTTCAATAGCATGCTACATTTCCAATTTACAAATAGGAAAAGGACAAGAAATAATTCTCCAAGAAACATCTGAAAATGTAATAATTTTCATATCCCCTTTTTGGGTTCTTAAAAGAGCTCTGGGTAAATACCCACATATATTACCAAATTTTTATCTTCCCACCCACTGGGTACATACTCCTCCCACATCACAACTCAATACATATTTTAAGAGATCCCAGGTTTGATTTCTAGCTCATCTGTACATGAGTTATCAGAAGGGAAAGTGAACTGAGTAGACGATTGTTTAGGAGGACTAAGTCCTCAAGTCACCCTCCTAATCTCCCCAGCCTTACATCTTCCATTGTCATTTCAGCTAATTCCTTTGACCAAAATAGGGTGTATCCGCTCATATTCTACATAAGTATACTTATATAGCTTATGGATACCAAATAAAAACATTTTGATTAACAACATTCTTTTAAGTAGTTATAAAAGTGACAAATGCAGGGAGGAGAAAGAATCAATACCTCAACAAAGCATAAGTTTCTAAAAGGTTTATTTTTACTTTTCCAGAAACTGAAATACTTGTTTTAAGCTGTTACATTCAATTAATTTAAACTAAATCAACTAGCCATGAACTAATCTCAGATATTGACTCCTCTACAATTCTGATCAGTATCCCCCAGCAGAAAAAAAAAATTGTGCTACAGAGTAGTATTTACATAAGACCGACATACATTCTTATAATTGTTGGGGAAGACTTAATAAAATTAGTATAAAATTGATTTGTAGCTTACAAACCAATAAGACATCACTTTTCATATTCATTTTTTTAACTTCATTTGAAACATTTTAGTTAGGCAAACAATGGTCTTGCTGCAAAGTTAATATAAATTTCAAGTCTACAATATACATAATTTAACAATTCATTGCACATGAAGAATAATCAGGTGAGAAAATAAACAGATCAAAAAAAAAAATATTTCTCAACATTAGGGAGAGTTGAGAAAAAGAATAAGTAACAGTAAAAACTATTCTTACCTTCTCTAACTACTTGCATTAAATCATTGGCAGATTTCAGTTCTTGCTTAATTTTCTCAATACATTGATCTTTCTCTTTAAGTTGTCTGTCGTGTTCTTCGACTAATAATTTCAACTGAACCTCAGTTTTCTCATTTTGTTCCACAGATTCTCGTAATAAATCTTGAAGTTCTGAAATTCCTTTTTGAAGTTGCTCTGCTTTCGAGTTAGCATCTTCACTCATTGCTATTAAAAAATTAAGAAACAAATATACCATAATTTATATTCTCTAAGTGATTATCAATGTAAATTTACTTTTATCAGCATGGAGTTAACTTCTCAACAAAACCGAAAGCAAATCATTTTTCATAAGAGGGAATAAAAGTTGTAAAGAAATGGAAAATCTGTGCAGTGAAATTGGTATTATTACTGAACTCTATGACAATTCATAAAGTTTTTAATACAAAATGTAGGTTGGGTGACAGAAGAAGTTTTGACACTAACTTCAAACAGAGTTCAAAATTATGCTGAGACATGGCACCAGCATTAGAATTAAAAGTACAGCCAAGTCTGCATGGATCTGGCAATGTCAAGAAGTTGAACTGCACTAGTTAGCTTTCTATTTGTAAATCCTTATGATAATACTTACCACCCAACCATTTCACATGGAATTTTGAATGAGCATTCCCCTTTGTTTTATTCAAGTTTTAAAAAAAGTTTTGCCCCCTAAAATAAGGGGGGGGGGGGCTATATTTGGTGGGGAACTATATTCAGGTAAATCCAGTACATGCAAATTTACAAAGTCATAACATACCTTTATATAATTCTGTTAATTTAGTTTGTTGCTTGATTTCCTCATCAAATGTCTTTTGTAATTTCAACTCTGTATCATGTTGTGCCATTAATTTCCTCAAGGAGTCTTCCATTTTTGCTTGCAATTTAGCATTGGTCTCTTCCAAACCTTCCATTGTTTGTTGAGCAATTTTTTGCTAAACATGTATTCATCAAGTTGAGTATGATCAATAAAGACATAGGATGATAATTTTAAAGTACATGGACTCACCTCCTCTATTTTTTCATTGAGTTGGGTTTCTAGAGTTAATCTTCGTGTTGTATTCTCTTTCCTAAAATTTATTTTTTCCTCTACAGCTCTGTTTAATTCAGAAGTCAAACTCTCTATCTCTCGTGTCATGCGATCTCTTTCACCTTCTAGCCTCTTTTCCCTGGAAACCAATGAGTTATGCAAATCAATAAATATTATAGAATAGAATATTTATTATATAATGGGATTAAGGAAGATATATGTTCATCAATCTTTATCACTTGAGTATAATACACTTAGGGAATGATTTATCAATACCACCATATCCACTCAAAGAAAATTGCTCATGTTCCTAAAGTTAGAAAATCTATTTTTAAAAGTAGTAAATATGTGGTGCAAAAGCTTCCAATTGCCTACCTAATAATAGTACGAAAGACATCACAACAGGTGCTGTAAGTATTAGGAACCAAATCAGAACCTGGATCAATACATTTGATACTAAAAATATTTTCAATGGATAGTTTTGATGAACTGAAACAAGCACTTTAAACACTGTCTTTTGATGGGATTTCTCTTTCCACATAACTTACCTAGTCAAATTTCACTTAAATCAATTGTGTGTCTCTGCAACTGTTACTCTTAGATTTTCAGAATTAACATGGTGTACTCTTTCTTTTTTTGGTCTGTTACTATTTTCAGTTTTGTATTTTGTTGGCCAAATTATATCTAACTGAAATAAATTTCTATATAATTAGGCTAGATTTTTTATTTTTTTTTTGTGTTTAGTAAATGTTATCTTTTGCTATTGCATATGAAAAATTATTTTTGGAAAGGCGTTTGTGCACATTACATTTCATTTCATTACCAATGTCCACGGACTGATAGCTAGACTGTCATAGTGGGTGCAGTGTGTGTATTCTGGTGCTAAGGAGGAGTTCAGGTCACCTCATTGCGATATGTATATACTGTATTTTGGTTCAATAAAGTATAAAATACAAATATAAATGTTTCTAACCCTATTGTCAAAAAATAGTAGTTTCATTATTTACTAAGGAAACTTCTCCACTAACCCAACTTATTCTGCAATAATAGAAGAAACATAAGCAAGGAATGTGAATTAGAGCACCAGAGTTATTTCAACAGTAGTAGTGTCAATAAAGATTAAGATAAACATGGACCATTTACAATTGAGAATGTTTCTTCTCAGGGTGGGTGGGAGGGATGATGAGTCTAAGGTATAATATGTAAGAATCATGAAGATTACTATGTAAATGTTAATTTTTAAATGTGTATATATCACCAGTATTCTAACAAACGAGAAGAAAATCAGTATGTGACAATATAAAAAGGTTGTGTTCTTAAGATAAAAATCACTTACTTGAATTCCAAGTTTAATCTCAAACTTTCTATTTCCTCAGATTTAACAAGAGCTTCACATTTTGCAGCTATCGCAGCCTGAAATTGAGAGGACAGTGACCTATAGTCTTCTTGAAGATTTTGCAACTCTGAATTACGACGTTCCACTATTTTCAATAAATCATCCCTCTCATCAATAGCAGAGTTACGTTGAAGCTTATAAGAATTGTTTTCAGTTTCCAGTCTACAACAAAAATTACATGCAGAAAATATTCTTCAAAAAGCTATTGAGAAATACTACTTTAACTTTTATGAATTGTAAAAGATCTGTAATCTCCTTTAACCACTAGTTACAATTTAACCATCGATGGAAATTATTTCTAGTAAGTGTTAGTGGAGAGGGTAGTAATTTTTAGAAACTGTTCTCTACTATGAACTATAGGTAGTAACGATAGGATTCTCTATCATTACCACTGGAGAAAGAGTTTTCTACCCTTAACCATAAAATATTACTCCTATGAAAGTGCTGGAAAATTACTTTAGTTATTGGTCAACAAATCACTTTTAAACTTCACAATTTAGATGCTAGGTTGAATCCCATTTGTTGTCATTAATTAAACATTCAATTCTTTCTAATAACTTACAGCCAAATGATAACATTAGAAAAATGAATTTTTAAGAAGAATAGTAAATGAAATCAACCCTTTTAGTTACAAGTATCAATTAATAAATACTAGCAAATATACTACATAAAAAAAAATTATGAATCCTTTCATTCACTAGCAAGTTAACGAATAACTTGAGATTTGTGAAATTTTGATTTTCAATCATTAATGACTCAAGATGTTTCAGTTCCTCATACCCGAGAACTGACTAGAGAGATATTTTCACAATGAACATGTATAGTATATATTCTTCTCCTCTTCTTAAATTTCATTGTATTTTTAAATTGGTTATCACCAAAATTCAATGTTTCAACAACATTCAAGCTTAAAAAAGGTTGGATTCAACACCCACAACGAAACTCAAATCATTTGTGATTGGAATGTAAAAACAACACTTCTAAGTAATTATACATAACAATATGATACTATTAAGTCTCATCAGTTCCATCAGATAATGAAACACACTTTAAAAATTAACTCCATTTTTATGCCCTAATCTACATTGGCATCAGCAGACACAGGGCTATAAAAAGATTTGGAAATAAGATTGACATGCAGCTTGAAGAGACTGAACATACAAATACTATCAAAAGAACAAGTTATCTTTTATATACTTTTTATTTTTGCAAAAATAAATGCTTCAGCTCTTTTCATGACCTGTTTGATCTTTTCATAGTATGGTAATATAGCCCGGGGAGCAGCTAATGTAAATTATTTACTGTCTCTTAAATTTGAACAAAAAACTTAATTTATAAAAAAAATTAACCATAAAGCAACAATTTACTAGTTTGGTGCGGTATACATTTTGAGAGTTCTTTTACATAATTATAATATTTTAAAACACAAATTAGTTAACTTGATAAGGGTAACCTAATGACTTAAGTCATTTTTTCTTCCAAAGGTCACACATGAAGTAAGCAAATAAAAGGCACTCATATATAGTGATATAGAATGCTAATAATTTACCTTTAGAATTTAGAACAATTAATACTAGTTGAAAAATGTTAAAACTGAGAAAATTGTTACTAAATAATAATAAATTATTTTGAAGGTCTGCAGTTGCATCTTGTCTTGAATTTTTTATATTTTGTTGTTGTTTTTATTGTTTGTATAAACTAGCTACACATAGGCACAAGTCTCAATAGATATGTTACAATATAAAATATATAGTATATGTTGTTACTTTGAAACTCAGTGAATAAATGAACAAAAATTATAAATCTTGTGTTTTGAGTTTGAATTTATTAATAATAGGTTTATAAAATTATCTTACAATTTCCTTTAGACATAGGTTTGTGCGCTGGACTATCTTACAATGGACACAGTACGGCAATTCATTTCTTACAATTACATAAAGCATATCAATTTACATAATATACATAAGTACATCAACAGTATAACTAACAACTTCATATACAATTGATAATATAAACTCAAAGTAAAAAATACACAATACAACAAGTAACCCACACAAAGTTTTTTCCTATGTTGAATAACCTGCAACAATGGTACTATTAGATTAAATTATAATAAATCATTTATTTTATGGCTATTTTCGAGTAGCCACTTTGAGTTCCATTTTAGTACCTTTTATTAATTTACCATTTTTTAAACTATTAGGCAAATTGTTCTAAAATATTAGTGCACTCCATTTTGCTTATAACATATTTATTTATAACATTTAAAAGAAACAGTAATCTTATTTACCCTTAGTCATCTATGAAACACACTGTAAAAATAAAAGTCACAGGCAGCTAATGACTCATCCTTAAAATTTAAATATTATAGCAAACTTAGCAATCCACTATTCAAACAAAATGCAATATTATTACATCAATTCTCACCTTGATATCTGCTCCCGAAGAACTGATACTTCATTTTGTAAATCTTCAGATTTGGCTTTAAAACTTTCAAGTTCATTTGATACTGTTTCTAATTTATTTTTCAAATTCTGACATTCATTGACCTTCTCCTCTACAACACGTTCAAGAGAGGCAATGGACTGTTCTGAAATATTTAAAAAGTGACAAATTTCAACCAACAATTCTAAAATTCTCTCTTTCAGGCAAGATATTATGAATTTTTGAGGGTTATGTACTAGAAAGTTATTAACATTCTAATTTATAGGTGTCCACTATGAACTAATTCTATAAAAAGCTATGGAGGAAAAATCAAATCAACTAGTTCTTTTTTAAGTTAAAAAATCTTGCAAATATTCTTAAATAACACACTAGTACTCTTAAAAATACCACACAAAAAAAAAACAATTTACAGAATTGCTAAACAAGTTGTGAAGAATTTGGAAAGAGGGATGTTGGGTTTCCAGAGAAACTACATTACTGAACCTAAAACTGGTCTGGTAAAGTTCAAGGAACTGCAGCTAAAAACCTCACCCAGAATAGCCTAGTGGGAAATCAAACCTGCACTTTTCAGATCAATAGGGCATAAGGAGCAAGGTCGCAGCCACTAAGGTAATCATAAACTCCTTTTATAAGAGCATGTTTCTCTTTTATACATGCACAGTTTTTTATACTGTACCGCACACAGGTATATCCAGTTATACACAATCTCAGTAGAAATACTAAGTCTATGTATAGAAATATTTTACTATGGTTAACATCCTGTTACTTTGCAACCTGGAAAATAACTGTATTATCTAACTTAAAACTAAAACATAACATTTAAGAATTATAAATCAAATAATACAGGAATATTTATTGATTAGTACAGACTTAAGCTTCTCAACAATATGGGTTAATCAATCCTATATGGGACAAGTACAAAGCAGTCAAGAACAAAAAACAGTACTCTTTAAAGGAATGACTTTAAACAAAGAATAATTCAAGAAGTAGAACATTCAGGGCACATAGGACAAGGAAACAAAAGAGGTGGTAACTGGATAAATAGCAATGGAAATGAAATTATATAAAATTTAATATTAAATAAATTACTAAAAAATGGATACAAATAATTTATATCTTATATTGTGAATGTTGAAAATTTGACAAATTCAAGTTATGTAGTAAGCTACCATGTTTGAAGTTGTTAGGTATTACTTAATAAGCCAGAAGTTATTTGAAAATAAATAAAATTAACTTCACAACCTACTTTCATATTAACTACATTAGTGTTAACACCAAAATCATGTAAACAAATACAAGTTTAGCAGTAGAAGTTTTTTAAACGTTTTAAATCTTAGGAAAGGTGTCAAGATTGTAATGAGAGGAGATACTCAACTTAGAGCAACAAATTTCCTTTTGTTTTCCTGTCCATTACAAACAACTTTTGACAGTAAAATTAAAATGGGACACCAATACAGGAATTAAATACGGGTAAAATTCACAAATGAAAGAAATACTTTGAAATCGTGATTTTCACGATTATCTCTCCAAAAGAGGGAAAACAGGACGCATATCTGTACTTCAGGTTCGTTAACAACATTCAAAAATTGAGAATTTACTAACTACCACTTACCAGAGTTAAGTTTGTTAGTCTCTAAAAGAGCAGAAGCAACCACGCGTTCTTCGCTCAACTTTTTAACGTAAGATTCTAACTTATTCCGAACACTTTCGCTAATTGATTGATATTCATCAGCCGTAAGAACTTCTGGAGTAATAACTGAACTAGTGAGTGCCATTTTACCAGTAACACTGAACCAATTAACTCATAAAAAAGAACACCTTTCAATTAAAATACTCCAGAATAACTGGAACAGTCAAATACTCTTCTTTCATCACAACATCAACCACAACGCAAGCCGGTTGAACTTACTAATGTTACTAATGCAAAGAAAACGCTTTAGGTATTCCACCAATAAGTACGGCGAATGGTGTCACAGAACATGCACACGATTTCGGCTGATTTGTAGACGTTCGTTGATGAATCTCCTTGCTGCAACAACCAACTACAAAATAACGCGAATCAAAATTCATGTTACTTCCCGTGGCGCCATTTTAACAGGTAGTGGAAACTAGAAGAAATAGACCTCTGAAGTAAGGACCTTAATAGAAACAAGGATGTAAAATTCCTACCAGAAACCTATTCCGCAAAAAAACACGTCTAACTAACGAAAACTGAAGAACATGAGACAACTGTATGGACCACAGATTGTACAAAAGATGTGGGCAATTCCACCTCAAGAAGGCCGCAATTGTATAAACTGACCCACACATTTTATTCAAAATAATTTCAAGTGTGAAATTCAGTTTTTACCAAAATTTTCATTCCTAAACATGCCATATGTGGTTTTTCACATTCAACACACTCCTAAAATAAGAATAAAACAGTTCAGTATGTATTTAATGAAACACAATAAAGTTATTCGCGAGAACGTATTGTTACACTCTGTAGATTATTCAGAAAATATTGTTTATATATCGTAACTATTAAAGTAACTCTAAATTCGAGATTATTTCAATATACGCCGTCCCTAGGGAAGAGCCTAAAGAACCTGTATACAAAAAATATCTGAAGAAGGACCGGAGAAAAACCCAGGTCAAGATCGGGTATAAATTAATACATCTTAATATTTTTTTAAATTTTCTCGCAAATGCGAGTTTTGCTTTTAAAAAATCCAAATTCATTTCATTAATCTCCAAGGAGTCAAAATTTGCGTAAATCTTTTATGCAAATAAAAACGAAACAAGATTGCTCATTCTTCAATCATAATTTCCAAACATAAACCTCTCATTTTTTTCATCTTTTTTTTTGGGGGGGGGAGGGAGAGAATTCCTTTTAAGACCTATCTTTTAGAAAATTGATAATTGCTTTGGGTGTTGACTGGATTGAGAAGACCCACTTCAGCTTTGCTCTGCAGTTTTTGTTTTGTTTTTGTTATTAGTTATTTCTCTGTTTTAATATTAAAGCAAAATAATTTAAATAACACATTTTAAAATATATTTTTATTTTTAACGAAATCGCAATGACGGCAGTAAGAGTTAAACACCATTGTAAATACATTATTCAACCAAATGATATGATTGAAAAACAGTTTATGTGTTAAAAACCGTACGTTTTTGGTGTGGAATAAACGCATTGTATTAATTAGATGAAATTTTACATTCTTCAACCTGAATTCTTCTTTAGTTGAAACATTTTAACTTGTTTACTATTAAAGGTGAACCATATTTTCATACATGGTTTTCAAGATACAGTCCTTGACTTCCACCTTTCGAGTTTTCGGGCTATCGATTGGCATGAGACGCGAACGCCATCTCTGGATGTCCGAGAGAAAATGCGTATGCGCCATTAGAGAGCACAAATGAGGACTAGAAGTGTAGTGTTAATTCCAAGTTGGATCTTAATTTGCAACAATTATGACTTTTGGACCGTACTATACGTCTAATATGACGCATTGGCAAGGTGACTGAACCGTGCTCTTCTCAAGCGCAAATTAAACCTTTATAATTGTCTATCAGTTTTGCTGTCAAAAATGAAATCATATATACATTCGTTATTGATCATTCATCAAAGTAATAAATATCAAAAACATCATTAAATTCAGCAGTTAAATAACCTTGATATTTAAATTGTACTGATAAGAACTAAAATAAATTGACACACTGCTAACTATTAAGAATTAATGATAGCACCATCTTTGCACAGGACAACTGGAAATAAAATGAAAAAATTAATTTTTTAAATCACGAAGCAGATTTAATGAACATAATGTACACACAATATCAAAAGAGAAATAATAAAACAAGTTGGATAATTACATAGTTACGTACATCATTACGTAAACATATAAACATAACATCAACTGCATAATTACATGAACAAATTACAAATCAATCATCTTTAATAATCTAGAGTTCAATATTCATATGAGTTCTGTACAATCATAGAAACTTGCACTCTGATTTTTTCTCTCGCAGCATTAGTTTTGTCATAAATCGTATTGTCTTGTTTCACAAAATTGTTTAAAAGGACTTTACAATCTCTGTAGGAAACATTCACAGTGGTTACTTCGGTATCCACAGTTAATATAGTTCCACAATAATCAAGAAGCATTTCAGAGATCAACTTCTTTAAAATGCCTAACTAATTCACACAGGTCAAGAATTTTGCTATGGTAGTATCTATAATTCTTATGAATCTTTACCACTAAAAACTAGTTCTTGTTGAGCTCTTCAACTGAATATTGCACGAAATAATCTAAAAGTTTAAGGATGATGATATTTGCACGAGTTGTGGAAATAGCGAGCCCACTAAATGGCGGATTTATTTGCGCATCTTGTGAAAATAGCGAGCCCATTGTGGGCTAACTATTTTCACAATTTGTGCTAATAGTGAGCACATCGTGGCGCAACCTGGACACGATTATTTGTACTAATTCCGTCAAGAGCGATTCATGCCGTGGCAGCTAGTGGCGCGGTCTAGACGTAGTTATTTCCACGAGTTGAAGCCATCGCGATTCACTGCGTGGCAGTTTGTGATCCATTCATGTTAGACCAGACAACGGGGAATATTCTCAATTATGAAATTCCGAAAAATTTAAGAAAATAGGGAGTAGTTGTGTCGTGTAAAATAATGAAATTGTACTTGTGTCTTTCTCATTTCTCAAGAACCGGTAAATTGCATCAAAACTTCCAAATTTGTAATTTTTGACGTTTCTATCGTCAGAATAGACTACGGAGTTCGTTGTCTAAACGACAGATGAAGGTGGTGACTGACTGAAGAAAAGGTCGGAAATATGAGCATCGTTCAGAAATGTGACCAAGTGACAAAGTTGTGAAAGTGAAGTCTGCTGTTCAAATTCGTCCGTCAGATGTAGTGAAACTGAAATATCTTAAATTTGAAGGTTATGAAATTAAATTGATTAAAAGCACTGTTATTATTTTCAAATCCAAGAACTGTTGGCAATCACAGGGCGTAGGTATTGTCTATTCGGGGTTTGGGCGCCCAAGGGAATGTTTGTAGAGAAAATATTCAGAGACGAACAATTTTGAGGAAATACGGACACAAATTGAGAGTTTGATATACGTTACATTTTACCTGAATTATTAAATCCTAGGTATAAACGGCATTGCTCTTGAAAGTATGGTATAGATGCGATAAAATAAATTCTGTCTGCTGCACTTATGTATTAGTTTACTGTTTAAGAAATTTGATGTTGTTTAGCAGTGTAAATGGGCCAAGCAAAGGCAGAATACAATTTTGGTAAACTGAAATAAAATATATGATACTGATAAAACATAATGACAGAAAACCCACTGTAAATTCGAAAATACATTTACGTAACTCTCTTACGATACTCATAAGACTGAAAAACTCGCAAAATTCTTTGAAATAATTTTCTGAATATGTATTTTCATTTCAAATATCAAATAAAAGACTAATAAAGTTCATCTAGTGACTTAGAGCTCGGCCAAAATGTTAGTTTTTAGTTTATTACTTTCGTCGTATCCGTAACATATAGAACAGTTAAAAAATTATGACGCGGATTTAAACAGAAATACCAATTTTGGCGGTCCCTGATTCCGAAATGGTATGTTCAAATAACTTCCGAGTCCGACAAGAAAACTTACTTTATTACTTTTTCTTAAACGATTGATCATATAACCGATTTATTTTTACTTTACAGAAATGTACTGCTTTCAAAGAAATTTTTTGACTTATTTACCAAATTAAATGAGGATTTTAGATTGTCTCCTTGAATTGGTTCGCATGAATAATATCCTGATAAATAATTAATTTATGATTTGAAATAGAATGTCTCTCCTACTTTGCTAACCTCCTCCAAAGACCATACGAAGAAATTAGTAAATTGCAAAGGTATATTTGTCAATTGTAGTTTAAAGATATTTTGAATGAACAATCCCAATAGAGTAACATGAAGACGGCCAAAATATAGATGACAGTGCTAAAATTAACCGCACTCTTTATTGAACTTCGTATTGTAACTCAATAGTGCAGACTGAGAAACATGTATGAGAAAGTATGTGCAAGATTTTGCACCACTAGTTTGTATTGGTACAATAGCAAGAACTTTGTGGGTTCAAATATTTTTCCAGGAGCTGATAAATTGCACCCGCGATCCTATCCTAATACCTAACATTATCTTAATACCCAACATTATCCACAAGTATAGTTAGTGCAATGTAATTAAAAGTTATTTCAAAAAATGAAAAGGAAAATATGCCTATGATAAGAGGGAACAATTCCTTCAACACTTCTCTTTGATATCTATACTCAACTGTGGTACGTTAGTGTACTTAAATTCTGTAGTCCGAACCTCTCCTGGGTTTAAACATACGTTCTCACCTAGGGGAGACTCTCGTTATTATTAATCTCAAATTTTTAGTTATATTAATATTTAGAATTGATAAACAATACGTTCGGAATAATTTTGGTACTAGTTTGTATTTGTTAAATACCTTTTTTGATCCTTTTAAACTGTTGTTGATATTCTGTAGATAATATAAAGAGGAGCTATAAATTTTTCAGGGGCGCATCCCATATTTTGTCAGCATTGGGGCACAGAAATAATAAATTCGACATTGCTTCAAAGCCCTTAATCGAAATTGATGGGCTTGTACCCGGAGTAAATTTGTTCATTGACCCATGTGGTCTTACGCAGTTTGTAAGTTTTATTATCGTTATAAAATATTGTGAATTTACATCTTATTTGTGTATTAGAATGGGAATTAAACAAATTAAAAAATAATTTAATGACAAGTAACTTCAACATTTAAGTTAATTTTTTTCGCAGAAAGCGAACGTAAAAGGTTTCGCTGAAAATGGTGGAAGGGAGAATCAGTAAGAGGCGCATTTTCGTAAATGTTCAATTTGCTGCCGACGGACCTGTATCGCCACAGTCAAATCGCTCAGAGCTGGCGACTCCTTCCGGCCCTTAAGTGCGTCCAGTAACTGGTTTACTACTAGAGTACCCATAAGAGTGTTCGAGCGAACTCCTTGGCGTGAGGACCTGTCTCTCCGCTCCGCGATTCTCTCTCTTTGTGTTTCACTTTCTCTTTGTGCATTTGTACTTCTCCGTTTGTTCAGGGTGCTGTGCGGGCTAGTCCCCGGCCTCTGAACAAGCGTATTTGCGCAGAATCAACAGTGGTTTGCGCACCACGAAATTTGTTTAATTCAAAAGTATTGTTGTGAATGCTACAAGTCTATTGTTGTGCATGAATGTGAATTCAAGTGTATTGTTGTTGTGTATTGCGAGCTGCGTTTTCTGACTCGTCAAGACGCAACCTTCTTCGATTCAAGACTGCAGAATCTCAAGTACTGCTACTGAAACTTCGTTGCTTGAATCTGGACTCGTCCAAGAAACTGGCATCAGAAGAAGCGACGGACTCAGTTCTTGACACGTGGCTTCATCCGTGTCTTTCCCGAGGCACCTCCATGAAAACCACGCCATCGGCAGCAGTCACGCTAAACTCTCAGCCTTCAAATGCCACGGCAGCTATCCTTCGGCACGCAGGCGGCTAACACCCATACACGCTCAGATGATACTTAAGGTATATACGAAGAGACACCGTGTTTCGGCTGCTACGAATAATGAAGCAGGTATGTCTGTCGCTACAGCACTACCTCAGCCCGATACCTCGAGTTTCCTGGATCTGCCAGGACAGTCAGTCCCTCGTAATCCACATTACACCCCACACATCGCGGATGCTGAAGAGACCATCATCACCGTTCAAACCACCTCATCATCAAATCTGATTAGTAACGTCTCTACTAGCTCTGCCATCTCCACGTCTAGCATGTACCTAGACGTAGGATTTCAATTCCCTAAAAAGGTTTTTAAACCAAAACCTCTTGAATCCAAACTATTACGACTCTAGAACATATTCACCCCTATTGCAGTTAATGCTCCTGCTGCACTATCCACACCAATCGAGGAGCCAGAACAACAAAATTCTTAGGTTCCCACTACTGCACCAACCTCTTCATACGTCACCAACTCAGCCCCTTTTAACAGTTCTACTCAGGGTCCTTCCGAACGTGCCTCAAACAACGCTGCCCCTGCTTTCTTCACTGGGGGCGTGAAGGCGGTCAGATCTTCATCGACAACGTTTTTGACCCTAAAGAACTTCAGAAATCATCTTCATGCACTTTGACTGGAAGAAATACGAAAACACACTTTACTGTGACGGAAGAAGAAGACATACTGGTTATTCGAGGACTCTCTCCCAATGATAATCTGAACGAACTTATAGTCGAAATCGAAAGACAAGGTTTCAGGGTTTTTCATCGCTGAAATTGTTAAATTGTCGACAACACACAGACACATTTGAGGCTGTACACAGTTGAAATTCCGAAAGTTAATGTTGCAGGTTTTAAGGCCAACCTTAGATACATGAACTAACTGCGTGTCACTGTACAAGAACCCCACCGCAAAAACTGGGTAACAGCAGATGCCAGGCATGAGGTCAAACACGCAACCACTAAGGCAAAGATATCTCGTGTCCACTATGCGCGAAACCACATGACTTTGCAGACTGACCCAAGTCAGAAACATTCGTGTGTGCAAACTGCGCAGGAAATCACGTTGCCTCTTGATCAGGCTGTTCTGCAGCTCAGCTGATTAAGAACCGACGCCAAGAAGCACTTAGATCAGCGACAGAACCTCGTGACGCCATACTACTTGACAGAGCCACTCACAATGCGTCAAGCCCAACATTCCAGCTATAACCCCACCACCATTTATCACAAACACCTACGCCCAAACCGTCCAAGGAAGCTCTCCCTCATTACTCATCCAACCATCCCTTCATCACCACCCAACGCGTCTCCCAAGATGTCTGAGCTCCTTCAAGTCTGCGTCTCTTCAGATTTTAAGTCTCTTGTATACACGGCGAAAAAGATTATTCGTGTTCTGAAAGGTCCTGGAAACCTTGAAAAAGGATTAGTCCTCATTGAACTTAGTGCTCCTTTTCCTTAATTAATGGCGACCTCAAACATTCATTTTCTGAACTTCGTTTCATGGAACTATCATGGAGCAGTAAACGTGAAAAGACCCAGCAACGTCCAGTTTCTTACAGACCACTCAATTGATATTCTTCTCCTGCAGGAGACATGGCTCACTCCTTCCCTATCCTTCTCTCTTCCAGGATATTTTATTTACAGAGCAGAGTTTCCCTGACAAATCAAACTTCTCGAGAGGTTGGCAACGCAATTGCCATTCGAAAACATATCCCACATACTGTCCTAAACACCCCACCCCTCAAGTCACCGAAAGTCACGGCATTGGAGGTTGGCACAACCGACGGTCCTCTAGTAGTGGTCTCAGAAAAAACAATTAAAAGCAACCCACTCGCGGCGAGCGATCTGGACATACTGCGCTCCCCTCCGCACGCATCATCATAGCAGGCGACTTCAACAGCAAACACTATTCATGGAGTTGCAACGCCCAGAACAGGATGACGCCCGCTAAGAGCTTACCTTGATCTTCACCAAAATTTCCACTTACAACCCCTTACTGGTCCCACACATCTGATCGACGAAACACCCTATGACATCTTAGACATAGCAATGCGCTCTGACAACATCGCACTCACCAACCCTCACCCCCTTACTGAACTGACATCAGATCATCTACTCATACAATTTACCACCTACCTCAGACTCGTTTCCTATTGTTTCATATCCCCTCCTCTCATAAAACCGATTAGAGACGTTTCACAGTACGGCTCAGTCACATAATCCAAGCTGAACTTCCCGTCAACACATCCGCTGATATCAACATATCAATAGATCACATCAACCACCACATCACCACCTCCTATCACTCAATCCAGCTCAGTCAGCTCAGCCCACCGTCCACTCAAAACACTCCCCCCGACGCGCACTCTTCAGAGAAAGAAGAAAAGCGCAACGCACTTTCTAACGAACCCGCGACCCAGAAGACAAAAAGCACTTCCGCAGAACTCGACGACTCCTACACGACAAACTGCAGATCCTCCAAGCACAAGCAAGACAAAACTTTATAACAAAAGCCAACACCAAAAACTCCAATGACATATGGAATATCCAGCGTATTCTGAAAAATCCCAAAACCGCTATCCCACCACTAATTGCTCCAGACACTCAGCATATACGACTCGAATCGAAAGGCTGAAATATTCACAGATGTACTAGAAAAACCCTTCACTACCAACAATCACACCACCTGTTATCACCGCCACACACAGTGTTTGCAGATGTCTCCTGGAACGTTGACTCTGAAGAGGTAAAGAAACTACTTAATGCCAGCGACAATACCAAAGCGAGCGGCCCAGACAAGATACGAGGTAACTACCTCAAGCACTTGCCGAGGAACGCCATCGATCTGCTTACCAGAATTTCCTACTCCTCCATCACCATGGGGTACTTCCCTTGCCCCTGGAAAAAGCCACCTTCACCCTCATCCCCAAGCCTGGCAAGAACTCTAGAAACCCCAACAATTTCCGACCTATCAGCTTCGTCCCTCAAATTGACAAATCTATCGAACACTTCATCCTTCAGTGACCCTCCTCCTTCCTTGAGACATACAACCCCCTTGCCCCCTCTGAGTTCGGTTTCCGTAAGGATCGTTCCGCGTCCCTCCAAACTCTCCGCCTTGATCAACACCTCTCTGACCCCCTCTCTTGCTGTGCCCCCGTTCCTGCAATTCTTTTTGACTTTAGCTACACTTTTGAGACGGTAAACCATGACATCTTACTCAGAAAATCCTTCTCCCTAGTCCCTCGTATCTTTCATAACCTTCTCAAGAGCTATCTCATCGACCGCACCTTCAGCGTCAAGTACGCCAACTCCATCTCCACTCGTCGCCATATCGGTGCAGGAGTCCCGCAAGGCAGTATTCTAGCACCCACATTGTTCTCACTTTTCATGTCAGATATCCCACCCCCTCCCTCAGTCATCCTTTTTGTCTACGCTGACGAAGTGACTTTCTCGCCAAGTGAATACTCCTTCAAGAAGCCATTAGCAGACTACAGAAAGTAACAGACGACCTACTCCACTGGAGAGAACTCAATGGACTTCACATCAACGAAGACAAATGCCAATGCATCACCTTGTCAAGGAACAACAAAAACAACCCCGTCATCAAAAATGCTCCCAACATCAGTATACGTGGCAAAACACTGGAATGGAAACCTCAGGTGAAATACCTTGGAGTAATTTTTGATAGAAGACTCAGCTGGAATGCTCATATAAAGAACCTGCACAAACGACTCCTGAGAAGAGCGGCGAGCCTCCACCCTATTCTGAACAACGGACAGGTCACTCTGAGTGCAAAGATGAAATTATACAAAACTTGCATAAGTACTCTCGAAACCTACGCATGAGCTACATCGATGACAGACCTACATTGTTCGAAGTTTATTGCAAGCTGAGAACCGAATCTTATCATCCTTCGTTAAACCGCCACGACGCAATAAAAATATAAACATTCGGAAGGTAACTTCTTTCCCACAAATTCACTACACCCTACACCATCTACCCACCTCCGAAATTAAATCAGCTCATAACAATGCTACATTCAACCTATTGTGCGACGTGGTGCATTACGTGAAACAAACATTTTATACTTATGTTAGTGTAATTGAGTCACGCGCCACTTTAAATGAAAAATGGCAGATCTCGGTGGTGGGGGTAGATCGGCCACACTCTCTCTAGACGCACTCTAGAGAATGTATCGCTATTGACACAATTAGTACAAATAATCGCGTCCAGGTCGCGCAACGATGCGCTCAATGTTAGCACAACACGAGAAAATTGTAAGCCCACAGTAGGCTCGCTTATTACCTCAGGTTGTGCAAATAAATCCACCATTTAGTGGGTTCGCTATTTCTACAAGTTGTAAAAATATAGCCACCACTAAGTGAGCTCGCTATTACCACAAATTGTGAACTACCACAGACTTGTAAGAAAAATAGAAGTAAATATAAAAAAAAATTTAACGGGCATACTGAATTGATAATGACGCCAGTTCGCTAGAGCATTATCCACGACGAGGAACTGGAAATTTTGGTCAATTTAATGTTTATAATATACATATCCACCAAGATATCAGCGACGAAGTGAATCGCTATTCACACAACTTGTGAAAATACTAAGCCCGCTTTGTGGACTCGGTATTCTCACACGTTGTGCAAATACATCCGACATTTAGTTGGCTCGCAATACATTTCGAAAGTTAAAAATAATTTCAAAGTTTTAGGTAGTGCTATAGGAAATAGAATAACATCCTTCAGCACATTTAGGAATATACGGATAATCTGCAGTATCAATGTGTTAATTGAGTTCATTTGCATAAGCTTGTCATTTGTTTAAGTCTTATGTTAACTTGGTTTTTATCATTTATATATTTGCAAATTCACACAAATTACCTCTTCAGAGTCACATTCGTTTATGACGTGTTCTCCAGCACCTTTTAAATACGTTATGACTTATGTACATTCAATCTTGAGTGATTATTGCCACAACAGTTATATTATCTGTTACGTCAAATTCGACGTAGAAAAACATAGCTCTGGCAACAGACGTACAGTTTTCTCTTGTGTATTATATTGCAGTCAGTTTTTGTCTTCCTATTGTATGGCAATACGAGTGTGAGTTTTCTTGTTTTCGTGGGTAGGTTAAACCTCGAGAACGTCTTTTCTATCATCCTTTCTATTATTTTATTATGTAACTCATCTTTGTCTAATTGCTTATTTTATCCACCCACAAATCGTTTTGTAGGAAATTTAGTTTCTCGTGCCTTTATTGCAAAGTTCTCTTTTTTGCTTTGCTCCATTATGTTTTTGGCATTGTGTCTCTCCTTATCACTACCAAATTTAATAACGGTTATATATCCTTTTAAACCGATTACCTTCTACTTTAATGCTTTTGTTATCAGCGAATATTTCTTTAACTTCTTTTAGTACATTCACGTTTTTTTGACAAGCTTTTTATTCTTAGTTGTTTTGGCTTAAGTAGGTTGTTCACACTCATATAGCTATTCTGTGTTAAATTGATCTACTCTGCATTGTCCGTTTTTTACCTTTTCGTTTTAACTCTTGAACACTTTTAGCTGGTATTTCAACTTCACGTATAAGTTTTCCCCCTTCTAGTATAATTCCTGCAAGAAGTATTGGAGTGAACTCATTTGCGTAGTTAGTTAAGAGGTTTAGTAGTCTATCTCCTCCTGATATACATCACAAATTACTATGTTTTTGGTTTGGTTATATATAGTCTTATTATTGCATTTTCTTTTAAATAATTCATTAAAATAATTATATTATAGATCTAAAACCATAATCATTAAATTAATTGTGCAATTTTAAAATACAATTGCATCTTTAAGAGAAAACGGTCAATTGAGAGAGGGAGAAAAGAAATATCTGGTCAATATTAAATCGAGATAAAAGAAGGACGTGTGCATCACCCTCATTTTAGAAAGTCGCGGACCATTGAAGAAATTGACAAGTTTTGGCGATCGTCAAAAATGGAGATGTATGGAAATCGTCAGCACTACAAAGAAAGAGAAAGCTGGGATCTTATGTCATACTCCAGAGAATTATAATCTGGCCGTCCTCTTGAAAAAGGGATAACCAATGGTCTGTTGTGTATCAGCTGTTGGAAACAAAGTGGAACAGAAGTTGTCAAGAAGACGTCTAGAATTGTGCCTTACGCGGACGAATGCTTTTATACTTGTGACACGTAGTCGAGGGTCGCGGCAGAGCAAAACATGAAACAGGTCCCGATGGTGACAGGAGAGAGTTTTGTGAGAGATATCACATATCGGGAACTAGGAACGTGATTGGTGGAAAGAAAGTGTGGCCAAAAGATCACGGACCAATTGGAATAGATAATGTGGAATGACGTGAGTCCCTACAACAGTCATTGATTGACAGAGAAATGATTGACAGAGAAATGATGTTAAAGGCGTGGCTAGCCCCAATCATGTAGAAGGACAGAGTAAGTGAAACAATATAAACATTCACGTTTACTTGGTAACCGATACAGCGAAATCATAGAGATCAGAGAGACTTAATACTTATGTCGAGTAATGATATGATTAACATCATATATTTTTCTCGAACATTCGTATCGAGATTCAGATCCATGTGAGCACCAATTCGGATCTTAGTGATCATTGACTGCTGATTGATCTTCCACAGTGTTGTGAGCGTTGTTATGTTATTGAGAGAAACAATTCGAGAACTGATCAGTTAATTAATGTGTGAACAATGTTTGGTGAACTGTGCACTCATTAGACGCTTTGATGATGAATCGAGCAAATGATATTGGCGCGACATCTAAGACTGCTGGAGCAAGAGCAAGGTGAGAAAATGTAATGTCGCGATTGAGCAACGCGATAGGACAGACCGACGTAACGCGATGAGGCAATCGGTAATGGACTTTGCCTGAATGCTACAATAATTTCATTCGCATGCGACGTTGGACGGGGTACTCCACGACCACTTCAACCCGACTGACATTCCATGGTGCTGCCATTTTGCGAAGTATGTACTATTTTAGTGAAGGATTCTAGTTTGCCTCGTGCAAGAGTGAAAAAGTACAATCACATAAAAGAGTTTTGTTTGGTTATTTTCATTCACTGCAGACTCTACGTAAAGGGCTACGCATAAGGAGGGGTGATCACAATATAAATAAAGAAAGGAAAATTAAGCGACACTATTGTCTTCTATAAATTAAATTTTTTAATATATATTAATAATTTATGTAATATATAATTAATAAATTATTAATATATATTAAAAAATTTAATTTATAGAAGACAATAGTGTCGCTTAATTTTCCTTTCTTTATTTATATTGTGATCACCCCTCCTTATGCGTAGCCCTTTACGTAGAGTCTGCAGTGAATGAAAATAACCAAACTACTATCACCACTGTTACTATTACGCCCAGGAAACTCGGAAGATAATCTAGGTGTAACGACAAAAATTGCACTGAGCGGCAAATAATTACTCCAGGAATGACCACATTGACACAAGTCGGTGGATTTCAAATTATACAAACAAAAATATTTATTATTCCAGGATCTGAGAGTCGTCCTGCTAAGCGGCACGGTTAAAATAATTTTACTGAATCGTAACTAATCCTTCCTGTTAGTACTTAGATCCACTACATGTTGACTGCAATGAATTTTAAAAGATTAAATAAATTCCTAAATTGAACGTGATTTTACTTGGAATATTCCAGAATAAAATATTTCCTGACATCTAACAACTGAAACAATACGTATAAACACAACAATACAGGTGAAACATATAAAAGATGGTTGATTGCGTTACAAGCGAACCTTGTAAAGACCAAGTGACTACTGCGGAAGTCGCGCGTAAACTGCTCAAAAAGAAAGTCGGTCGACCCAAGGGGGCACGGAATATTAAACTTCCAGAGAGGAAAGAACCCTCCGCGGAGAAGCGAGCGCAATAGGAGGTTTCAGTGAACAAACCAATCAGAGACAACTGCCTCCAGCCATCTATTCTTGCTCTATAAGCTCGACCACACAGCCACTCATCAACTACAGTAATCAGGGGATCGCAACAAGACTGAAACTCCGAGTCGACCAACGGAGCATTGTCCACTGAGTGGCTTGTGGACATGTACTTTTAAGTACACTTTAAGAGTATCTGAGACTAATATGTCATTTTAAATTCCGATTCAGTCAATATAATAAACAAGAAGAATCTGCATGAAGACAACTTTACCACATCATTTCTTTCGAGTAAACATGGTCGGAAGACATCTCATTGAAAACTGTCAACTAGACTTGGGCGTCAGGACTTCAATTGGTGTACAAGCTGCTGATGAACTCAAGTCTCACTAGGAGATATATCAAGAAAGCAAAATATCATTTTCAATATTCTATTCGTTTTAAGATCTTTAAAATTCTGAAAGTCATTCAGCATGAATGTTTAGTTTGTTTTCTTCGTTAACATGTATGTTAGCAGTACAGACCACATGTTGTTAGCTACATATCAATTTGGAGATCAGTAAATCGTAATTGAGTATTTGTATATTTAATACTAATTCTTTTTGTTTTAATGTATCCTAGCAGTACAGATCATATGCTGTTAGACATATATCAACTTTGATGTCAAAGAGATCGTAATTCCGTTTATGTAAATTTAATAATTTATTTGTTTTTTGTAATAATGTAGTTTAGCAGTAAAGATTACATGCTGTTGACTGCATATCAACTTTGAGAGTTAAATAAATAGTAATTCTGTTTATGTAAAACTTACTTTACAAAAGTAGCTCAAATGTTTCTTTATTGTTTTGAATAAATTGCTTTTGCAAAAATGAGCATATGTGTTGTGAATCTCACTTTTTAATCATAATTACTGAGTCTTTACTCAGATTCCTTTATGTTAGTCTACCCACTCATTACAGATTGTACCACACAAAACGAAAGTCGGTCAACAAAAACATTTACTCGCTGAAACACCTCAGTAGATTGTACTGATAAAAAACTGAAAACTACAACAAATAATCAGAGCATTGATCATTTAAATTATTTACAAAAAAAATAAATTACCAAATTTACATAACATTGGAATATCTAACTTATAAAGTTCAATACGACAATTAACGAAAGTTTCCGGTCGCATTACTTAGTCACTTTACAGGTAAAAATGTTCCCAGCGACTTGTAGTTCGAAAATAACAACGGTGTACACTCAACCCATATACCTCACATCGCCTTCTGTCTTCCTCCACGGTCGTAGCGGCAAAATAGAAAAAGTTCAAATCAGGTGATTGTCACGAGCAGCATTGTATGCCATAATTCACTTTCTAAGCTGAATGCTAGCTCGAGAATACATCCAACTGACCCGAAAAAGTTTTTAATAGATAATAAAGCTCTGTTGACTACGTTTTATGCTCCGTGTGGCGTTTGCACACTGGCCCTACTCTAAGTTTTAAAAGCGCATGCTTTGGCTACCAAGTTATAACTTGATAAGGAGACTTCTTGTCTTCGTGAGCGCCGGTGAGATAGAGAGAGTCCTCCCAGTTGAGTTGCGCAGTGCGAGTGGCGTGGAGGGACGATTTATCTGTCACCGATTGGGAGTTCTTGACGCTTCAAGAACTCGACGGATCGTCCCCGATAGACGCGACACTCCGCTCTCTTCATAAC
>NNCF01131142.1:205029-225539 GCA_002313205.1 Laupala kohalensis | reverse complement strand
GAAAATCAAATCCAAACCACACTACAACTTTTTGAGTGGGTAGTAGAAAACATTACCAACATAGACTTTGCATATTCAAGCCAAGAATACTATGTTGAATCAGTGTTTTAAAAAAAAATCGGTTTGATCAAGCGTTGGCTATCAAAGGAACACACCAATACCATGTTTTCATTCCTAAATCTGCTTCCAAAATATTGGTTAAAAACTTTTCTATGGATTCAGAAGCTTGCGAAAAGAAAGTATCAAAATCTCCTAATAAACTTAAAGTAGCAGATATCAGGCTACATTACTGTAGTCTATGAAGCAAACTGGTGGCTTGGGTATGTTTTAGAGAAAAATGAACTTGATAAAGTAAAAGTAATTTTTCTTCATCCAGTTGGACCCTCTAAATCATTCTCATATCCAAGAAATGCTGATATTCTGTGGGTCTCAGTAGTGGATGTTCTGAAGAAAGTGGATTCTGAGACACTTACTGGAAGAACTTTCGTTCTACTTGAAAGAGATGTATGCCACACAAATGAAGCCTTTCAAACGTAAAATAATAAACAGATGTAATTACTTACTGGTAAGATTTACTTTGGACTTTGTATAAAATTTTTATTCATGTCAGTGGTTGTTTATTTTCATGAAAATGTCAATATTAGCATTGTTGTATTAATTAAAATGAATATAGAGCTGAATTAATGGGAATAGAGCTTTATTCTTCAATTTTTTTAAACAATGAAGCCATTATCATCCCAAATTTATATTTTACCGTGTGATTTATAACACTACTAACTATTCATGGAATTAATTTAAAAAAATTAAAATGTGTACTTTTTGAAAAAATTTACATTTTCATTTTAAATTAAGTTTTAAAATTTTTTCTCCCATCTTAACCTATATAATGTTGCATTAAGTATGTTGAAAGGGTATTAAAAATGCTGTAAAATGTCACCAATCCCAGGTCTGTAGCTCAATTAGAAAAGCTTCTACAGCAATTCAAAAAATTGGTGTTGCCAGTTTTTGGGTCCATTTATGATATCTTTACAGCCCTGTAATTCAAAAACCAGTCGACATATCCCAGTAAAATTTCATATTTTTCCAAGTTTATACCAATAGTACACCTGTGCCAAATTTCAAGAAAATCTGAGATGGAGAGGTTCAGACCCTGTGTTGATTTGATGTGGAATGACCTGGGAGCATCCGTATCTTCGCTGGGGGTCGCTTCTACACCAAAAATCCGAATACACCGCCTCTGCTGGTATTGTTCTAAACTGTCCGTTCTCTCAACTAGCTGGTCGATCTCTTTATTTTTGTCCACCAGTTGCAGGCGGAGTTCCTCCAACTGTTGCTTGAAAAAGGACTTCAATTTCTCTTGGACAGCATCTGCAATAGCGGACACGAGTTGATTAAATTGTTCTTCATCTTGTACAATGATCTCTACGACATGAGCAGATTCCTCATTAGTGTTTGCCATAACAACAATCGAAAATGGTCAAAGAGAAAGGCGGGATAGTAGAATGTGCACAGCAATTTCGTGACTTTTCGCAAGCAGTGAGGTAAATTTACAGAGAAATGTAACAAAGAATATATATAAAAGAGTAAATAGCCCCAAGAAAGTTAGAGAATAAAATAATGTTGAAATGAAACTGGCAGTGAACTTATCTTAAATGTTGTCGCTCCTTGCAATACCAGTGAACAGCTTTCCTCTGCAGCGGCTTGGCTACCTGCTAAGGTTTAATCGCGAAGCTCCCGGTCAGAATGTCGTCACTCAACGGAAACCATGAAGAGACCACCCCTTAGGAGTAGATTTTTGTAAAATCGTTTGTTAGCGGATTTGTACTCCCTTAAAAGAAACCTACCTTCCAAGTTCTGAGATATTGTGTTTAGTTAGCTAGTGGTATTTTGCTATNTGTACTCCCTTAAAAGAAACCTACCTTCCAAGTTCTGAGATATTGTGTTTAGTTAGCTAGTGGTATTTTGCTATATATAATATATATTAATTATTAATGCATACCCTCGATTTATTTAAAATTAAAACGCATGCCCTCTTTTTTTTTTTTTTGATTTGGTCCAAAATGCCCATATAAAAAAAATATTATACTCCTAGGATGATGCTAACCCATGCCGAATTCAAGTCACAGTTACTATATGATAATAAAAGCTCAACTTGTAAAACTTTGATGTGGGCGCAGTGCATAACTCTTTCTACAGTCCGTATTTTTTGTCCAGCTAACTTGAAATTTTTACCAATACTTTAAAAACTGTGGATTAAATTTTTTTACCAGTACTTTAATATTAGTGGATTAAACAGAAAAGATGGGCGGAAGAAAAGGTTTAGCGCTCCGCTGAAGACTACATTTTCAGATAAGTCTCTGATGAAGTTTTAAATTTTTCCTTAGTCCGTCATAACAGTTCAATCAATTTAAAATTTTTGTCAGAGCTTTGCAACATTTTGTGGAAGATTAGAGTAAAAATTTCAAGTTAGTTGGATGAAATGCAAGAGCTGGGGAAAAGTTTGAGTGCTACGCAGGTGTCACAGATTTTAGTGGTCTGTAAAGCAAACATTGTTATACACTTTAATTAATTCAGCACTAGGCATTGGGAAGAAACAAAAATGAAACACATTTAAAACATAAATTATTTATTAATGTTTTATAATTACATTAGAAAATATAATGAATTAATCATTAGGTATACTTTCTTATCAAAGCTTTTTTACAGTTAGGAAACTACAGACTATGTTCTTGAACACAACGGAATAAGAATTGTTTCTGCTCCTCATCGGCAGTACTAAAACCATGAAAGCCTTGCATTAGTTTTACTACCCTTTCAGCGGTATTATTAACAGCTTTAAGAGACAAAACAATTTGTTTGTTTATCAAGAACATCCATGTAGAAGGAAATTGTTGGAGAAAACTTACTTCAGTTTTCAGGCAAAGGGAAAAAATCCTTACACTTGATAAATATAAAGCCTTCTATATTTGTTTCTGAAATAAACAGCAGAAAGGAATAAAAATCATGAGTTGCTGATTAAGAAAATGTTTATTTAAATGAATGTAATGAATTTTTGTTATTGCAATTTCTTGATAGTATCAGTGAAATAACTGTTGGTTATAAAAGGTAGGTCTTCATTATAAGTGTGAAGTCAAAATTCAAATGCTTGAGTGATTTACAGAAACTGTGCATAATTTAAAATTAAACTTACTATACAATGAACCGTAGAGGTTTTCATAAGATGGCATATATTGCTTCCCAGTGGCCACCTGATTTTTCCTAATCAAATTATTCACTATTCTTACTTCCATTTCTTCATCCAACAGTGTCAAGACTGCTACTTCGTCTACAAAGTGCTGACAAGACTTCTGCAGATTTGCCTTTTATATTATATCGTCTACATTTTCATAAATTTCAGAGGTTTTAGGAAACTAGCCTTCAGGAACTTTCACTGCAGAAACACATTTAAGCCATGGCCTAATATAGCAGGTCACAATGAATACACTTATGTCCTACACATCTGTTGGGGTGGGGGGTAGTTCAAATTGAGAGCAGAGTAGTTTTTAGACAATAGAGTGGAATTAGACAAAGAATTTGCACCATAAGATGGAAGGCTCAACCAACTCTCGATAGTCACGTCTTATCTTCTTTTGTAGTTCAGGTCGATAGGAGTCCAGCAACGCGTCAATTTTGGCACCGTTCCAGTGAGCTTCTACAATTTCTTTACGGGCATTAATTTAGCCCGAATCAATATTTTTCCAATTTTCTTTAAACCTCTTGAGAAAAGGGATGTCTGGGCTTGTGTTAATTTGGTGGATTTTTGCTTCAAAATCTCATTTCTTGATAAGTTCATAAACGTGATGGCGGCAACTGAAAATGATCAAATCCCTGCTTAATTTCTGTTTCAAAAACACAAGCACCATTGATACTACCTGTATTAGGGACCGTTGTATCATAACAGAGGAACTTCACTTTGTCTTAAAGATTCCAGTTGGAGATTGCATTCGAAACACCTTACGCCTGCTCTGGTGTTGTCCAATTTAGGAACAGCTAGAATTTGATCTTTACATCTGAATGAAATTGTAATAGGAAGATGATGTTCTTTGTCATTTTGAACATCCAGAGGCAAAGATTCTTTGGCATTACAAATTCAGACCTACTTGTAAATTACAGAGCTTAAAAGCATCTTGAATTTTCTTTTCATCTTCTTGGAGGTTCCTCCAGATCTCATATAAGTTAATGAGATTATTACACTATTTAAAAGTGATTTAATTGGAATCCTCACCTTTTTCCAAAATATATTGCGCTCTCAAACAGTGAGATTAACACTTTCATTCCAAGATAATTTCACAACACGAATATTGTAAAACAACAATGTGAGTACCTCATGATAAATATAAACTTGAAATTTTGCAGATAGGTTCCTTTTAGGGAATAGACATTCCCTAAGAATCGATGTTATGAAAATCCATCCTTAAGGGGGTGAAATGGGGGTTGAAATATTTCATGTACCTGTCCCACCATAACTCTCGAGCGTCTGGAGCAATTTCAACCAAACTTAATACACAGGTGACTGAATAAATAACAACAAGCCCTAAGGGGGTAAGACATCCCATGCACCCCTAGAGAGGAAGTGAGAAGTGGGCGGCGTAAAAATAGTGGGAAAATTCGATATTGGATTCGAAACCTTAGTTTTTGGTGGCATTGGGATGGATGAGGACGTCTCAGATGCTTTCTAAGTTCACAACATTGTTGCGGGTGGAAAGAGCGAATCGTAAAAATATTATAAAAAGACCGATGTGAGGGTAGAGTCCATAATTATTGAGTAATCTGAGATGATTAATCATATTTTCAATGGCATTATGTATCCTTCAGACCACATGAGGTGCATGACATCCCTAGGTGTGGGTTGGGAAAAGCATGGCACAAAAAATTATCAAAAATCTCTGCTAAGAAAAGATATATTCACAAAAATACCGTAATCAGGAAATATCTATAAACAAGGGGGCAGTGTCATTTGGCTGGGGGGCACATGTGGGTGCCTCATCCTGATGTACCCTTTTCCAGTAGGGCATTATTCAACAATGTAAATATTACTTTGACAAATTAATTTTGATACTTGAAATAACTTATTAGTGTTACCACGAAAGAGACTAGAATACATCTTCAATCTTTTGCCTCCAACAGCTAACTAACAATTAAATTGAGCCATTACACATTTCTAGTTTTACAAGGCGAGAACGTTAGACTAGGCAACAATATGTTGTGCCTAACCATCAGGTGTATTGCTGTTCTACTACTACTACTACTACTACTACTATAAACATTTTCTACAACGTTTTAAAATTAAAACATTTATAATTACAATCTAAATCAACGCCTTTTTAATCAATTGAATTATTTTGGAATTTCTAGCATATATTTACATTTAAGTACGTTACAATATTTTACAATCGATTGTTGATTCACAATGAAAATTGCACACAACCAGGCAACCTTGCAGCCGTCTACCCAACTTGATTACCAGTGAAATACCCAATAGTGGAGGGGTGCTCTAGGAAAGAGGCATTGCACTCCGGGTCACAAGGGAAAAACCGAAGTCAGTAGCGACACTGTTAACATTCTAGAGTGGTTAGTTTTCTTCACTTGGAGAGTTACACAAGTTGATATATTTCAGTGAAAATGGTACGAAAATTTCATATTGAGAGCGAAATGATGATCAACGAAATTCAAAACGGTATACTTTGTGGAATATTTCCAGCTACAAGAATAAATCAAAAATATGTTCATCGTGGTTGGAGATTGCTGAGGCATTGATTCCGGATTTTGAAAATACAGAAGAGTTGTAAAGAAAATTAATAGGTGAAAATTTACATTATGAAATACGTTCTTTTGGTATATCTTTCGGTGTATTAGACTTTTGTAATTGTAGACATACGTTAGAATTTTTTGTTTTACTAGTCAATTTAATTGAAAGTGTCTTGCATATAAATGTAAAATAATTTAAAATAGGTTTTATCAAACATGACATTTTTTAAATGTTATAGTTTTGTTTGGTATAATGGATGAGTTAAATTTTTGTTAGGGGAGCGACTATTATAATGCGAACAAAAATTGAAATACTAATAATCAAGAATTAAATTAATGCTGTATATTTTTTTCTGAGCTTGTGCTCAGAACATTATCGAAGTCAACACTGAGGGGATACCCAGAAAAAGACATACCCTGGCGATGTCTCTGTGCATGCGCCGTGGTTCTGTCTGAGGTGCGTGTACTGAGCGTTTAAAGAAATGGACGACATCTGTTATCCATGTGTCCTCTCAAAAATGCGCAATCAATGTGTTGACCGTTTTGTCGTGCGACACTGCGACACTTTCACTGTTCGTGTTGCGCCAGCCTAAAACATTCTATAAGGAGAGGGTTGATTTTAACATGTTACTCTATATTTTGGTCATCTTCATTTTACCCAATTTAAAAAGTTTATTAAAAAAATACTTCTACTGGCATTTATATAAAATTCTGTTCTTTCGTTTTTGGGAGAGATAAGATAAGTAAGATTTATGTTCTATTTCAAAAGATATAGTAGATATTTAAATAAAATAAATATTCAGAATATTATTCTACTCTACCTCTGCTTCATCCATGTTAAATAATATTCAAGGTTCTTCAAATAGTAAACAAATACGTAAATGTAGCAGACAGAAATTATTTTACTGCGACTATACCAAACTTTCAAGTGAAATACCGTTAATGCAGATGTAATGCATAGTAATAGTACTTTACGTACAATGATAAATTAAATGTCGTTTGTATGTTGCTCATTGTTTTAATGTTATAAAGCTTTTTCGGTTGCATAGTAGCCATCGTCAGTAATGTACACTGAAATATCTATACACACACATGAAAATGACAATAATTGAGCTGTAAAAACAGTATTGAAAGAAGTGTAAAAATTATTGAAATAAAGGAAAGAACAATGAAATATGAATAGAAGAAAACAAATACAGAATGAGCAAACCGACAAAATCATGTACCTAATTATTGAGGAAAAATTTTGGCAAGTGCGCAGAGCATGCCAAACGGATGTCATTATATGGAAAGTGAAGGAGGGTTGGAGAGGTGACATGGGGCTGTCGGTGTTTTCCAGGAACTGGCGGCAGAAGGCGGAAAGAATTTCTCAGGGTTTTAACTGTTGGGAGTAGAGTGTAGTGCCCTGGAGAGTTGGGGGGTGAGAGGGAAGGAATTTGAGTACTAGTTTCATAAGAGGGGAATGAAGTTAAGGGATTTGTTCATTTAATAGAGAAATGTTGTTTTTTAGAATACTATGGATATGTAAAATTTCTAATTTGATCCGAGGCCAAAATCTATTTTCTAATTCTAAAATATAAAAATCCTTCTCAATATTGAATGTGTGTTTTCTACTAGGTGGTTGGTGAAGTGAGAGACTTTACTGTTATTTTCCATGCATTTGTGTTCTTGTACCCTTTCTTTGAACGTTCGTCCAGACTGTCCCACGTACATGGAGGGACAATCACTGCATGAGAGAGCATACACTCCATTTTGAAGATGGGGGTGGGAACCTTAGTGTATAATAGGGTTGAGTTGTGTGTTTGTAGGGAGAAGGTAGTGTGAATGTTGAAAAGTTTTAATGAATTGGCGATTTTAAGTGAGAGAGGACCTATGAAAGGGATTGCATGTCTGATTTGAATATTATTGTTTGGAGTAAGTAATGGGAGGTTCTTTGTGTGATATAATCTAACTTTCTTAGTGATTATATTATCAATGAGAGAGGTATTGTAGCCATTGTTTGATGCTATAAGTTTTATTGTGTTTATTTCTTATTGATCTTATCTGGTGAGATTATAATGGTGAAGAGACGATGGACCATGGAGTGGAAGGCAGCATGTTTGTGAGGAGGAGGGTGTAGTGAGGAATTGTGAACGGTGTCTGAAAATGTCTTTCCTCAATATGTCAAACTGGTGGGTTTACTAAAGAAATAGAGAGATCTAGGAAATTGAGTGTTCTATGAGTCATTTTCAATTTCTGTGGTGAAGGTTGTTAGGGTGAAGTGAATTGAGAAATCGAGTAAAAATGTCAAGTTGTCTGTGTCCCTGTTCAAAGAGTGATTACGTCACTTGCGTAGCGGTACCAATAAATGTTAGGTAGAAGAAAATGTCCAGAGCCAAAAATTTATTTTTCAAGGTGGTCCATAAAAGTCAGCAAGTAATGGAGGGGTGGGGAACCCATGGGTAAGCCTGATTTCTGTTGATAGAATTTATAATCAAATTTAAAATAATCATATTTAAGCAAAGAGAGATTAGGTTAAAAGTTCTGTTCATCTTTAAACAGTCTTATTATAGTCAATGGCACAACTACACCAAGTCTTGGCAACGTTTTAACCACTGCCTGACCTCTTGATCACAATTATTGTAATGAGGTGCCGTTATGGCTCTTCAACGTAATTACCTTACCAAGTAGGCGTAATGAGCAACAACCGTCACGGGGAGCCGTGGTCGTACCAGCCCCACCTCGTATCGCTCGCTGCGGCTCCTTGCGTCCCGGAGGCGCCCTCGCGCAGTCCTTGGTTCGTCCAGACGGCCCTACCAGCTTGTAACCTCCATTGAAGCCATTTCACGAAATTCGATAAAAAATTGATCGTTCTTTATATCCTCGTAATGCCGACCTCGAAGTGCTTAGCAATGTCAGAATGTTCAGGCGCCTCAAATTAACGATGTCGAAAAGTCTTTTAATTAAATTGAGTTAAAATCTCAACAACTCTCTAAAAGGAAAGAGATCGAAACCTCTCTGACAAAGCATCAGTCTCGGTGCATCTCTGACCATCTCTCGAATAATGTCTCACGAACAGTATCTCGAACAAAGTATCTTTCACTATCTATAACAGTACCAGAGTCTCTCACGAACAGCCTCTGAGGCTGAATAACTGAATATAAATCATCAAAATCATACTTCTAAAAATCGTAATCAAAATCACCCGAAGTGTTTCCGTTCCAATGTTAAACAGCAAACTCCCGTCCTTTCTTACTTAACTGGTCTAGTTCGACTCCACCCAACGCTTACATCATTCCTTCTTTTCAACTAATCATTTACAACTAGTCATTCACATGACATCTCCGACTAGTAACAACACCTGTGACGTAAGTCCTCATTTACTAATCAATCAATGCAGTGTGCCACGTGCCTCAGCAAGTACCAAACAGACGAAGACAAAGCAGGTTTCCAAGGCTAAACCCCTGAACCTTGTTGATTTTTTGGAAAGCTCAACAACAACAACAAGAAGTCACAGGCGTAAAAATAACGTCTCAGTTCTTCCTTCCTCCGAGTTGCATTGTGTGTTGACCGACGATGACACTGAAATGCACATTCAGGAACCCGTCCCAGGAGGTTCTAAATAGTAATGGCTTCCATACTTCAGTGGATCCTTAATGGCTATGGAACTCAACATGAAGAGTTACAGCTCTAAGCACGTCGCAGTCCGATTTGTATTTGCCTGCAAGAGACCCATCTATTACCAGAACACTCTCCCCTCCCCCTCTGCGGGGATACATCAGCTTAAGATATGATGACACCACGGGAGACGGAGCAAGACGTGGAGTTGCTGTGTTTGATAGAAACACTCCTCTGCTCACATGTACTCCTACAAACGCAAATCCAGCCTATAGCAGTTACAATTCACAGCGTACCAACTATGACCGTGTGCTCAACATATATTCCTCTGACATGAGATTTCCCTCTGGGATTTAATTCATCAGCTCCTTCAACCACTCCTTGGAGATTTCAAAGCCCACAGTGTACTATGGGGATCATCAAGTGATTGCCCCGGGGGCCAACTGCTGAGTTGTTTCTTTGAGCATGACTATTTATATTTAATGAACATTGGGGAGATGACCTACTTTGCGTTTGCCACGGGGTCATGGACTGCTATAGAACTGTACATTTGCTCTCCTGAAGTTGCTGATATATTCCGATGGAAGGTAGATGATCTGCATGGTAGTGACCATCATCTTATCTGGTTGTCCTTCAAGGAACGTGCGACTGTTCCCGAATGCAAGACACAGAAATGGATTCTCAGAAAGGCTAACTGGACACTACCTTCTCTGGCTGTCTTCAGAGAAACTGGTAGTGTCCAAGAGAGAGTCGACCACATGACCCAGGTGATTCACCACGCTGCTGAAGAATCCATTCCAAAAACGACTATGTTTCCATGAAGACCTCGCATGTCGGTCCGCCGTTTGAACGGGGCGAAGAGCATTGCAGAAATTTAAGGGTAGTCCATCTCCGGAAAATCTCGCCGCATATCGGATTGCTAGAGCAAAAGCGCGCAGAACCATCAAAGAATCCAGATCCATCTAAGTACCATTAAGAGAACAACATCGTCCACTAAAGTATTGGAGTCAATCCCAAAGATATCTGGGAGTTATTCTCGAATCCCAATATCTGGACTCAGTTATCAGGGTCAGGTTCTCACCAACAACAGAAATGGCAACAGTGATGGCTGAATACTTTGCTGACCTAACATCTACAAGAAACAGCGATCCTGATTTCACAAGAAAGAGGGAAATAGCATAGAGCACTTCATTTGACTTTCGTTCCACTAACTGGGAACCGTACAACTCTTCCTTTTCGATGTGGGAACTTGTCAGCTGTAGCGACAGTCCACGACTCTGCTCCTGGCCCTGATTCCATTCATGATGAAATGCTCTGACAACTCGGTCTCTAATCAAAATGATACCTTCTGGATATCTTTAATCTTTCATGGTCTGAGGGAGTATTCTCTAATTCATGGAAGGAAGCAACGCTTACCCCTTTCCTAAAACCAGGAAAGGACAAAACGTCCATCTGTAGTTATCGAAGCATTGCCTTGACGAGTTGCGTCGGTAAAACTCTGGAGAGAATTATGAACCGACATCTCTTCTGGTATCTTGAAAAGCATAATTGGCTCAGTGTGGTTTCAGGAAGTTCCATTCCACCCTGGACAACTTCTCCTGGAAACAGCAATTCAAGATGCTTTCGTCCGAAGACATGTCCTCGGGATATTCTTTGACATCGAGAAGGCTTATGGTACTATTTGGCGTTATAGCATTTTAAAACAAATCTATTCCTGGGGATTTAGGGGACATCATCTGATGTTAGTTTTTTTTGATCAGTGTTCCATCGGCTACAGAATTGGATGAGACACCTCGGATCTGCTTCTTCAAGAGAACGGTGTTCCTCAGGGCTCAGTCCTGAGTGTGACCTTATTTGCAGTGACCATAAACAGCATAACATCCGTTGTAAAGACTCTTGACCTACACTCTTTTTGTCAATGCCTTTGCCATCTTTTGTTCATCACAGTGTCACAGGTGCAAAGCGACAAATCCAACTCGTCCTCAATAGATTA
Source organism: Laupala kohalensis (assembly GCA_002313205.1). Taxonomy (NCBI): domain Eukaryota; kingdom Metazoa; phylum Arthropoda; class Insecta; order Orthoptera; family Trigonidiidae; genus Laupala; species Laupala kohalensis. The sequence goes on along the minus strand of NNCF01131142.1, from coordinate 214,162 downwards.
TACCACTGGTCGAAGACGACAGGTTTTTGTTTCTCTGCTGAGAATACACGCTGTGTTCTTTTCAGTAGGAGACCAAGCCTTCTGGCAGAACCTCCTCTCCCTGGGGAACAATGTTCTAAAATTCTATCCTTCTGTAAAATTCTTAGGTCTAATCTTTGATCAGAGAGTGAATTGGATTGAACATCTGACAGACCGAAGAGCGAGAACATTAAAGTCTCTGAATCTATTGAAGTGCCTGAGTAGCAGGGAATGGGTCGCTTATCGCTCCTCCTTGCTCCAGTTCTAACGAGCATTTGTAAGATCTTGGCTCGATTATGGCTGTGTTATACATAGCTCTGCTCGTGCATGCTATTTAAAGAAGTTGGATAGTATCCACCATGCAGGAATCAGACTAGTTATGGGAGCCTACTGTACTAGCCCCATTTCAGTAAGACTCCTCCTTGAGCATTGCACAAGCCGAAGATTAATTTCGATCTTCTGCATCTTGACGAGTAGAACACTCCAGCTGCGATGTTGAGGGTTTACTTTCACCTAATCCCGACAAGCACCGGGTCCATATCCCTGTGTTTACAGACGGGTCGAAGCAGGCTGCTTTGACCCGTGGCTGCTCCGTGGTGTTTTCGTGTAAGACGTGTGGTTACCGTCTTCGCGACCTGTGCAGCGTTTACACCGCTGAGTGGTATGCCTTATTGAAAGCACTGCGATCAACTATGTGCTCCCGCGGATCAAATTTCCTGATTGGTTCTGATTATCTAAGTGCCCTTTAAGCAATCCAGACTGTATCCAGGTGATAAGCTGATCTAGAATATCCAGGGTGTGCTTTTCTTGCTTACAAGTGATGGAAAGAACATAATGTTTTGCTGGATTCCCAGACATGTGGGAATCAGAGGAAATGAGGAAGCAGACGTTTCCGCGAAGGCGGCATGCCTCAAGAATCGGGTGGATTTCTTTAAGATTTCAAAATCGGATCTCCTAAATTCCATTGAGACAAGGATTCTGTGTGAATGGAACAATGAATGGTTGGCTGTTGAAGGGAATAAGCTCTGACTTATCAAATCCTCTGTTAAGTCATGGAGCGGTTCCTGTAGGTCAGCCAGGCGCGACGAGGTCTTACTACCCCACCTGCACCTAGGACATTGTCCCCTTACTCATCGGTATCTCTTACTACTTGATGATGAACCCATTTGTGAGGAGTGTAGCTCTTCTCTGACAACGCGTCACCTACTAACTGATTGCAGAAAATATACGAGAATACGGAGACAAATTGGTCTGGCTGCAGATTTATTAACAATTCTAGGAATTGAAATGGATGATGATAAACTATTGAATTTAATGAGTAGATCGGGGCTTCTCCCACAAGTTCTCGGGAGGGTTTAAATTTACATTCTTCTTTCCTCTACCCTGACTTCTTTTCTTTTATCCTTCCTTTCCATAATTTGAAAATTATTATTTTTAGAATTTTTTTCCTTTCAATGATATGTGTTCGGCAACTGTTTCCTTTTCTTTTTTATCTCTGTATTTAGATATTTGTTGAATTTGGGAGGTTTTTTTAGTGTGTAAGGTGGACATATATGACTAGTCGCACATACGGGGAAGAGTCTTTACGGCTCTTTATGTTGCGAAGCTGCATTTTCCACCACCTGCGAGGGCTCTAATGACCTTGCTGTTGACGAGCCCTAACGCCTCAGAAAAAATTTAAATTTCCATTTCTGCTATATGCTGTTAATATTCTTTCCTCCAAGTCCGGTCGCTCTCACACATAACCCCCCTTTTTCTGTTTTGTTTGGATTATTAAATAGAGATCTTGATCTCCAAAATAGTGTGAATGTGTCTCCTTCCTGCAAAAGAGTGGTATCACAAGTAGCCTTCTCGTGTTTCCCTGAACTTACGAAACTGAGCTTCATTATACCCTACACGGGTCAATGGAATACCAAAACTGATTGTTTATTCCGAATTTCAGCAGCGTGTGCTCGTCTCGAGCGTGGACTGCTTCTCCTTTCCCCTATCATCTCGAAACATTCCACATTCTCCTTTCAAAATTGTTAGAACGTGTTTTCATATTTCGACGCGTTCCATTATATGAAGCGAGTTAGTTCGGCGTCTCTTCAGACTTATAAGATTAAGATTTCTTATATCCCTTACAAGGGTTTACGAAATACCACAGCTAATTGTTAATTTAAACTTCAGCAGCGCCTGGATGCGTGTTTCGAACAAATAGGCTTTTTACCCCCTTCTGCCATTATTTTAAACTGCGTCAAACCCCGTTTTCCGAATTGTTGAAACAGGATTTCGAGGCTTCGCGCGTCACATTCCAAAAAGCCCTTTCGTATATTTAATGACTCTCCAAAATAAGTTTCCTTGTACATGTATCGTAGGTTCAGAAATTCTGAAACTAATTATTTCTTATAATACAGATTCTTATAATAACATTGCGTTGACGACAGTAATATCAGTGAATTATTAAAATAACAAGTATAACAGTTGAAACTATCAATTATTAGCTAAAAACGATATGTTTCTCGAGAAAAGTAAACGAGAAAGGAATTACAAAGCTCTCAATGCAATCGTGTCCGTCTTATCAATGTACCAAGAATTCGAAACACTTTTGATACTCGAAATATTTCGTTTAGTTGAAATGTCTTTTAATTGAAATGACTACTTTCTGCAAAGGGGGCTGACATCAAAACTGTATGGGCTAAAGGATATGCAGACGCTCTTATCGTAAGCACTATTTGAATCTTCCTTTCGGCGGCACTGATACGGCTTTATTAGTGATGCTTGTAGTTCGAGCTTCTCCTAAGCAAAATATTGTCGTGAGGAGGGGGGAATATGTAATAACCCCACACTGACACCATTTGTCATGAGGAGGGTGGAAAATTTGTTGGGCTCTGGCTTAGTGACCCTCCTCCGACGTTAATTGTTATGCGGTCGCTCTGGACCTAGTACTAATCCCTACTTCAGATTGGCTTGAAAGATAACGGGGAGCATTAATAATAAGGGATTATTCCAGTGTTGGCAACAATAGTGTATTAGGATCAGACGTGCTACTTACATTGTCCCTTCAGAGAGGCGTCCCAGAGCTGTTTGTGCGGTGCCCCGCGCTAGTGACTCGCTCCAACTGCCCATGATGACGGTTATAGTCGACGTGCAATGAACGGGGACTGGTCAGCAACTAAGAAGGTGGTAGCTAGGACCGTGGAGGTCTGGTTTGTTACGATAAGGATTCGTAGCTATGATCGCGAAGTTCTGGTTAGCTATGTGGAGGAGGCAGTAGCTAGGACCGTGAAGGTCTGGCCAGCTACTGGGAAGGAGACAGAAAGTGCACGGGCGTCGGGCGCGCAAGGGACAGTCGTTCTCCCCGATGCTACGAGCGTCGGGTTTATATAGCTCTATCGAGCTGTATCACCAGGTTGGGCATAGCACGTCGTTTGAATGGCTACGCGAGTTCCGCTGCTTGTATCTACGCGACAATATAGAAGTATTTCATCTGTGCACAAGTAAAGTGAACGGAAAGTTGTTCAACATTTCATAAATACAAGCCGAAATTGGTGATATTTAAGAAATCGGTTTTATTTGCGCATGCAGTTAGTGGTGGGGACAAAACATCGACAATATTTGGAAAAGGAAAGAAGAAAGCGTACAAGATCCTCCAAACTGATGAAAACTTGAAGTCAACTGTTGTCAGTATTTTTAATGGCACATCGGCAAATTTTGATATTATTGGAAGGGGAGAAGATTTAGCGGTGGCATTATATCCAAACAGTAAAGAATTCAGGGATGTTAACGAACTACGTGTCCACTGCTTCGATTGCTAAGTGTTCGATTGTCCTAAGTGTTCGATTGCCCGATAGTCTCGGTGCCTCCTTGGGAGTTAGCATCTCTTCCACTCAACTAAAGCAGCCCTCTCACAACACACTCTGAGAACCTATTTGCAAGCAAGTACAAATTAATAGACGCGTGTAAATTCCATGCTTCATTAAAATAAAAAATTAAATTTTGTTGTACAGAGAGCAATTACATTTTTGTTAACCTTATATCCTTATACAACATAAGGTGCTTGCTACCGAGCGCTGCAGTCGTCAGTTTCCTCTACTCACCGTCGTCGGCTCTCAGGGCAAACCGAGTGGGATCGGTTTCACCCTCCCCCCATGACTTCGTGTCGACACATATTTGACCTTCTGTTTTACCACTAATACAGCAGTTTCATAAATCCCTCGATAGTGACAAAATAATCAATGAAATGATACGAAGTATCTCAAAATATTATGGAGTAACATTTTACGCAGAAAATTTTCAATGTGCTTATAAATAAAAAGGAAATATCTCACATACTGTGTAGTAACACAGTATGCCTAAAATTGAAACAGAAGAAAAATACAGAAATATAAAGTCTGAAATTTTGAACACGGCCTAGATTGTTTTTTGCAAAACCGGTAAACGAGATTAGTTAACGTTTGCTTTTGAAATTCTTACGAATGACCAAAATAAAAATTAGATCATCCATTAGTTACTGATGCCTCAACACTTTTCTAAAATCTATTTAAAATTGTAACACTAAGATTGTAAGAATATTATTGTTATAAAAGTCTTCGTAAAATATTTTCGTAGCGGATGTATACTCTCTAAAAGGAACCGACGTTCCAAAATGGGACCTTCATGACTCAATATTATGCGACTTTTATTGAAATTGAAAAATATTAGTGTACTGAAAGTGACAAAGCCAATTCCTGAAAAATTGTTGCAAATAAAAAATTATTACAATTTAATATTAAATGAACAAATTTAATATTTCCTATGGTTCCTTCCAGTTTATGGTAACACGTATAGTGACGTTAAATTAAACTTGACAATAAGAGGTTAAAACAGTTTCAAATCAGTCAGTTTACTGTGCATTGCTACAAAAAATATTTATTTCAATATGATAACATTTTAATTACAACAATTAGGGATAACTGTTTGAATTGGAAGGGTGACTCTCCTTACAATTCACACAGCACAGGGGCAACGAGCAAGGTGACGACTCGTGTGCCGGCTGACCGCAAGTCACGCAAACATCGCAGGACGAATTGCATCGATCGAAAGTATGACCGCACTTATAGCACCGCAGAGGGTTCGGAACATACTGACCAACACGCAAGGTGATGAAACTGGAAGAAATAATCTCTGTAAGAGAGGGACGATCGAATGTGAGGATTGGTGTGGAAGTGGGGACTAACTTTCCCTGAACCTTTCTCTTGATCCTATGGATATTTACGACGCCTTCGGTCTCAAAGAAGGTCTTGGTATCAATATCAGACTCATGTGCAATGTCGTCGTGGTTGACGACTCCTCTGTACATGTTCAGACTGGGGTGGGTAGACGTCTATAAACTTAAGGCCTAAAATTTCATTTAAAGCCAAAATAGTCTCTATCAATTTGTCTGTACAGGCTTCCAAACGAATATCTCCATTCCGATGGCGCACGACAGACTGTAACTTGCCAATTACTTCATCAATCACCTTAGCAAGGCGACAGGCACTGACGGACTAAAAGTCTTGCCTTCTTGTAAACACTGCATTTGACCTGTCGCTATCCGTACAGAAAAAAACTGCTGAGATCAACTGTTTCACCAACAAGTCGCCTCTTCTCAGAGGAAGAGTGAAAAAGGGAGGTTTGTGGGGCAGTAGTTTCCATGTGTATGGATTTTAAATTTCATCCCCGTGTTCCCCACCCACCACGGAGTCCAACAAGGGGACACCCCACAGGGTTGACATGGGGATATAGTGAGGACACGCAGGGTTCTTAAAGCAGGGTTGCTTCAACGCCGCCGACCAGCGAGGACCCTCTTACCCCGGAGTTCAGTCGAAGACCTAGTCCGAGCCGATTGGTCGGGGTGGGTTAGCCCCCGATCGCCCATCTAGAAGAGGCCGAGGCCAAAGCGAGCGTATTGGGGTGCATCTAGGAATGCACGCAGAATTTCCTCAACTCGCCAGGATTCCCATTCCCTCCGACACGGGTCGCCATGCAAGGCAAACACATGGGTGAGCGTTCAGCACCCACAGTAGGCCAGTTCAGAAGATAAAAGAATAGAAGTGAAAAACTAGAAATATAGGATGAAGGAAAGTAAAAGAAAAGAAATACTTGAGAGCCTTCTCTGTATCACACTGTCAGGTCTTGGAACGACCCACTTCGACGAGAGCAAGCCTCGTGGACTAAACCTCGCCAAAAGACATAAAATAAATAAATAAAATATATTGTCTTCCACCTGTTACTAACTGTTCTTGTGTAATAAAATATTATTGTGATGAACCTAATACGCAACTCAGGTTGACTTCCTGGTAGATCTGGCCAGGACTCCAATGTCTGGATTCGTCTCTACATAAATACCTTACATTTCGTAAATATCACAATTTGAGATCGTCGCAGAATTATTACCAGATGATTGTGTTTCGAAACTATGTTAAGATAACTTGAAAATCTAAAAATAAATTCATAGGAAGATCATCACATAAGTATAATGTAAATTATTTTGTGTATGATCTGATATGAATACAAGTTTATTTATTTTTGTGAAATCTTTTAGTTTGTTACTAAAATAAGTAAAAGCTGGTACGTACGCACATTTTTCATACAATTTTGCATTTCATTACAAATTTGCTGAGGATGTTTACTCTTTGTGACTTATTTTCTCTCGAAACATCTTGCGAATAAATAGAGCAATAATACAATGTTATTAATGTAGCCGGTCCTAGGTACAAGATATACAAACAACTGCTGGAGGTGGGACCCTTCGAGGACGGCAATTTGCACCAATAGTCGTACATTTCAATTCATCTCCAAAATATCATGCATATTCACTAACGGTCAATCTGAAGTCTGCTTCATAACATTTTTCGCATGAGACCAATTTCTCTCAGGAAACCTTGATTGTACACACTACATCTCGCGGGAAATGCGTCGGTCGAATTTGCGCTTCCGAGGCACGACGCATGCACCATTTCACTAAAATTCTTGTAAAATCTAAATTATTCGTCGAAATATTACGATTTAAAGACTTTTTTATCTTCGTTAAATGCACAAAACAAATAAATTAAAGTGGATGATTGTTTTTTTTCCTTCTTAAATTACTCTGAAATTGAAGTATTTTAACTTTTCTATTTTAAAAACGTTTTATCGATAATTTGGGTTAATTTTTGTAAATAGACATGCTGTCGCGGACTTTTTTGTAGAACTCTTAGAGGCAAACAATATTGTCATTCATAGTTGTCACCTATCTCTAACCGGTTAAGAAGCGTAAGCAAATAAACCTAAATAAATAAATCGACGTATACCTTTTCACACATTTTAAAATAAAAGTTGGTCAATGTTCATCCTGGACGTCTAAACCATCTCCTTGCGAAATTTCATCACGATCCGTTCAGTTTCTTAGCTGTGATCAGGTAGTAAACAGACACACGCTTTCGCATTTATGTATTAGTACAGATTTTGATATCTGTTAGATTTGAATTCATTTAATTTGACAAGGCTTTATATTTATCTACCTAAATCACTCTCGTCTATTTTAATTAACTTGAGAAAATGCAAGGTAGGATAGACTTGTTGTAGGACTATTTGAGGCAAACAATGCTGCATACATTGTTTTCAAATAGCTTTATTAAATTAGCGCACGCGAAGACACTATAGCGACGATTGAAGGTTTTCCGACATATCGACATTCATCGTCATAGATTTGCTAATTACCCAAAATATTTACTAACGTTACAGCTGAACCTTCCTCGTGAACACAAACATTGCTTCGGTAGACGCTTCTGAGCGGCGACTATAGAATGGTTAGTGAAGGGGGGGAGGAAGTAACACAGCGGGACGGACGGCTGGAGGGGGAACTTTCTGTCCAGGCTAGTAAGCGCGTTTGCAGACCACGATTTTTCATCGGTATATTTTACAATTGCCGAATTTCCGACGAGACTGCTTTATCTTTTCAGAATCTGATTGCAGATTTGTGGCTCGTACTTAGACATGTATCTCTGTGTAAGTCAGTTTTTACAAACAAATTAATATTTCCAAAAATAATTTTGAAGAATCACAGAAAATATGGAATTTTCTTTTTAAAAACACAATTACCTAGAATTTTACAAAGAAAAAAAACGTTCAATCCCTTTACCAAATAACATTATATGAATTCGTTTACGAATAAACCGGGGAGGAAAAGTGTTGCCATCTCTGGAATTTTTTCATACTAAACTGAAGAGACATTTAGCCTTCAGAGGGGGTCGGACTCAGTTCAAGTGGCGGGCTGGCAGCGCAGCGCTTTTACAAAAGCGAAAAATTAGTTGATGTTTAACCGGTCGAATTAGACAAATAAGTCAGTAACTACAAGGTAATTGATATTACACTCCTATTTAAAAGGGAAATTATCATAACCGTTCATTATTTACTCTTTAATTATAAAAATAAAAACTTCAATTTCCCATATAATAATACGTGATTTTTTACCCATTTGAATCATTAAGCGGACACTTAATGAGCCATACGATTTTTTTAAATAAGAGAAGTATTAAAAATCATTTGTTAAACTTCGTATTCGCTTTTAAGAAATTAAAATATTCCGTTTAGAAACATCAGTGAAACATTTTTTAAACACATTACATAAATATCGCCGACCTTCTAGCAGTTCACTGATTCTCCGAGGGAGAGTGCCAGCGTCGAGTATGGTTTCGGGTGTCATCTACCGGACGCAGTAGTCTTGTGGGGCCTAAGGAGCTCGTGAAGTGGTGACAGGAGTGTGGGTAACTTTTGCCATCGCCCTCCTCGACAAGGCGGTTTTCAGTTTTATCCGTCCCCTTTGCGAATACTATTATCTTTTGAAACGTATGCAGTGCTGGCGTTCGGAATTAGGTTAATACTATTTTTCTTGCAAATAGTATTTAGGTGGAGAAGTGAGGATGAACAGGATGGTAGTGCAAGAGATGAGTGGATATTGTTCCGTTGTAATTTAGTGGTTTCTTTTATGTATTCATTGTATGTATTATTTTTATAGTGATGTCCTGAGGAATACGTTGTATTAAACGTCGAAACTAAGGCAGAAATTCATCTTTCCATTTTTTTATGTTCTTCCTGTATAAATATATATATATATATATATATATATATATAT
>NNCF01131142.1:165427-205021 GCA_002313205.1 Laupala kohalensis | reverse complement strand
CCGTGGATGAATAATCAAATAATTAAATCACGTTCTCAAAAATTAATAAGAATTACTGTTCAGAAAAACTAGATAGCGGAGGATGAACGCAGGGGGACAGTCAGACGCAGGCAAGAGAAAGTATTTTCGGCGAAGCATCACAGGCTCCTTTAGAAACAGAAAGATACAAAAAGAACCATAAAAAACTATTATGTTCAAAAACTCAGAGTTCCCATGCAGAGGAAGAGAAGTCCGAACATGTCCCAACGTTTAGAGAAAGAACCTTTAGAAATTCAAATAGCAAAATTTATTCGAACAAACAGCCCGCAGAAGGAGCGGATATAAGAGAATATTATTTTCCCAAAGCAATACCGCCTAGAATGAAGCGAGAAAGAACGAAATGGGTGCGCTGCGAATATCTCAGGGGACAGCGGTAAGGATGAAACGAAAAGTGTCGCCGCGGAAAATTTTGGAAGGTTGTCGGCGAAATACACAGACACAAAATTCAAAAGAAGTCATATAATTTAAGTTCAAGGAGGGACTGACGGTCGAAGCGAGTTCTAACTAGAATCGTAGCGGGTGGCTGGCTCAGCAAACGCCGTGCTAAGAGAGCTATATAACCATAAAAATTGGGATCTAAGAAGCATGCCGCACAAAGCAACTGCGCAGAAAACCGTCATAAAGGCTGTTTTTTTAGGGGGAGCAAAATGGCGGAATAACCAGCGTCGGTAGCCATCGGAGGCTGGAAAGAAAGCAAAATTGTAACTACCAATCAGAAATCAAGGTGGGAGGAGCCAAGAATAGCCAGTGGCAAAAAGGAGTTTCAAAAAAGTTCTTTTTGAAAATAACCAATTAAAATTGTAGTGGGGAGAAGGGCACTAAACTCACATTGGGTGAAGAAATTATTAAGAAAGGGCGGTCACATGACAGGATTTTACAACTAAAAGGAGGGCAAGGGGAGCATTCAAGGAGCAGAAAAAAAGATTTTTTTGCGAGAGGAGTAGATAAGTTGTTTTTTTTGAGTGAGCAGAAAAGTTTTTTTTGAGCGAGGAGTGGACAAGTCTTTTTTGGTGCAGATCAGATGATCAGATTGGGTCGTATCAGATCATAAGTTTTCTTATGGTCTCGTTCAAAAATTCACTTTTGATAAATTGTGGATCAGTCATTTTGTATATCTAAATTTCGGATTTCGAGTAATATCTTCAAATTGTTGTATTTCATTTCAACGTCATTTGCCCCTCGGTTTCATGCACCTCTCATTGAAAAAACCTGACTGGGGTGTGCTTAAACGCAACATCAATCTTTGCGATGAGCCTTTAGCCGATGGGCATCCCATTTCACCAACGAGGTTCTAAAAACCGCCGATGTTGCCATCCCTAAATCATCTAATCCTGGCACGGGTGGCGCAGGTGGTAATGTCGCTTCTGACCAAGTCATCCCGGGTTCGATTTCCGATGATTTGCCAGAAAATTTGTAGCTTATCCCATTAACGTCCGAGTTCATATAGCTGTGACTACTGAAAAGCCAACCTCCTTACTCTACCTGTCTCTTAGTATCAATAACTCTAACTAGTACTAACCATTTCCACTAACTCCTCCACGTGGGCCCAGCCAAGCTCCTACCCCCTATCGCTCCATGTAGATAATCTTCAATAGCACGCTACATTTCCCATTTACAAATACAATACAAAAATGTAATCCAAAGCATTGCCCTGTTCCATGGCGGAATTCGGATTGCGCAAAGGCGGTCTGGGCTAGACAGAAAGCTTTAACGCGGCTTAACAGGTATCCCACTGTTGATAATCTCATTGCAGAGCCAAAGCAAAACGAACTCTTCGAGAAAGTAAGTCATCCTCCTGGAAGTTTTATATTTCATCTCTTACAAACTGGACTGCGATCGTATGGCAGAAAGTTTGCAATATTCAAGGTACATGGTCTCAATGGGTTTTTTCCGTCCCTGGTCTCAATGTAAATGGACAGCTTGAAACTTAACCCGAAGTCATCGCTGAGGAACTTGCATCGCACTACGAAAAAGTCTCTCTCCATCGGTTCTTCAAAAGTTTTTCTCCATCGGTTCTTCAACAGAAAGCTGTCTCGGAAAAGTTACTTGGATTTCCCCAGTTGCAGAGACGAGGAATGTAACATTCGTTTCTCTATGACGGAGCTGACCTCTGCCCTTGCGTCTTCGAAATATACAGTTCCTCGTCCTGATCAAATACTTAACGCGATGCTCAAACATCTTCCAGAGATAGGCATAAAATTTCTTCTGAAGTTATTTAACTGTATTTGAAATGAGCGTACCGTCTCTGCTCAATGGCGTGAAGCCATAATTATTCCACTTCCCAAGGAGGGAAAACGTTCTAATCCGTCACACTTTCGACCGATTTCTCTGACAAGCTGCGTTGGCAAATTGTTAGAACGAATGATCAATCGTCGCCTTGTTTGGTCTCTGGAATCGCGAAACATTGTGACCAATATCCAATGTGGTTTTAGAAAACAGCGGTCAACGCTAGACCACCTTGTTGCGTTGTCATCTACCATCTTCATCAGTGGTTGTATTATGACAACACATCGTGGCCATAATTTTTGACCTGGAAAAAGCTTATGACACAACCTGGAGGTACGGAATCCTAAGCACATTGCACTCGTGGGGATTCCGAGGCTGTCTTCCACTGTTCCTGGAGAGCTTCCTATCTCAACGCTCTTTCCGCGTTCGCCTCGGTACTTATTTATCATAGAATCATCCTTTGGAAAACTGTGTCCCATAGGGCTCAATCTTAAGCGTTACTCTTTGCCATAGCCGTAAATAGCATTGCGTCAGTGGTTCGAGAACCGGTACATGCGTCTTTTTTCGTTGACGACTTCGCCATCTATTGTTCGTCTAGCTGCATCTGTTATTTCGAGGAAAGGCGTCACGCATTCTTTTGAAGGATTAGCAAAATTTGTTTCCGCCCGCTCAGTGCAACCGGGTCATATGTTTGCAGGGATGGCTACTAAGTTTTTGAGAAAACTGAGTACTAGCTATATAATAACGAAACCGACTTTTGTGCCTGAAGCAAACCATTGCTTTTTTTACCATTAATTGGAAAATAACCAAAATACGTTTGTGTAAAATTTCAAAATTTACAAGCGTGGTCAGCTAGTATAGTATATTAATCGTTTAATTGATTGATTAATTACCTGAAAAATTAGAATACGGAACGGATGAAGGTGTTATCTCTCATATACATATTGTAATCGCAAAAATAATAATAAAAATAATCGATCGCGAGATTTCACGTAAATATCAGTTTTGGGTGTCCGTAATGTGGAATGTGTCAATTTTATCATCATTCCTTATTTACTACACTACTTGTTGATTTTGATTTTTTTTAAACAGTAAATTATCTTTTAAGAGTACTTCATATAAAGACCTAAGTATATTTTGAAAAATACTTGTGCATATTACTCAATAAGCACTTGTAGGTACTTTGTTTGTTATTATTACCGGTCGATTGTAACATACGGTTTTGTAATAAAAATATTTTTCGTGGTCAGACCGAAGAGGAGACCCCATGGTCTGAGTATGTCCACACCATAAAACTGAATAACAATTATAGTTATTCATTGTTGAATCATTACAATATCAAGATACCCATCTTGGACTAAGCACACGTAACAATATTTGATGCATCAGTTGAGTAAATAAGTTTGATCTGCACGTTATGTTTACATCTGAACATTTTATATCGAAGTGCTTTAAATCAAATGTATAAAATATTAGAAAAACGCTTGGTAAAGTAGATAGTCGCATTATTCAACAAAATTCACCGGATAAAATACTTTTGGCTTGATTTCACCTCGATATATACTCCACTGTGCGCCGATTCCGAAAACACTACGTCCTTTGGACTGTTTCGTATTGATGAAATTGCAATTCATCAGGATAAAAATTATACTCGTATCTGAATATTGATTAAACATTTATGGTATAACAAAATGGGAAAACCTTTCGAATCGAAAGCTCTTACCGACTCATAATTGCTAACAATGAAAAATTGACACATAAAGAGCGGATATTATCATAGTACGAAGAACTGTATCGTTCCAATAAAGGACATCAATGAAAACAAAGTTTAGCCAATCGCACAGTCGCCAAAATAGTTACAGGTTGATTCACACCACACGCTGAGCCGTTGGAAAAGGGTCAAAGCAGTACTACTGGGAAGAGGAACAATGCCTCGTAACTCGCACTTCTTGCCAAGATTACGACAACATTTGTAAGACAAATTCAAATATGACTGCACGAATCACTTTGAGAAACATTGTTTTACTATTGTATAAGTGCAAATTTTAAAAAATGCAATTTTTTTAAATTTTTATTTTTAAAAATATTTTTTATACTAGTAGTCGGATAAAGACAAAATCTAATTACCTACAATTCTACAGTTTATTTAAACATTCTCAAGAATTTGGAATGAATTTCCATTAACCGTTCTCGAAATAACCGGGAAGGAAACTGTTTATTTCGAAGCGCAATGTGGTGTCACTATGAACTAAAATGGTTACATTTAACCTTAAGTCGCCAGCGTACGTCTCCGCGCCATAAACCACGGTAATCGGACGCGTGCACCACGTGCAAAACTTCCGCCAAAAAATCAGTTTGGTATATATGTGAATACGTTAAGTGTTTCAATAATATATACCTAATATACTTCCACAGGCATCCATTTAGCTCGTCAATTTTAAACGGCGTGCGCGCGATCTCGAATTTATATTGAATTTTGCGCGTCTTACTCCGCATGCCGCGCTGTTGTTACCGGAAGTACTATGTAAAGCTATTCATTGCATTCTTTAGAATGTCCTCTTTCGTTTAAGTCCTCATATTTTTAACGCTAGAGTCGTAAAAGCATAACCGTGTAACTCCGAGTTTCTAAACATTCAACCCCCCCCCCCCAAAAAAAAAAGAAGAAGAGGGAAGCCCGTGGAGGAAAGTGCGAGAATTTTAGTGTATTGTTCTCGAAGGTTTTACTATCGAATAAAGATATTTTTTTTAAGGGTAAAACCTTTTTTTCCTGCGCCTACGGCAACATGTAACTTCTGTTGAAAATCGTTATAACTCGCGTAAATACGGCGCACCTATGCAAAAATTATGAATAAATAAATGAACGTAGTTTTATTTGTCTAAACAAATGGCTAAATAAAATTTTGTTTACTTTGAATTTTCTGCTTAAAAATAATATTTGTTGTTTTTATATTTGTAAAAGCTATGACTTTCATGTTACATTTAATGACCTTGAAAAATATTCTCCGACTGTTTTAATCCTAAACTTCACGCAAATATTCAATTTTTTTACTGGAGTCAGTGGTCAGAAAGAAAATAAATAAAAAGAAAGTGTGTGAGTGAGGAGAGGGTTATGAGCCTGTTGAACGTAGAAACACTAGTTTTTTAATCTGTTATTCGAAAATTCAAGACTTGGGACATTTTGCCAACCCGGAACACTCTTGTTTGTACAAAATAGTATTAAATACTTTTCATAATGTGAGGCATCCTAAGTGTAAATGATGGTATCTTGCATTTTCCATCGATTTGTAAAATGTATTATAAATGTTTGAAAGAGTGCAGAAGTTTTATTCATTGCATAGTACAACTTTTACTTTCTCATGTACATAGTATATAGCAAGTATTGTAATCGTGAAAAAAATTCAAAAGCGAGATTTTGATAGAAATATTATTTCTGGTTATCCCTAATTCTGAAAGTTGTTTTTGACATAACGTCCGTCTGTCCGCAGAAATTCTGAGTAAATGGATGAATATATTTAATTCACATTTCGTATTTACGATAGAATTTTCTTGTCGGTGCACGTGCTCCATTTTTTTAGCGAAATCGTTGGAGCCGTTTTTGAGAAACATTCAAAAGAGTATTTTGACCTTCATGTGAAGTACTCTTTGTTTTAAAGTAAATAGAAATTAGAGCACGTGCATCGACAAGTAAATTCCATCGTAAATACGAAATGCGAATTAAATTGGTTCATGTGTTTACTCCGAAGCGTTGCGCACAGACGGACGGACGTTGGGCCAAAAATCACCTTTTCAGAATGAGGGATCGCCAAAACGGATGTTTCCGTCGAAATCTCGCTTTCGAATTTTTTCACGATTACAAAACTTCCTAAATACTATGTATATGAGAAAGTATAAAAGGTCGGATTTGTGGGGTAACGAAGTTGCATCTCGCAACCACAGTTCTGAATTCCTGTTGTATTTTAACAGTTACGTATTGTCTTCCTTAAGTNACTTGTGCCATGCTCCTTCCTTTCTCTTTTCTGACCTCCCTTGGTCACCTCTTGTTCTTTTCGATCCCGACGCTATTAGGGCTAGGGTATCTTTCATTTTCCTCTTTCCTCTTCTTTTTTTAAAAAATGTTTTTTAGTAAAGTTTTAGTAAAGTTGGAATTTGTGTTTTGAGTTGTAATGCAGGAGGGTTTTTAGTGGGTATGGCTGAGTCTTTCGGCGAGTCCCACACGCGGGGAGAGTCATGTTGGCTCTCCCTAGTGCGTAACTGCATTTTCCCTACCTGTACAAGTTTTAAGGGCTCTAATGACCTCGCTGTTGACGAGCCCTAAAGCCCCACAAAAAAAATACTTGCACGAATACTTAAATCATGAAGTTAAGTACTATAACCGGCAGTTGTAAAATTGGGAGAAGTAATGTAGTAATTGGGTGAAGGGTGTAGACTCGTGTATTCCCCCCCTCCTCCGGAATTCAGAATTAGTGGATTCTGCCGTACGATGCCGCCCTTGGATGGCGCGCTCTAATGTTTGTCCACCTACCTGTAATGTTACCCAGAGGGGCTATTCTGTAACTCCCAGCCCTATCGGGAAGGGGCTTAATGCAGGATGTGATGCCTTTCTAAGCGGGAAGCACAAAATTGTATTATGTATGTTTCCGAGGGTTTCGCTTCTGCCTTGTTTCTCGGAATCACTTCCGAGTCTGGAATAGCATTGGAAAGCTGTTTCCGACTCGGGGTCCCGCCATCTTAGTCTTTGGACGTGATTGTGAACATTGTAAACGCGTTATTCAATAATATTTTTCAGTTTTTTATCTCTTGAAAGCCAGCTTATTATTAAAATAGGTTATTTATATATAATTATAGGTGGAAAATATACATAAATTAGTTATAAGTACTAGTAATAATGAATGTCGATGAAGTCTGGGGAAAATCCATCTCCGGAGAGAGGCATATGCTTACGCTGCCTAAACGGTTACAGATAGGTGACAACTATTAGCGACAATATTATTCAGATCAACGAGTTCTACAAAAAAGTCCGCATCAGCATGTCTGTCAATAATGGTTAACCTAAATTATCGAAAAAAGTTATTAAAAATAGTTGTTACACCACACCATAAGCCCAGATGCAGTGTGGGTTCTTTGGGTAGAAGCGGTATTCAACCATAAATACCACAACCCTTATGGTAGAGATCGCTGCCACCAGCTCGTTTCCCGAGCAATTCAACACACGTGTAATAACAATAATTAATGATTTCATTCAACTTAAATAGAGATCTGAATATTTACAGAAGTAGACAAATTCTCAAAATCATCAATACATATATAAATCTGTTATTACACAAGTAATGCTATCAGAAAGCATTAATTACATATAAATAAATGGAGTTGAAGACAACTAATTCGGAAAACCTCTCTAGGTTATCTGAATCTCCAAAATTACAAGTTGCCTTTCCCGAATAACTGATACAAGTTACGTTACTCGCAACTACTAGTAAATGAATTTAAATTACCGCAGTAATTCTTAAGCGGTCTGACGACCAATACTAGCCAGGTCACATCTCAGTAACCCGCGAACTTCAGTTTACACAACAGAAGTTCTCGAGGATCTTCAATCCTCCCAATATTTACGGAGTGGAGATCACGTGAGCACGCCTTCGTTGCCACAATGAGCAGCTTCTGAGAACAGTGTCTTTACCGATATGATGAGCGGCCGACGACATCTGCCAGCGTCCTTCTCGGGATGCCCATTATTTCAGCATCCGGTGGAAGTATTCCATTTATAACATACTAACATTCTTTCTTTAGGAATTTTTCCGACCTCGCCTCGGTACACATGGCGAACAAGTCCCTCTCACAGAAATAGCATAATACAGCTTACATTCCATAAGGTGCCTTGCCCCGGTCAGATATGACGAACAAATGTACCTTCCCAGAAATATAAGACAAAGGGAAGGCAAGCACTGCTCACACACTTCGGCCGGCATTCTTCGAGCGCATTGCTACCCTCCTTCCCGGAAAAGCAGGGGTCCACAAAATGAATGGAAAGGCTTAGTGGTGGTCACTTTTCCTAATCAGCGGCATCCGGCTTCGCTTCTCAATGGCGCTCCCACTTCAGCGAAGGCTTCGAAATAACATTTCACACGGGTAGAATGTCTTGGTTGTGATGTTACAGCTCCTCCCCACTAAATTCTTTTCTGAGTGTTTTAGCTTTGATGAGCACGAAGAAAAGTCAGATGGGAGAGAACACAGTTCACAAATCTTGATGCGACACACAAGTACAGGTGCGAGTACCCGCCGTTGTCAATACAAATACAGGTTCACATTTACATATTATACTATACAAATTTAATGCAAATATGGCACAGCGAGTTATTTTGCAAAAACCTGGTTCCGATAAAATACCTTTTTTTTCTCTTTGTTGCTTCAAGATTTCAATTATATCCAACTATAAGATTAACTTTTTTTGTGGGGCTTTACGGCTCATGTCGACATCAAAGGTCATTGGAGCCCGAAAAACTTGTACAGGTAGGGAAAATGCAGTTACGCACTAGGGAGAACCAACACGACTCTCCCCACGTGTGGGACTCGTCGAATGACTCAACCCTACCCACTAAAAACCCTCCTGATCTACAACACACCAAAACATATCTCACAAAATACATCAAAACAAAAATGAGGGGGGCACATAACATGAGAAGGGGGGACAAAAATGAGAGGAACGAGGAAAATGAAAGATACCCTAGCCTTGATAGGGTCGGAATCGAAAAGAGGTGACCAAGGGAGGTCAGGAAAGAGAAAGGAAGGAGCCTCGCACAAGTAAGTGGAAGTAATGCCAGACTCAGCTCGGGGCCCCGTGTTCGCCAAACACGTACTTACTAGATGTAAGTCCCCTGGGGGGTATAAGATTAACTACTCTCAATAAAACTGCAAATAGTAACTGAACAGAAATATACACAATTTGTTACCCTCGATAAATAACAGTAATTATTAGATCAACTTAATAAAGCCCAATATTATTCATACATGATAATAGAAAATACGCAATGAGTACAAAATTAACAATTTTAATTATCCTTCAAAAACCAATTTAAAAAAAAAGTCGCTTAGGTGTAGAATGATCCTATAATTACTACTGTGATTATCTACTCCAAAAAATAAGCATTAATATGCTTCTTCTCTGCTTATTAACCCGATATCCCTGAAGCATAAGTCCCCAGCGATCTTAGGTAGCACGAATTTGGAACTAAATTGCAGGTCTGGTATCCAATATAGTTGACCAGTATCAAAGTGATATCTCGCTTTCTGTATCGCACACATGATGCTCCCGAGGACATCACACTCGCGATTAAAATTCAACAATCTAATAACTTTTGCTTGAACCGCCGTCTCTATATGTAGCTCTAGATTAGAAATGTCTTGGTTGTGATGTTACAGTGTGTTAAAATACTTCAATTTAAGAAAGTAATTTAAGAATGAAAAAACCCATTAACTTTAATGGGTTAATTTTTTTTGTGCATTTAACGAAGATAAATGTCTTTAAATCATAGTATTTGGATGAGTAGTCAAGATTTTACGAGCGTGTAAGAAAAATTTAGTCGCGCCGCCGCCGCCTTGGAAGCGAAAATTTGAGCGGCGTGGCTACCGGCGAGTGGGTACGTTCTACCACGCGCAACAGCTGGCAATAGTCACTTTTCCCTGATTGGTAGAGATATTACTAAGTGGCAACAACCCTCAGCTACGATCGGGAAAGTCCGAGTCCGGCCGACGGTGCTTCCGTGAGGTTTACAGAACAGTTCCCAGCCGTTCACTCGAAATACCTTTCTATCGGATTCAACTTCTCCGACTCGATCGTATCGGAAAGCGCAAAGTTACAGAATAATCCCGCCCCCCCGACCTGGCCTGTTTAGTTATGACGTATCAAAAGCTCTATCTAGCAATAATTCTCTTATAAAAGTGAAATCGAAGGTAAATTTTCTCCTTTTGCTAGTACAGTGACAACTTTCTTTATCGAAAAATGATGGATAAATTGTGATTTTGAATTCTTCTCTGGGAACAGCTTATTGGATGAAACCACGTCATGTATGGAAAAAGGTGCAAAACTGTCTAAAAATGGAATTCCATAAGGAAGTTATGCATATTTCTTCCGTGAACCCTACACGTGGAGAAGATGTGTTATCACTTACCTCATGCATGGGGGTGTATCTCAGGTCTTCCGGGGTTTAGGTGTGGGTGGAAATAGTGTACAGTTGTGGAAAGCGAACGGGTGGTGTAGTGGTTAACACAGCTGCGAAATAATGTGAAACAGGAATTTTCCATGGATGACCGTAGCTGTCAATGTAGTTACCTTCAAACCGCATCTTTGGTGCCATTTTATTTCTTTGACAACTGACAACAATACTCACGACAATACAAGTTTCGTATAACAGCATAGTTATTAATAACGTTGAACATGTCGAGTTTTGTGCATATAAACTACGATTTGCGGACAGCATTGATTTTCTGTTACCATTTAAAAAAACTGCTGCAGAATCGCATCGAATGATTGCCGAAGCTTACGGTGAGCATGCCCTTGGTAAATCACAGTGAGTGATTTAAGAAATTCAAAAGTGGTGATTTTGACGTGAGAAACGAACGTGGAAGACCGCCGAAAAAGTTTGAAGACAGTGAATTGCAAGCATTGTTGGATGAAGATGACGCCCAAACCCAACAAGAACTCGTGGATCAATTAAATGTAACACGAGAAGCCTTCTCCATACGTTTGAAAGCCATGGGATTGATCCAGTTTGGTGGGATCAGAAGGGTGTGATCTATTATGAGCTGCTAAAACCTGGCGAAACCGTTATTACTGAACGCTACCGACAACAAATGATCGATTTGAATCGAGCTTTGCGTGAAAAACGATCAGAATATCAAGAAAGGCAACTCAAACCGATTTTGCTTCATGACAATGCACCATCACACAGCAAAACCGGTCAAGGAAATAATTGAGGCGTTTAGTTGGGAAATACTTGTGCTTGCGGCTTACTCACCAGACTTAGCTTCGTCCGACTACTATTTATTTGCATCGATGGGACACGCATTGGCTCAGCAGCGCCTCACTTCTTATGAAACTGTACGAAAAAATGGCTCGATGACTGATTTGCCTCAAAAGAGCAACAGTTTTTTTTTGGCGTGGCATTCACAAATTGCCAGAGAGATAGAAAAAATGTATAGCTAGCGATAAAATATTTTATCATTTTCACACAAACGTATTTTTCTGTACAAAAATTCCGGTTACATATTTACGCATCTGGTATATCACTTCATCTTGATACATAGGTCCTTAGAGGTCCTAATACTGTTATGAAATATGTTTAATAAAAATATATACACGAAATTCAAACCGTAGAAAAATACAGCGTGGGCTGACGGCTCCCACCACCTATTCTAGGGTGCGGGTGGCGGCGTGTTAGAAAGGCCATTAGTTTTCGGAAGAGCTGAACGAAATAATAAAACTTATTTCTTAAGAGGGATGAGTATCCAGCACTACAAAGACTGTTTGGAGCGTGAGAAAGCGGTAATGCACTGAGGGTGCGGTTTCGGAAGCGTTTAATGAAGGATCAATGAATAAGCGGCGAAGCACCAGGCCCAGATGGGTGACGAAATATGATGGACAAACAGGCGGCGATTCTCAAAGCGGGTAGTCATTAGGGACTTCCGCGGCGATCAACATACTTGCAGAAATGTGGATTCTTCGGGGTGGTCGGCGGAAATATATCAGACAAAAGAAACAAAGCGTGGGAAAAATTGAAGGTTTCGGCACGTGGTGACCACATGAGATCGAAGCAGCGAAGACCGTTGATGCGAAAACCAAACTATACGATTCGCCGAAAATAAACGTCACGACCATTTCAACCTGCGTGGAGTTGATACAATGTAGTGATTGGTAAACAGAAACACGTGACGCGGGGGAGGGCGTGACTTGCTTCGCGAGAAGTTGACGGAGAGTGGGGGCGAAGGGATAAAAAGACGAAATTGTAGAGATTTGAAAAAGGAGGAGAGTTGAGCAGAGTGCAGGGAGACAGTTTTCTTAGAGAGTCCGAGTACAGAGAGTCTGAGATTTCGACATAGAGATTTTTAGAGATCCAGAGACAGTTTGACTTAGAAATTGCGGCAGTCAAACACTTCATGTCTACTGGTGGTGCGGAGGCATCGAACTTTTGGGCATGGTCCCTCTCCGAAGCGCCTCGTGGCTTCTGACTAAGCAATACTCGATATGTTCGGCTCGGACGTCGTGGGCGTAAATCTTTAATCTGTGTAAGTGCCTTAATTGGGCCCTTCCACGGTTCCGGCTGACTGGAGACAACCGATACGGGGCGACACTGGGCGGTGCATAGGTCCTAGGATCCCGGACCGCGGCAGCAGCTGGTCGAGGTGGCGGAGAACTTACATGGTGGCTCTCGGGTCATGGATCCCCGAAGGGTCTGAAACAGCCACACCGTTTTCGAGACGGGCAGGCAGCCATTTCAACTAAAAAGGTAAATATTCTGACAGCCGTCAGAATAGCGGCCAAGTGGCGAATGACCTGGTGATGAAAAAGATGCGTGTGCTCCGTGTCATAAGAAACCAAAACTATGGAAAGACTAATTCACATGTTTAAGCCACCAGACGGTCGATAATTAAATTTACTCAATTTCTGTTATAAAATGAATATAATTTAGTTGGGACTAAAAAGTGTACCAACACATGAAAAATAGAATATGAATGAATACGTGTGATTTTGGGGGAAAATGCCATGGGGATATTTATGTGTAGATCATAAATGTAAATAGCTAGTAAATAAAACTTAATTTTATCAAGGCTGTGTGATACTACTTTTCAAGTGTGTGTTTTATTGGGGTAAACTGGCCGAACCCACCCATTCAAATTTCCCTTGCACCAGCTAGCCGGTGCAAATGCTAATCACTGAGTGGGCTAGGTATGTGAGCTCCCAATACCAGCTAGCAATCAGTTATTTTAAATGTTACAATTTGGCGCTCCAACGTGAGACTTCAATTAAATTGTTACAATTTGACGCTCCAACGTGTCTCAATTTATTTTAGCCCTTGTGCATTTTAATTATGTTACAGTATGTCAAAAGCATAATTTCTTTATCTCAAAAATAACGAAGAAAGTGTAATTTTGGAAACGACTCCCAGATTGGAGAGCTTATATCTCACGAATCACTGGTCTTCACTAAAAAATGGTTAACACATTTTTCGAACACAATTTCATGTCGAAAATTTAATGAGAAATATTTTTTCATGTAGATAACTTTCTCGAAAACTTGACAGTTTGGCGTCAAAACGGTAAAAACCGCGAACGTATTAGGGTTGACTTTTAGAGGTGCGTGGCTCCAAACAATTTGGGGGAGAGTCAATAGTCGTAAACAATTCTTTATTCTACACCTAATTACAAAGTTTCAAAACTGCGAAATATTTCCTTTTTTTGCCAATTTCGGTGTACTAGTAATTTTCTTTCCTGCCAAAATTGAAGGTAAACTATATGACCATAAGGAGGGTGATAAGCAAATTTACTCTCCAGAAGTATTAGTTCTTTAAATTCCGATCAATGTGTCCGGTTAATGCCATTTTCAAGGAAATAAAAAGTACAAATCAACACACTGGTATACTCAAAAACTTTTTGGGACGCAAAAACAGTTGCGAGTACAAATGTTAAAATTCAATGTAATTAAGATGATATTTTCTGAAAAATTTGTGTGTTTTAATGGCATCTTTGTCTTAGAACCACGCATTTCGCTATAACTCCGTCTTGTTACATATATTCACGTATTGTTTGCGGTGTGGCGCCATCTTGTTTAAAGAGCCGACCGATCGCGCGCGCACCCACGCAGGACACTTAATCCTGGCGACGCGACGCTACACTTCTGTTGCTTGAAGTTGTCGCTCGCGTTTGTCGCCCATGCAGGACACGGCCTAACAATGTACTAAAATAAATTTTAGTAGATTAATAAATTATTTAATGTATTCCACGAGGATGTGATAAAGTACTCAGTTAATTTAAAATTGATTAGTTAATGTTATTGTGCCCATAATTAACTCGAGAACTTCAAGAGTATACAAATCTTTAGCAGTATGACCAATACTGATTCCAGTGGTAACTTCTTTTACTGAAGTCAATAAATTCCTTAACATTATAAAAGGAATAGTGCAATAGAAGTTTCTGTCCAGTGATACTTATTCTTATTTCGGAAGGTTTCTGAATTTCTGTTATGACTTTCTGGTAAAGGGTGGTTCCGGGAGGGCAGTGAATATTATCCTAATTTTAAGGTAGTACGAGTGTAGGTAAAATTAAATCACTAAAATATCTGAAATCGGCATAAATAAACAGTTACATGGACTTAGTGTGATTTCAATTTGAAAAACATTTAAAGAAGATATTTCCAATTATAATTGATATTTTTTGGTGGGGCTTTAAATTATAATTGATGGTGTAATACATTGCATCTTATGGAGAAAACACTTCTTCACAAGCAAGACAGACTTTTAAATCAACGAAAGTGATAGAAAATTACTGTGATTTATAGAAAATTTTCCATAGTATTTTTTACGTCAGTTTAACCTTTAGGTCACCGGACATTTGAGAATGATGTTTTACTTTTTCCGAGGTGAGATGCACAATTCTCGAAACCACTGTGCTCGGCCGCCTTGTTTTTACATACTATTATGTATTTCAAAGGAGTCAAGCGAATTCCTGAATTTTGTTTGTACTAAATTATTGGTAAATAAACTGGTAAATAAAAATTAAATTGTTTTTTATTATAATTCATATTGTTGTGATTTATAAGAATAAAAATAATAAGTATAAGAATAAAAATAAAGAAAACAATTATACGTCTCAAATGATTTGACTAACTTGGGAGTGCTGGTCCCACCTTAAGTGATGTGCTGATAATTAAATCATAAGAGTGATATTTGTCATTCTAATCTAACTCCTTTTCCACAAATTTAGAAGTGAGGATGAGGAAGACAAGTTTGGGTATTTAATTTCATGATCAAACGTTTATTGAATCTCAGGGATGAGAGCTATTGAATATTTCTTTTTTTATATATTTTATTTGTAAATGGGAAATATAATGTGCTATTGAAGTTTATCTACATGGAGCGATAGGAGGTAGGAGCTTGGCTGGGCCCACGTGGAGGGGTTAGTGGAAGTGGTTAGTTATAGTTACGGTTATTGATACTAGGAGGGGCTGGACACAGGAGCGAAGTTTTGCTTTTCAGTAGTCACAGCTATATGAACTGGGATGTTAATGTGAAAAGCTACACATTTTCTGGCCCTATCATGAATCGAACCCGGGATGACTTGGTGATGAGCGACATTGCGATATGAATATGAAACAATATCCCAAACACATTTATACATTTCATGAGACTTGTGTTCAAATGCAAGCTGGATCGTTATTAGAATGATTCAAAATTCACAAGATACAGAATCCTAGGTGGAAAATAAATTTATAACTTTTCTGTGCAATTAAACTTTTATATTTATTGTAAAATAATTTATAATATAATTTTACATCACATACTTTAAATATGGATTCTTTTTATACATCAGTTCAATGGTAAGAAATTCAAAATGATCTATGAATAAATAATTTCGTGTTTTTCACTTACTCTTTTCACATTTTGTCAACTATACAAACTTTTCACTTTGTATGGGAGACAGTTTTTGTTTGACTGAATCACTTTATCTTTTTGAGGTGTTCCTCTTCGCTTCTCTCGACTTTTTTTTCTCTACTGCACGTTGCTGTTCTTACTAAAACTGTTTAGTCTCAGATTGGAGCGGTGACGGTAAATGTTGCACATTCCTGTACAAACATGTTGTCTCCTATCCCGACTTAAAATATTGTCACATTTCATTGAAAATGATGAAATGCAAAAGATAAATTGAATGTATGGATGTATTTATTAATATAATGTTCTCTTTTTTCGTTTAGGTACATGACTGATGGTATGTTGCTCAGAGAAGGTATGTCTGATCCAATGTTAGAAAACTATCAAGTCATTCTGCTTGATGAAGCACATGAAAGAACTCTTGCTACTGATATACTTATGGGAGTGCTAAAAGAAGTCATAAAGCAAAGATTTGATTTAAAACTTGTGATTATGTCTGCGACACTGGATGCTGGTAAATTTCAGGTAATTGTACTAACGTGAATGCACTTGCCGTGTGAGAGCTCTGGAGAATTGTCTTTGGTATTTTCTGTGCCTCAACTGATAAATGGTGTGTAAAACATTTAGTATAATATTTTGGGAATTGTTCATATTTGCAATTCTAAGAGTCTTGTTTTGTGAACCTTAAGGAAAATGCCGCATATATGTTATAAGAATGAATATTTAATTTCGTTTTCAACTAGCCTTTGTCTAGGTAACCCCATGTGAATGATTCCCAAAAGTCGAATTACTAAATTCACTAAAGAACAGATGGTCGGATCAATCTAAAAAAATTTAATAAGAAAACAACCCCGTTTTTAAGAATTGAAATATTTTTACTCTAAAACAAATAAATAATATACAACATTTCAATCCCTTTTTGTGGATCATCCTCAGGCAAGTTGACACAACTTAACGATCAATGGGCTCATGTCAGTTGTGATACACATGAAAATCCTATACTTAATCATCAAAAACAAAATGTGTACCAGATTAAATGTTCTGATTGCAATTGTAGTTATGTTGGACGAACAACACAAACACTTGGAGCTAGAATTAAGGAACATAAGACAAACATAAAAAGCGGCAATCAAAATGTTTTATCTAAACAATAATAAAAGGCCATCAAATTTGATGGGAATAATGTTGAAATATTAAATACTGAAAATAATTACATGAAACACATTTCGGTAACATTATACATTAAAAATACCAAATATGCTCTTAATTCACAGATGGACCCTGAAAAATTACATAAAGAATATAATTTAATTTTGAATTCATAGTTTGAGGAATTTACTATAAAACAATAATAACTTGATTATCAATATCATATGTGAGTTGTTTGTCCAATGTGACTTTCCCCTTTTAAATTAATTGGCAATTGTTTGATTCTGATGTATGCAATTTTTCTCCTTGCTTAATTAAAAAGAAAAGAAAATATAATTTATATGTTGGGATTTATTTTACTTTTTTACACATAATTGCTTCAATACCCATGTTTGTTTGAAAAATAAGAAATGTATTTAAATAGTGTAGTATTGTTGACTATTTTTGTACCTAGCTGATATTGATTTTCTTGTGTATCTCAACTGACGTGAGACCATTACTCTTATGTTAATTTTCTCCAGAATGATCCACAAAAGGAATTGAAATGTTGTATGTTATATTATTTATTTCTGTTTCAGAGTACATACGAGGTGTGTTAAAAAAGTAACGGGAATTTTGTTATTTCGCGGGTTGTATTAGTCGGATTCGCGGCAATTTTTCGTAGTTATGTTGGTAAACATGTCTTAAACGCTTCTGTACTCTGGTAGCCATATTACATGATTCGTCTGTTGTCAGTTGTGAAGAAGGTTACGTGTGTTTACTTGCGAATGGCGACTTTTGACTTCTTGGAAAAATGGATAAGGGAATTTGCATTAGATTTTGCCGTAAAACAATAAAATGTAACAAAGTTTTAGAAATGTTGAATATTGCTTTTCGTGAGTCCCTCATGAGTAAAACTACGATTTACGAGTAGTACTAGCGTATCCAAGATGGCCGTGAAGACGTTGAAGATGACGAGCGTTCTGGACGCCCTGGTACCTCAATAATCGATGAAAACGCGAAAAAAGTGAAATAAATGATCATGAACGATCACTGAATCACATGCAGAGACGTTGCTGATGATGTTGGATTATCAATTGGCTGATGCCATGAAATGTTTTCGGGTGTTTTGGTATGAAACTTGTGACAGCAAAATTTGTGCCAAAGGTGATGAATTTTTAACAAAAAAACTGCGGCGAATGGAAGTTGCTCAGGAGTCGCTAAATGAAGTTAATAACGATGCAGAACTACTGAAACAGGTATACGGGAATGACGCCGAAACTAAGGTTTAATTGTCCCAGTGGAGGGATTCTGGATCGCAAAGACCGAGAAAAGCTTGGCAAGTGAGGTCAAATGCGAAGGTTATGCTCACTGTTTTCTTCGGTTTTAACGGCATAGTGCACCATGAGTTCTTACCAAAAAGTCAAACAATCAATAAGGAGTACTACCTACAAGTTCAACGCCGTTTGCGGGAAGCAGTCCGAAAAAGAACTCCCGGATTTGTGGCGAAACAATTCATAACTTTTGCACCACGATAATGCACCTGCACACACTTCATTGCTTGTTCGTGAATTTTTGGCAAAAAACAACACTGTAATGATGCCCCAGCCTCCATTTTCGCCTGATATGGCCCTGTGCGACTTTTTCCTCTTTCCAAAAATAAAAATAACCTTAAAGGACCGTCGGTTTACAAGCATAGATGCGATTAAAAGCACATCGCTGAGAGAGCTAAATGTTATCCCAAAGATCGAGTTTCAGACGCGTTTCGGGAACTGGAAGAAGCACTGGCATAAGTGTATATATAATGGGGACTACTTTGAAGGTGATAACATTGTTGTAGACGAATAAATAAAAATGTTTACAAAAATGACGATCCCCGTTACTTTTTGAACACTTCTCGTATATGTCAGTTCTTAAAAAATAGGGTTTTATTTGTTATTAATTACACATGCAGACGTAAAAAAGTCTATATCTAAAATTTTCTATTTTTACATACACCAACTGTTCTACCAATGTTAAAAAATTATCTAATTCTCATATATGGAGGTTGATTGCAGTTGACTTCACATGGTATGACTCCTCTGTATTGTAGATCATGTTTTGAGGGACATTCCCCTCATCAGCAAATTAAACTATTTTAATTCTGAAGATGTTCCGCTTTGAAAACAGCAGAAAGTTTCATATTAGGAATTAATTTAATGTGGCTTTAAAAAATTCCTTAAGATTTTAATTTTTCCTATTTTTTTTAAAGTCCTGGGAGCTGTGTTCGAATGTTCTATGTATCCTTATTTCCAAGTTCAACCAAATAGGCAGAGAAAATACTAGAAATTTGATTTAATATGTATTAGCTGAGAAGAAGCCCTTTTATCCCCCGTATGTGGTCTCCATCTGGCTACAAAATAAAATAAATAGTGAATAGTAAAATCTAATTACAAATACCGAATTATTAAAAAAATAATTACGCCAAATAAGAGAATACACATGTTGAATAATTAATAAATAATGCATATACACACTCCAGGTAAATTCCTGGATTTGTCGGGCTAGGTCAGACTAAAATCACGTATCTCCCTCTTACCCCTCTGGGACCGCTGCTAAGTACTGCTTTGCGAGGGAGGTTCTAGCTATAGCTATCTCTTAAGCCGTTTTCTTTAATTTCTCCTCTGCTAATCTTTGAGGAATTCCGCTGCGTAGTATCTTGTTGCATCCCATGCTTTCTCTGATGTGAGCATACTTTCTACCAAGTCCTCAGACAGCATTCTTCCACAAAGTGTCGTCTTCCAGACCGTGCTGAATTGCTGGCACTCTAAGCACACTTGCTCTGAGTCCTTATTTACTCCTGCACAAACAGAACACTCTGGGAATCGTCATTCTTGAATTTGAAGAGGTATACTCAAAAGCATCTATGACCTAAGAGCATCTGGCAGTGAGTAATTTAAAAAATTCTTCGTCGTGGGTCCATTATAGCTATCTGTTTATCTGTGGAAAGAAACGTTGAGTCAATCTATTGCGCGATTCATCCCAAAGCATCTGCCATCGCCATAAGCTGTCAGTTTTTGTCTTTCTTAACTTCGCTACATTGGTTGATAAGTTTTTCTTAGGGGTGTCTTCGTTCCTCAACTACAACTCCTATATGCAGCATACCGGCTATTAAGAAGACTGCGTTATATGTGTGCGCGTGTATATCTGTGTGTGTGTGGGGGGGGGGGAGTATTGAAGAGAAAGAAAACTTATTTTACATGTCTATTATGCAGTTAAGAAATATTTTCACCAAGAAATGCAATCATATATAGTATCTCTCTTTCGTGCAGTGCGGACCTTGTCACTCTCAACTCAGTATCGGCGGCGGCACGAGTATTGTACACTGGGTTTAACATATATTATTTAGTTAAATATTTATTATTAAATGGTTAAATAGAACAATGCCGGCGATCTGTAGCGTGTGCAACAATAAATGTGAAAACGCTAACGAGGTGATTAAGTGTTTTGGAAGTTGTGGTTATGCGTGTCATGCTGACTGTTTTAAATCTGCATTCCCTGACACGTTTAGATCGCGTAATAATGATAAAAAAGTGGTTCTGCGATACGTGCAAGCATGTGAAATCCACATCACTATCAAGTAATAAGTCGGTGGATGATACTACAACACTGACTAAAGAGTTCTTATGAAACATTTTTGAGACCTTCAAGGAGGTGGTTTTTAAGGAAATAAAAAACTTAGCAGTTGAATTCAACCAATTTAAGGATTCTCTGCCGTTCCTATCTGATGCAGTGGACAAGAGTAAAACTTTATTACGACAGATCAGCAAGGAATATAAAGAAATCAAGGAAGAAAACAGTTTCTTGAAAGCAGAAAATAAGGTGTTGCACGAAGCTGTCAAGATGGAAGTCAGGCTTAGAAACCTCGAGCAATACTCAAGAAGTTCAAACATTCAGATAAGCTGCATTCCTGAAACACCGAAAGAGAACCTAGACCTGTCGCTGACAGACATTGGACGTTCCATCGGCGTGGACTTCATCAAGTACAAGGTGATGGCAACCCAGAGTTTCGTCCTTCAACAAGGAAGTTGCGTCACCTATTATCGTCAAATTCTGCACGAGATAGGAGAAAGATACCTGGATCACCAACTTCAAACAAACCCGGCCACTAACAGCTAATAAGATTCACTCATCTTTTGGTCACTATATCAAGGTATTCATTAATGAACATCTTTCTCCTGAAACCAAGTTTTTACTCTCAAAAACCAAGGAAGAAACCAAATAAAAAAGCTTTAAATACATTTGGAGTAAAAGGGAAAAATTTTTGTAAGAAGGGAAGCGGGTCAGCCATGTCATAGAATTGATTGTCTTGACGACATCAAGAACCTGTAAATACGATGTATACAAAAGACAAAAATATGTTCAAGTTGTCGCATTGTTTTGAATATTACTAAACTTAAATTAAATGAATGAATGTGTTACTTTTGACCCAACTTATTACCAATTCGAACATGAAGGTTAGTGTTATTCATTTAAATATAAGAAGTTTAAGAAAAAAAATTAATTTATTTTTAGTTTACTTGCATAGTTTAAAATTCAAAGTTGATGTAATAGTATTAACTGAAATGTGGATATGTAACAATGAAATACTTTTTATCAACTAGATGGCTATAATTCTTTTTCAAATTGCAACGAGTTCTACAGGGCGGGAGGACTGATTGTATATGTTAAGCAAAGTATTAACTGTAAAAATATAGACAATAAAATGAAAACTGCAGATATACTAACTTTGGAAACTAGGCTTGATAATGTCATTTTTAACATATTCTGTAAATATAGACTTCATAGTTATACAGAATTAGGATTTATTCAGGAATTAGAAGGATAATTGTATGGATTAACCTTAGAACGGTACTCTGACTTTTAGTGCGTTTATGGTATCTACACGCTTCCCAGGCGTGTACACCCTAATTATGGGTATTTAGACATAACAAAGGGTTTATTTCCGTCTTATTTCATAGTATTCCTTGTGATATCTTCAAAGGTTAGTTTAAAAATGATTAACAACTCTGGTTTTGTACAAAATAACCGTTTTATTTTTAAAAAATTTGAATATAAAAGTGAAGTTGTTCACAATACAATTTTAGGAAGACTAGTACAAAGTTTAAGGAAGACTAGTACGTACACAGTTTTAGGAAGACTAGAAGAAAAAAATCACGCATTTGAATGTTAGTAAAGAAAAGGTACTTGAACATTCTTCTTGAAACTCAAATGAGGGATTTGTGCAATTAACACAAATTTTGAAATAGTGTTCACCGCAGACAGGTTTCTTGCAAGTGCGACAAACCATTTTAGACATCCTCTTCTTTTTATAGGAGCAATATCTACAATATTGCCGCGTTGTAGAAGAAGCTGGTAGTCTCTCCGAATCCTCTGTGGGCACATTCACAATCCCAAGGCACTTACTAATGCTAAACCTCAGGACATGAGGAATTTCAGTCGTTTTTCCATACAGGAGAGGGCCTTTGAGGAGCCCATGTTCTTCTTGTGAAAGTTGAGCAAATACACTACATACGCATTGTAGCAAGCAATGTTGAGCATATTGTAGAATTGGTTCATTGGCCACCTCTTAGTTTTACGTATGCAAGAAGTTGCTGAAACATTGGCCAGGAGAGTCAACTGCTCCCTTTGTCTGATTATAGCAGAGAACTATTTCAGGTTTCGAATTATGTTCATTTACTGCATCATCGTCATGCATAGTTGATATGAGTGACGCCAGTTTATTCTGTCGTGGACAGTCTGAAACTGCTGTTAGGGAGTCATGAAAAAGGAACATTGATGATTGAGGAGGTCGTCGCATATATATCGGGTCTACAAATTCCTTAGGAAGCTCTGGCTTGTTCTTTCTTATTGTGCCTATCATTGTGAAGCCTTGTTCAGCAAGTTGTAGAGCCACAGGTATACTTGTAAACCAATTATCACACGTCAAGTTACGACCAGAACGTCTGATGTCTTCTGTTAGGCTTTCAACGAAGTGATCAGCTGCTGGCTTGTTTTCAGATAGAGAACCTTTTCCTAAATAAGGAATGGCATTGAACATGTGTTTGCCAGTATCACACGTCATCACAATTTTGATCCCATATTTTGCAGGTTTATTTGGAATATACATCTTGAACCCAACTCGTCCACGGAAAGGCACCAGTTGTTCGTCAATTGTTATGTAAGGGCTTGGCTCGTAAAGTGACTTGCATTGCTCAATCAACATGTCCCATATCTCCCTGATGGGTGCAAATTTATCTTGGGACTGCCGTTCAGTTCTTGTTTCTCGGCAATCAAAGCGAAGTGTATTTAGTAAGAATTCATGTCTCTTTGCTGAAAGTGTGGCATTATATTTATCCCCGCATTGAACTGGATCGTGCATGGTCTCTATTTTCAAATGATTATCCTTCATTGCACCATCTCGAATTATCAACCCAAGAAGAACCCTCAGTTCAAGAAAGCACAGGTCTTTCAAAGCAGACAGCTCTTGGTTCTTTGACGTGAAATCTCTGAATTATTGTGCGTCAAGATCAAATTCTACATAGCTGGGGTAATGAATGTATCAAAGCATTCCACAGGTTTAGAAATATGAAGGGCTTTATTCTTGGTTTTCCGATTCACATGCACTATGTTCCTTCCAGCTGTTTTACCGCTTGTTTTAGGTGTTGGTGATGTTTTCCACAAAAAGCCATTGGTGTCACTGGGAGGAGTTACTTTAGTGACAGTCAAGTTGTCTTCATTAGGTTCTTTCCTTTTCTTTTCCCTTGGCATGCCAGATGATGAATTTCCAGATGAAACCTTTTGCTTTTTTTTTTTGCCTACATTTAGAAGTGCTTGATTGTGGTGCAACTTTAGGTTTCAATACAACTGTTTTGACAATTTCATCTATATCTTCATCACTGGCGTTATATTCGTAATCAGGGTCCTCAAAAGAATTATCTGAGTCTATCATGAAGGCGCCTTCTTCGACTTATGTACTGTGTTCATTCTCACTGCACTCAGATTCTAAAATCTGAAGTGCCAATTAACGTGCGATTTCTTCATCAGTTGTGAAGGTTTTGTCCATGTTTGGTCTCTATAAGACAAACTATGTTACTATTTTTCGTAATTTAAGGGAGAATACCTACATCGTGATACATTGGAATGAATAAGGAAATTGAACGTTAGGTATTGGTATCAATACGCTTTAGAGGCGTAGTAG
Source organism: Laupala kohalensis (assembly GCA_002313205.1). NCBI lineage: Eukaryota > Metazoa > Arthropoda > Insecta > Orthoptera > Trigonidiidae > Laupala > Laupala kohalensis. Next base: position 180,772 of record NNCF01131142.1, on the reverse strand, counting down.
CGTAGACCCGTTAATGGTACCTATACGTATAAACTGGGAGACGTATAAACTTTTTCACTGAATGGTATCTATATGCCTCTAAAGCGCACTAGCATGCACAAACATGTACTGTACTCACAAGTTGACTCCAAGGCGATAGGGAGTGGACTGAGGGAAAGGAGAGGTCTCAAGGGTAGCACTGCTGGAGGGTGGGGGGTGATATCCAAGGTCATGTGAAATGGCATTCATTTTTGTCTGCATGTACGCCTCGGAGACGTATAGGTACCGTTCTAGGGTTACTGAAGACTACATATTTGTTTCGCAGAAACATCCAATTTTTAGAACAGCTGTTTACCACTTAGACTGATCGGTTATGCCTAACTGCATTAGTATTTGATTGTAAAAAAATAACTTCACGTGTAAACATTACTTATGACAGAAAACACATTGACTTTGTGACTTTACAACCCGACTTAATACTGATTGGTCGATAATTGATGTGTACGAATGTAAATGAAGCTATGGACGAATTTTACATTATCCTACATAAAAATGTAACAAAAATACTTCTCACTCTAATGACACATGTGACCCTGCTTAAAAAATCTTTGATCACGTTGAGTGAGATTTCGTGTTCAAATCACGTCGGGAGTCAACATTATATTTATTTTGTCGGGGGTAATTTATTTCGTTACTTCACAGGTCTCAACTACGTTGTTCCATAACGAAATCCCCTTCAAAATAAATAAGTTAGAAATCAGGAAAAGGACGAGTTTTATTCTTAGAGTGAGGGAAAATTGAATGCTCGCAGAAATAAAACATATAACGTGGAAAAGTAGAGCGAAAACTGAATGCTCGTAGAAATAAAACATGTAACATATAACGTGGAAAACTAATACGGTGCCAACAACAGCAGGGCACGTAGCAATTCCTGAAAGAACAATGCTTTTGCAGTATTCTGAAGCACTCACGAATTGGAGTTGTACCAAATCTTGAAGTTTCACTTCAGAGTTCAATCTGGCACTTACTTAGTCGTTTGAATCCGAACTCGGATGGCGACGGAATGTCGTCTCTGTTATCAGTGAGCTGGTCGTCGATAAAAAGTTTGACGCAGCGGTCAGCGCTTTCACATAGATCTCCGCATGGGATCTCTAGTAAGAAAAGATTTCTAGTTGCGATCAATACTTATTTCGCCTTGGTAACCTGATTCGCCGAGAGAATCCTTTGTCGCTGTTCTGGAACCTTCCTAACAGCGTTCGTATTTCTTGTCAATAAGTCTTGCCTTGACAGGTGTTCTGGAACTCTCCTAACAATGTTCGTATTTCTTGTTAAAACAACATTTCTTGTCTAGGAACGCGTATTTGTCGTTCTTTGTAGTAAACAAACGTTCGTTTGTCTTTCGTTCGATATGAACTTGTCTTGCGTCTTGATATGAACACAGAATGTCTTTCGTGTGTTTACATGTAATATATATGCAAGTGAGTAAATAACATGGAGTGGTAATATGTAGCAGTTCTGAGTATAGCATGCTGCTACACACACAAAATGAAAAAAGCTAAACTAGGTTCTCCATGGATAAACAATTACATACTTACGAAACTAGAACACCGCACTAAATTAGCAGAAATTGCTAAAAGAAGACCTTACGACACCCGATACAAAAACTTTTTCAACAATTACGTTACTTCACTGAGTACTGAAATAGTTATTGAAAAATACTTACTATCGAAACTTCGTTAGCCATGAAGGGAATTTAACAGAACAATGGAAAATTATAAATAAGTTAACTGATAGCATAGATAAGAAACAAGTGACCAGTGTAAAATTCAATGGACAACTTCAGATGACCCTACTTCTATTGCTAAAATATTTGACGAATATTTCACTGATGAACCTATGAAATTGTTATCTAATACTACTTTTGACGCTAACCCTGACCTCTCCTATTACTCACAATGTACAAAAACATTTTTTATTTTTCTTGTTAGAAGCTGTGAAATTGACAGTATAATACGGAACTTAAAAAAACAAAAAATCAACAGGTATAGGCCACCTGTCTGTTGACATTATTAAGAATATTAGTTCAGCTATTTCTCCTGTGCTCTCACAAATAATTAAGTTTTGAAACTGGTATCTTTCCCACTAAGTTTAAAAACAGTATAGTTGTACCAGTTTTCAAAAAGGGGGACTGGGAGTTGTTGGAGAATTACAGACCGATTGCTCTACTTTCTGTGCTTTCTAAAGTGATTAAAGAGCTTTAAAGTCTGATTTTCATTGCTTTTTCAAACAGTCAAAAAAATTCTCAATGAACGTCAATTTGGCTTCACAAAAGGTAAAAATATTGAACTAGCGATATCCTTTTTTATGGAAAAAATCTGCAACAGCATTAATAATAATGAAAACAAAATCTGGTATTTTTATAGATTTTAGTAAAGCTTGTGACCTAGTACATCATGATATTTTAATTAAGCTTGTGACCTAGTACATCATGATATTTTAATTATGAAAATCGAAGCTATAGGATTTAAATCATCACTGAACTTGTTCAGAAGCTGTTTAAAAGGACGCACCCAGCAAGTAAAAACTCAAAACTGTCTCAGCAAACAAACAGTACCTCAAGGTTAGTTGTTTTTTTTTTTTGTTTTTTTTTTGTGGGGCTTTAGGGCTCGTCAACATCGAGGTCATTAGAGCCCAATCTCAAGGGTTCGTCTTATCGATGTTTTTAAATATTTATTAATGATCTGTACCAACCGCTAAGGGGAGTTACGAGCGCGTTCACCGATGACGTCACGATTCATTACGGGAGCCAAGATTGGAATACCATTTGGATAGGAATGTTAAACGATCTGAAGGCGTTGCGTATTTGGTGCAACAAAAATGGTATGATTATAAACGCTTGCAAGACTTAAGTACATCAATTTTCACTTAAAAGGATGTTGTTTTGAAAACCCTTTAATATTTCATATTACGGAAATTTCATTGTAACGGAAATTTAAACTGCAACTGTCCGAAAAGTGACCAGGTAAATAATATCAAATATCTAGGAATCCAAATTGACGATAAAATAAGTTGGAAAAACCATGTAACCGCTTTGCATACAAAATTAAAAAATAACATTAGCAAATTTTACTTTCTAAGAAATCCTGATTTCTTACGAGTTTTGTATTCTGCCTTGATAAACTCAAGATTAGCTTCTGATACTGAATTATGTGGATCAGCTTCTAAAAACATACTCACACCACTCTCCATCACACAAAACCATTATATACATTTAATAACAAGAAAACCATTGAAACATTTGTTTGTTTAGTAGGTCCTCAAAGTGTTTTGTTTAAGAAACGGAAATAGTCATACGGACTGACAATACATCAGAACCCGAACAGCTACCCAAGGGCAGCTAGTTCTGAAAATGGTTTTATATACCTTAGGTCGTACAAGTTTTGTATTCTTAGGGCCACAATCCTACAACCATATACCACCGGATGTAAAAAATAGTAAAAATATAAAACTCTTTGCAAAAAAACAACAAAAATATGGTTATTAAAATAAGCTAATATTGAGGATCTGCTGAATGTACTTATTTAGACCTTGTGTACTCATTTGTGAAGTCTCTTGAATTGACTATATAATTATATTTGTGTATGTTAATTGGTAACTAAAAGAATGTATCAAAATTTGTCGTAGATTTGTTTAATGTTTCCACAATGGTGTTCCTGTAAGTATGTATATGTTTATAAACAATGCATCTTTTTGTTTGATGAATTATCTGTAATTTTATTCAAGGTTCTCAATTTTTTTATCTTTTTGTCTGTTTTATTTGAAGATTATTATAAAGCCAATTAGATTGATGTTACAAACAAAATTACATTATTCTATATGCATACTAGATGGATCTATATAATTAGGATATATGTATGTATTATGGTCTTATTTTTTTCATATATTTATGTAAGTGTAATTTAAAACAAATGATTGGAAGTAAAATTTTATTTGTCGAAAAAGAAGTAAATTCAAATTTTAATCAGTCTTTACTTTCCTTGTTTTTGTTTGTTTCTTTCATTAATGGTAAATGTTCAACTAACCATCTGAGAATGGCACACTGCAGGCCGCAAGTTTAAAGATAATATTATTTTGTACTAGTTTCCACTACATGATAAGGAATCTAGAATTATTCCAATAAATTTATATATGAATTCATTGTAAATATGAAATGGAATAAATAAAACTTATTATAAAACTTATAATAATAATAACAACAACTTATCAAAATGTACTTAAACTTATTTATTGCATAACTCAACAGCTCAACTCGCATCTTTTAACTTTGGAAAGACTTCAAAACAGAGGTAAAATATCTTGGTAATAAAAGTAAGAACATAAATTATTTAAAGATGAAAAAAAAATTAAGTGTTTAAATTTTTTTGTAGATAATGTAATTTAAAAAGTAGATTTAAGATGGATTGAGTAATTTGATGGTACATTGTCATAATATGAGGAAGAAATTTATTTTGAAGTGCCATTATTCTTTAATAAATATGGAGAAATAAAAATTGATACTAAATTACCCAAACTGTTAAATAAGCTATAATGTAATTTAAAAAGTAGATTTAAGTTGGGTTGAGTAATTTGATGGTACATTGTCATAATATGAGAAGGAAATTTATTTTGAAGTGCCATTATTCTTTAATAAATATGGAGAAATAAAAATTGATACTAAATTACCTAAACTGTTAAATAAGCTAAGTTAAGTTTATTAGAGTTGAATTCAAAATATAAACTTAAGAATGAATTAAAAACCAGGCCCAGAAAATATAAAATTACCCAGAATAAAAATTATTCTTTAAAATTTGAATCATTTAAATTAAATTTAAATGATTTAAATTTAAAATTGAATAATTTAAATTAAATAATAAAATTTGAAGAATTTAAAATGTGAAATACTTATAACCTAAACCAATTTAATCGTAGTAGTAATAGTAGTAGAAGTAGTAGTAGTAATAGTAAAATAAATAAATTTAGTAAAAGAAATATTAAACTCTCTCATAAGAAGAGTTTTTGCTAGGAAACAAAATATGTTCTATGTCTAGATGTAAAATGCTAGTGTTAGATTTAAAAAAAGAATATAATATTTTAACTAGTAACCTGTTTGAATTTGTATTTCGTTGTATTTTTTTGTCTGTGCTTTTTGGCTTTTGTATAAAACATTTCGTAAAAACTACAGAAACAAATAAAATTCTATTATTATTACTTTTTCACTTCCACGCGGGGGAAAATATTCACCTGCCACAGGTGATATTGTTGCTAGGCTCGCACGCATGGCTCCGGTGAGCAAGTAACGAGCGTGTTATTCTCATTTAGTTCTTAATTTTAGTCAGCTCTACTGCAAAAAATTTCCTCACTGTATGACGTGTCCAAAATTACTGATCTCTGTAGAGCCACAGCCATCTTTCTAGCGCCTAGTGCCTCAAGTTGAAACTTAGTTGATTTTGAAACTATACCTGTGACCAAAATAACTAAGGGTCGGATTGTGTTTTTTAAGTACTCTTTTCCATTTTACATAATTGACGGGGCTTATCATTGACCAAGGCAAAAATATTTGTACATAATGATAAACATAATTATCGGGTCATTGGTCTTGTCCTCTTTCCAGCGGAAAAACTTAATCAAGTTTAAGGAATTTACGGGCTATATTGGAGGTACCAAGTAGAGCGGCTTTTTGGATGTTTCTCAGGTGGTGTTTGCGCAGATCTAATTTCATCATTGCATTTTGCAGGTCCTTAGTGACAAGTCCATTCACTGAAATGACTACAGGTGTTATGACATCCTTCAACATGTAGATATCTTTCAATTCGACTGCAAGAGGTTGGTATTTTCCTTTCTTCTATGGTTGTTACAAGGTCGTCATTCAAAGGGACAGCTACGTCGATGATTATAGCCTCGTTTCTTCCATTATCAAACACGATATCAGACCTGTTTGCTTCAACTGTTGTCAGTGATTTGACTGTCCCATAGAATTCGTGCTCGTTTATTGCTGCATACTTGTTGAGGCTCGTATTTGTAGTAAGGTGTTTCGACATCAATGAGGCTATACTGTTTTGCAAGTGTCTGGTGAATCACTTTGGCGACGTTATTGTGCCTTTGCAGATATTCTTTTTGTGCCATTGACGGGCATCCACTGCATGTATGTTGGATTGATTCATTGGTACTTGTTCAGAGGCGGCATCTACTGTCAATCTGCTCGCCCATGATATACCTTCGGTAAGACGTGTTTTGATGACTTTGTCTTGAATAGAGAATAGAAACCCCTCAGTCTCCCCGAATAAACCCCCTGTTCGCAACCATTCTGTTGAACTCTTAATATCGGTAGTATTCGCTGTGAGCTGCTGCAAATCTGCCATGCAATTCCTTCCTTTTCCAAGCTTCAATTAGGTCTTGTGCTTTCGAGTAGCTAATCCCTTACTTGTCATTAGCCAAGTCGAGTGGACTAATACTTTAATCTTGGGCGCAGATGGCATTATGCTGCGCTGTATCCACTGTTAGGAAATATTGACAGAGTTTTGCTTCCTGCTGTCGACATAACGTTTCAAGATTTAGCAATCTTCTTCCCCCATTATTTCTCGAGAGATAAGAATCAATGTGTTGAGCTCTTCGGTTGATGTAACATGTCTTATTAATGTTCTAATATTTTTGTCGAAAGCATGTAAGGTCTCCGACTACTTTATAACTCCAAAGGTGTAAGTAGCCACTGGGATAGTCCATGTGTTGATGGCAGTAATTTTATTTCTCGAATTAATTAAAGATTTACAGACTCCTTTTACTCTATGAAGGACTTTCTTCTGGATTACTTGTCTGGTGTCTATCAGAAATTCCCAGTAATCGCAACATCCCCAGGTATTTATACGAATATCCTTTCCCTAGACTTTGGATGATCGCGTTCTCGAATAGTTGTAGGTCTTTTTCTTGGTCTTGTACTTTTCCATTCGCGACATGAACAGTAGCACATTTCTCTAATCCGAAATACATGAAAATGTCTTGGCTGAACTTCATGACCAGTGCAAATTCGCTCTAGTTCATCTGTTAGCAGCGTATAGTTTCAGGTCATCCTTATAGAACGGGTGAGATGTTCTTACATTTGGGTTCTTTTGGATTCGATAAACGTAACCTGAATTCCTGATCATTCTCCTAAGTGGAGTAAGGGCCATACAGAACTATAATGGACTCGCCTTGGAAATTTCCTCGGCATATCCTAATTTCTCTAGTTTCATAAGAAAGTATTCCCTGTTTCACGTGCAGAGTTGCCTTCCATTCTGACATGCTTACTGAAAGAAAATTCGCCAGATTTTGGTCCATCTTGTATAGATCGAGAATACGTCGGAGCCACTAGTGAGGAACAGAGTCGAAAGCCTTTGTAGTCCACACAACCTAGAGATGTTTGTGTTGACGTTTGCGGACTTGTCATTAAATCGCACTGTCAATGACTAATAGTTCTTTGCAGCCCTGCGTCCCCTTGCGATTGCCATTTTGTTCAGGAGCTAAAATATTTTGTGTCGTCAAATGATTGTAAATCTTGGTAGAGATGATAGAGGTGAGTATTTTATACAGCATAGTCAAACAAGTTATTGGTTGGTAGTTCTTTGGCTGAAGCCTGTCGCTTGATTTAGGTAACATATAGGTTGTGCCTTGCAGCAAATACCTCGGAAAGGTATTTAGAATATGTACGAGGAATCCTAGTATGTTATGCCACGGAATCGCCATGCAATGCATGTGCAAATGGTAGTAACATTCCAGAAACGTGTTTCATAACTGATTGCCGGAAAATTAATACAGTAATGTTCCAAAGGTGGTTTCAACCCCCACTCCCACTAGTATCAACAATGAAGCTAGCGGAGTGGGAAACAACTGTTGACATGTTACTATACAGAATGTTTCTGAACTCGACTTACAAATTTGGAGGGGAGGTAGAAAATATCAATAGGAATCTGAATCACATAAAAGAGCAGGGTCCCAAATGCCGCTTTCAAGTGATTAAAGAGACAAAGACAAAGCGTGGACACAAGACAAAGCAGTATTAGGCGCTTTATTATTTAAAAAAAACGGGATTTCGGTCCACAGCATTCAACAGACTTTCGTGTTGGTCGCACCCGTCCGGTGTCTTTTTCCCGTTTTATACCCCCGATATTAACTTCCATACAAATAAGAATTAATGTCTTACAAAATTATTTTTGATAAAAATGATTCGTATTTCTTGTTTACATGTCTTCTGTCCACGAAGAATCAATTTCAACGAATTTTCCGGTACAACTGTTAAGAAATCTTGCCCCTCATCTTCTCTCAACAATTAGGGGTAACTACGCCTAATATGCAGATGAAACGTCTGTGCCAGCTGACAATTAAATCGATTATTTCAGAAACCCGTCGTGCCAAAAAAATAAAAAATGAGTTAGAAACGGAATATTATTCATTGGAGGTAGGCGCATCGTTTATTATAGAAACCAACCGTAAGTCTGTTAAAATGGTGGGAGAACTGCCGTGAGGCTGTTAAAATGGTGGGAGAACTGCCGTGAGGCTGTTAAAATGGTGGGAGAACATTGCGTTTACTGCAGTAAACCGTCAAGTAATGTCGCTTGGAAGGTTTCTGCGCTAAACCGTTGATTGTTGGGATGTTGTTCCTCAGTACCATTGTCAGTCTGTTATTGTATTCATTCAGTCACGCTCGCTCTGACAGAACGAATTATTTGTTTTGCATAACAGTACCCCCCAGGGGACTTACATCTAGTAAGTACGTGTTTGGCAAACACGGGGCCCCGAGCTAAGTCTGGCAGTACTTCCACTTGTGCAAGACTCCTTCCTTTCTCTTTCCTGACTGTCCTTGGTCACCTCTTGTTCTTTTCGATCCCGACGCTATTAGGGCTAGGGTATCGTTCATTTTCCTCATTTTTTGCTCCCCCTTCATTTTTTGTCCTCAATGTTTTGAGATATTGTAATTCAGGAGGGTTTTTAGTGGGTATGGTTGAGTCATTCGGCGAGTCCCACATGTGGGGAGAGTCATGTTGGCTCTCCTTAGTGCGTAACTGTATTATCCCTACCTGTAGAGAATTTTAGGGCTGTAATGACCTCGATGTCGACGAGCCGTAAAACCACACACACAAAAACAGTAAAGTTTAGTACATTATAAAAATAATAATGATGTAATAAAGTTTAAAAGGTGTTTGTGAATGTGGTTTTGAGTGATCATTCTGTGTATGATAAGTCAGTCATGTCAAGTTCAGTAGAGGAAGAACCTGCGCGTAAAAAAAACATGGAGTAACCCATGAAGATTCGTACAAGCGTAATAAAATGCGTAAAGCAAGAGTAAAAGGTGAGACCTCTGTCAAATATAAAAAACTATTTAGTTCCTCACAAAATCAAGCCAATAGGAATAACTCGTGTCCTAACAAATGCCAATCAGAAATAAACCAAACTATTAAAGAAGAGAGATTTGAAAAAGCTACAACCTTACCATGTTGGCTATGAAGAGTTCTATTTTTCAGTGGTCTACCACAGACGAAGATGTACCACCCGTTGAACAGGCCTCATTTTAAAACTTCAATATGCGTTTTTTTTTCTTAAATAAGACATGATTTTTTGTAATTTGACCAATAAACTTTTGAAATTTAAAATAAATATTTGTTTATAGAAATGACAGGCTTATTAGCTAAAACCTCTAAAACCTATTTTGTAAATATCTAAAAATCTTCAGCAACATAACGACGAAAAACTTTGTTGTTTATTGTAGAATCCCCTCAAGTGCAAAATTTAAAAACCCAAATTTTTGTAGTTAGTAAAAGGAATAAAAAATTGTTTTCCGTAAAAATACTTGATGTTATAAGTGTTTTCAAGGGAAAAATACTTCAACCCATAAAAAATTACTATCCTAGTAGAACAGTTTTTTTTGTAGTTTTCTGAAAGTTTATTGCATTGTTTAGCCATGGATCTGTTCGCACGACACTTTTACCATTTCGACCGAGCGGCAAACTCTAACTTCAAAGTAATAATATAAAAGCGAGGTCCTGGGTTCACCTCATGTCTCCTTGCAGTTTTCCAACGCCTTCAAGCTCGCTTTACACGGTCTATTTTACAGATAATTTGCATTCATTTGCTGTACAAGAAATTATGTGGAGACGTCACGCTTGACGTCATCTGCATGTACACAAAATGGACGTTCCGAGAAGTGTTTTGCACGGCATTGGACGAGAAATGAATGGCGCAATACCTCAACTGGGGACCCAATTCTCAGAACATGTAAACAGACTTCATTGATAAGCGAATGGTGTATTTAATACTGTTTTGTGCACACGGACGGCGCAACTAGTTAGAGGTGTCACTAGAAGTGCGCCAGTCAATTTGCACGAGTTCTACGTGCTTTTCAAACTGTCTGCATCCAGTTTGATGTGTATCTCACGAAATAGTAGTTAAATTGGACCCTGTAAAGCGGGCTTCAGGGCAATTCTCGCGTATGTTTCCAATTTACAGACATTTTGCCATTCTTCTCTCTAATGATTGTTTTTTGCGCTCCTCACTTCTCAAAATTTCAGTATTCAGTAAATAATTCAACATTTCATTAATGTATTCTCCTATTCTAACTGTTTTATTATTTTTAATGTTTACTACACATATATTCCTAAGTACATATTTCTTCCGTGTACCCTACACGTGGAGATTATATGTGATAACTTTCGGTCAAGTGAAAATGGCGACCAGCCGGGACTCGAACCCGGGTCTCTTGCTTTGATCGCAAGGGTGTTAACCGCTACACCACCGGTTCGCTTTCCACAACTGTACACCACTTCCACCCAGACCTAAACCCCGGCAGACCTGGACACATCCCCATATAGGAGATAAGTGAACCAGGCGGCACACTATGCTGTGTGCACTTTATTACCGGTTTCACAAGTACCTACGTGTTAAGGTTCGTTAAGTACATATTTCTTCCGTGTTCCTTACATGTGGAGAATCTGTGATCCCACGGTGATATTATGTGAGTTCCGGCTGGTCGCCATTTTCACTTGACCGAAAGTTATCACATATATTCCTTTGTTGCCTGAGGACTACCTATGGGGTCGCAAGAGCTTTTCCTTAGTCAATAACAATTTTCTGCAAGACCTGCTTTCCATTTAATACTTTTCATAAATATTATTAATTAAATGTGCGCAATTATACTATGCAACTTATTAGTAAATTACTTTTTCAGCAATATTTCGATAATGCTCCGTTAATGAATGTACCAGGGAGGACCCATCCAGTGGAAATATTTTACACTCCTGAGCCAGAACGGGATTATTTAGAGGCTGCTATTCGAACTGTCATTCAGATACACATGTGTGAAGAAATAGCAGGCGATGTTCTTCTTTTTCTCACTGGACAAGAGGTATAGGTGCATGACTATGGTGTTACTCATTTTGGCTTGTTTTTAGTTCGTAAATTTGTGGTGTGCTCAATGTATTAAAGTGTTTCCTATAATAAGTAAATAAATAATTTAAGACTTACGACCTTATTATGGATGAATAACATTTATTTTGTGCTTAAAATGACACTTAAATTATTTATTTTATTTATATAATGAACGTTAATGGTAGAATTTGTTTCCATTCAGTTTATTGATTGGTTTTGGTAATTGCAGGAGATTGAAGAAGCGTGCAAACGTATTAAGAGAGAAATAGACAATTTAGGCCCAGAAGTTGGTGAACTGAAGTGTATTCCGTTGTACTCTACTTTACCACCAAATTTACAACAACGCATTTTTGAACCAGCCCCTCCAAACAAACACAATGGAGCAATTGGTCGTAAAGTCGTCGTTTCAACGAATATCGCAGAAACATCGTTGACAATAGATGGAGTTGTTTTTGTGATTGATCCAGGTTTTGCCAAGCAAAAGGTAAGGTTAAAATATTGTCTTAAGTTAATCGAATTTGAATGTACCTTTTTTTGTAGGAAATGTTCAGGGTATGAGAAAGCTTGCAAGTATGGGTTATGGAAATCAGCACAATGTAGTGCTACGTAAAATGATTAAGCACAGTATTTGTCCGAAATAAGACTTTAGAGGTCTCGTAAGATGTTTTCAAGAATCTATTCTGCAAGTTTCACTGGTGTCCAGAGTGTTGTCTTTTTACCGAGGGCTAGTGTAAATCTGCAAAAGACATATTGTGTCCAGTACCACAAGGCATGTGGGATATCTACCCACTAATATCTTTTCGTTATATGCTGTCACACCCACGGGACCGCCGTCAAGCGTTACTTCATGGGAGGAGTTCGTCCGTCCGCACACGTGCCATGGCATTCCTATCCCTTGGGGTTTATAAAGACTTAGGCGCCTAGGGGAATGTCACTACTAATTCAATCCGAAAACCATATGATCAACATAAATGTCATTTACATTTATAAACGTTTTCGATATCTTCCACTTCCCGGAAAGACTATTCCTTCAGAGAGATCGTGGACTCAAGAGGCATTATGAGAGTGACTCTGCCATGGCTTCCTACAATTACCAGGCCGGAATCTAACGCTTGACAACACCGGTCTCGTACGCCGTTCGGCCGGCCAAAGAGAAGCTGACACGTTCATATATTAGTCGTCAATATCATAGAAGCTAAACAAATATAACGTGACATTAAATAAATAATTACTTTAAGTTCAGATTCATTTGACACGAAGAAAATGAATGCATAAGCAATCTATAAGCTGAAATAGTTAACGCATTTAAGCAAGTCGGCCAACGGTACGCCATTGGCACGAAATGCATGATCCAGCCTGGTAATTGTAGGAAACCCTGACTCTGCTTTTCTGAGTTTAAAAAAACGATATTTTCAACACCAATATCAGTTTTTCATTATTACCTTTCCCCTTTTCCCACCCATACCCCAGGGATGCTAAGGATATATTATCCCCAACGTGGAATGAACTGGAGTGATTGATTGTGAAATTACTATGTATTGGGACCGTCATTATACTTCTCAACAGCATTGAGAAGTATTGCTTTGAATCCAATATTGAATTTTCCATTATTTTCTCATTACCCTTTTGCCATCCCTTCTCTGGGTGTGACAGGAATGTCTTACCCTCACAGTGCTGGTTGCCAGATACGCACCTGTGAATCAAGTTGGATTGAAATTTCTCCTGGCACTCCAGTTATGGTGTGATACATATGTAAAACATTCCAACCCCCATTTCATCCCTTTAGGGGTGGATACATTTTTTTTGTACTAAGCCAGAAACTTTCATGAGCTTGAGCAAAACTACTTGCCAAAGTTTCATCACAATCGAATGATTGGTGTAGGAACGCATGAGGGACGAGCAAACATAGGGAATGGATTCTGAATGCTCCGCTATACAGGGGGGCCGAAGAAACTACCCATTGCCACATGTAGAAGGACCATTAAAATCACACTTAAAACACATTTACACGTGTTTAATACAAATAGCAAACAAATTCAAATATTTCGAAGCGGGGCGACGCGAGGAAACACGAGTCGCTTTGTCCGCGTTTGATCTCTCGCGAGGATCAATTACCTCGGACATACTCCGTGTGTTGATCACAAGATGGGCGACCGATTCTGCTCGGTACGCGAAGACATGTGCCTTTGCGAGGGTTCCATGTACCCAAACTCCTCCACCGGTTTCCAAAGAGCACCTTCTAGCGAGTGCCCCTTAACCGCTTGTCCGACGCCGCCCATTGAATATAATTTAAATTAATATTTTCTATGAACGGCGAAGCGTATGTGTTGCTCTGTCTTGCTGTTTTTTATCAAAATAATAGAAACGACAGACAAAAATTAATTATATTTATATGTAGTGAACTGATATAAGATAAGTACCTTGAACAACTATTTTCTGAAGAAAAGAGATGTGGGAAAGAAAATCAACCGTCTGGATCGCTGATCGCTCAAAGGTAAAATCTGGTTTGAAATTGAATGTACCCTCAATATATCTCAAATTTAAGAAATAACATGATGTAAACTTCTTTTATGATAGTAACAGTCATTGTCCCTATCTTCAGAGTTCTAAATTCTTATAATTCATAAGTTTTAATATTGTGTTGCTAATAGGAAACCATAATGCACAAGCCTTATTACTTATGTACCCTAAAAGTGAAGTAATTTATTTAACTGTGAGAAGAAAACTGGTAATAGTTTTTATATTCTTGTCTATCATTTTACAAGAATATGTCTGAAAACAATAAACGTTAAGAGTTTGTCAAAAGAAAGATCGTAAAGGTATTGATTATTAATCAAATTTTTTAATGAAGTGAATTTGTTCCTAAACTTAACGTCGATGATACTAATATTATAAAAAATAAGGAATATGAGCATTCCTTATGAGCAGAGCATTCCTTATGAGAATGTTTTTCTACTTATGTCACGTATCAACGGAACCTTCGAAAAGGTATCACCTTTTTATATATTTAAAGGCCTAGAAGGTCTCGCTGGTACGTTAAAAAATATATAAAGATTAAGAAACGGAACAATGCTGCTTGAAACAAAAACAAGCATTGAAACTACTTGATTGTAGTATGCTTGGCGAGTTCCCTGTGAAGTGCGAACTCCATGCTGCACTTAATCGCAGCAAGGGGGNAATAGATTATACCACTGGTCGAAAACGACAGGTTTTCGTTTCTCTGCTGAGAAAACACGCTGTGTTCTTTTCAGTAGGAGACCAAGCCTTCTGGCAGAACCTCACCTCGACCTGGGAAACAACGTTCTCAAATTCTATCCTTTTGTGAAATTCTTAGGTCTAATCTTTGATCAGAGATTGAATTGGATTCAACATCTGACAGACCGAAGACCAAGAACATTAAAGTCTCTGAATTTATTGAAGTGCCTCAGTAGCAGGAAATGGGGCGCTCATCGCTACTCCCTGCACCAGTTTTATCGAGCATTCATAAGATCTCGGCTCGATTATGGCTGTGTTGTATATAGCTCTGCTCGTGCAAGCTATTTAAAGAAGTCGGATAGTGTCCACCATGCAGGAATTAGACTAGTTACGGGAGCATACCGCACTAGTCCCATTCCGAGTTTGTATGTCGAGAGTGGCGAACCATCTCTTTCCCTCCGGCGGCAAATCCTCATGCTACGACACTTTTGCCACTTGCAAACTTTACCCGACAATCTGGTACACAACGCGGTTTTTCATCCATCCTCTTCTTCCATCCGTTTCTACAACAACAGACTGAGAGCAACCAAACCTTTTGGATATCGCTCCAAACAAATTTTGGAAACCTTAAATATACGCACACCTAATGTCTTACATCAAGGTTTTAGTAAGTCACCCCCTTGGGCTCTGCACAAACCGAAGATTATTTTCGATCTTTTGCATCATGACAAGAAGAACACT
>NNCF01131142.1:87050-165280 GCA_002313205.1 Laupala kohalensis | reverse complement strand
AGACCTGTGGCTACCGTCTAGGCGACTTGTGCAGTGTTTACACTGCTGAGTGCTACGCCATATTGCGAGCATTGCGATCAACAAAGTGCTACGGCGGATCACATTTCCTGATTTGTTCTGATTCGCTGAGTGCCCTCCAAGCAATCCAGAACATGTATCCAGCTGATAAGCTGATCCAGAACATCCAGGATGTACTTTTCTCACTGCAAAGTGATGGAAAGAACGTAATGTTTTGCTGGGTTCCCGGACACGTGGGTATCAGAGGAAATGAATAAGTAGACGTTTCCGCAAAGACGGCATGCCTCAAGAATCGTGTGGATTTCTTCGCGATTCCAAAACGGGATCTCCTAAATTCCATCAAGACAAGAATTCTGAGTGAATGGAACAATGAGTGGTTGGCTGTTGAAGGGAATAAACTCCGCCTTATCAAAACCTCTGTTAAGTCGTGGAGCAGTTCTTGTAGGACGGCAAGGTGCGAGGTCTTGTGACCCGCCTGCACCTAGGACATTGTCCTCTCACTCGTCGGTATCTCTTCCTACTTGATGATAAACCCGTTTGTGAGGAGTGTAGCTCTTCTCTGACAATGCGTCACCTACTAACTGATTGCAGAAAATATACGAGAATACGGAGAAAAATTGGTCTGACTGCAGATGTACCAACAATGCTCGGAAATAAAACAGATGTTCGTAACTATTGAACTTAATAAATTGATCGGGGCTTCTCCTTCAAGTTCTCGGGAGGGTTTAAATTTGCATTCTTCTTTCCTTTCATTCCTTTTTCTTTGTTTTGAAAATCATAGTTTTCAGATTTTTTTTTTTTTGATATGATGTGTTAGGAAAAGCCAGAATTAAATTATCCATCTTTGTGTTTAGATATTTGATGAATTCAGGAGGTTTTTAGTGGGTATGGTAGAGTTATTCGGCGAGCCCCACACACGGGGAAGAGTCACTACTGCTTCTCTATGGTGTGAAACTGCATTTTCCCCATCTGCAAGGGCTCTAATGACCTTGACGTTGCTGAGCGCTAAAGCCTTAAGAGAGAACTGTAATTGTGGGCATTTTTTGCTTGAAAATCGATTTTTTTAATGGGAACCTCGAAGTAACCGGCCGAACAGGCTAGGGTCTCTGTCACGACCAGACCGGTTAGCAGGAATTCTAGTGTAATAATACCGAGTAATAATACAAAATCCGAGGTTTTCGGTCTCCATGTCCTAGATTTGATATTTTGGTAATGGGAACTGCTTGCGAGGGCTCTTGGAGCGTGGAACTGTGGACGGCGACTCTATTCCTGCCCCTTATGTCCTTTTAGCAGATATTTCATTGACCACAAATACCATAATTGCATCATGACTTAGATGGCTCTGACGTTCTGGAGGAATGTTATACGTGTATTATTGTACTCTCTTTAACGAAAGAATAAAAATTAATGGTAGTAATGAGACGGCGCGGAAGCATTGTCCCGTCATTTGTCTGCTTCACTGGCTTCTGCTCGTGTAAGTCCACCCATTACGCCTACTACCACCGATTCCTTCTCAACCTGCTTCAACGTCGTTTCAATAATGGCAGGCAATGATAGTTCGCCCCCTTGCCCGTTGTTAGCGTTCTCATCACGAGAAGTCATCCAGAGTTTAATTCCCGGAGGGACCAGAAAAAAATTTGACGATTTTCACATTAATGTTCCAGTTCATGTAGCTGTGACTATTGAAAAGCGAATCCTCCTCCTATCCACTGCCTACTGCTCCTAGTATCACTAACTTTTACTCTTACCTCTCCTGCTAACACCTCCACTGGACCAAGTTGTTGGTAAATCCAACTAAACGGTCCACCTACTAACAATAGCCCTACCACCCATTTCCTACTTCCTATCGCCCCATTTAGATAAGCTTCAGTAATACGCTACATTTCTCATTTACAGGTACTACATTAAAAACAATTCTAAATGGCAGTTCTTCTATGCTACTTTAATCAGTCTAGTCAGTGCAATACATAGCTTAGTTTCCTGATAAGTGTGGTTGTTTTCTTAATTTTTAATGACAACTCTTTACTAGTGAAGAACGATGTCTTCACGATGAAGACATCGTTCTAACGAAGTAACTTCACGATGAAGAACACTGCCTTGCCAAGAGCTTTTTAACTGAAACTTTCAATTGCTGAATTTTCTGCGATGCAGCTCCATGAATTTCGAGTTTCAGTTCTTCAGCTGCCATCCTCTTAATCTTTGTGCTCTCTCCAACCTCTTTCAGAGATGCATCACCCTTCACAAATTGCAGGATTTTATAAGGTGCGTACCTTTTTTTCTTCATGACAAGGGCCGTTGGCCGGTTTGGTCTAGGACGGCGAGCTTTTGCTCTTCTTCCTGCCTACTACCTGCCATGGTTTTTCCTCTGACTTTTGACGATGCGCTTGTATCGGACTTCTCACAAAGGACTGACGCGGACACGGGCTGAGATGCTGCTGAAGACTCGCTTTTTGAGCGTTCAGCATCTCGAGTTGCACTTTTTTGGGCCCTTAGAAGGGCTCTGCTCCTTGCCTCTTTCACAAGACTTCGACACCGCCCAAGGCAGATTCTTTTTTTCGCAAGCATTCTTCTGGCTTTGAGATTTCTTGATAACTCCATTGAGTTTTGCGTAACTGCTTTTGAGGCCACTTGTCTTACTTCCTTGTGAACATTGTCCTTGCAAACGATGAAATCAGCCAATTTATTAATCTGACCACCTAGTACTGGGGCGAGATTACCCACATCTCTCATATCAAGGAAGGTAAATACACCCGGGCAGAGCCCTGCAAGCTCAGGTAAGGCTAATTACTCTTGAAGGTTGCCAGGTATCCCAGAGGTTCCTTTCACGAAGCATATAACACCCTGCACGGCCTCTGCACGGGTAGCATTACGTCTTACCTTGGGGTTCACAAGTAAACAGTAACTGAAGTAAGAAAGACGTCGTAATAGCATTGGGGTCGAATATAGCAAGAGTTGTCCAATGAAGGCCGATAGAAAAGCATGAAGAGAGAATCAAGAATAAGTGGAAAGAATACTTAATTCAGCTCGGGACCCCGTGGATGCTACCCTCGGAACTCCCAAGGAGAGGAATAGATGAAGCGAAAAGTGTATGAGTACACACAGGGTGTTGTAGGACACATTGTCTGGCTCTTCAGCTGGGACCTGTTCGGCATGGGAGACCCTGCTAGCAGTTACACCGTCACCTAACTCTTCTACACACGCCTACCACCGCCTATTACAATGATGCGACAGCCTCCGACATAGTCCTCAAAATCATCAGAGCACGCAAGCCCTCACCACCCGCATGGTTAGTGCTCCTTCAAGGTGGTGTCCCACGGGAGGGGAGAGTGTGTGTTTCTTTACGAGGGTAGTTGGTAAAGACACCTTGTCCGGTCCACAAGGCATGTGGGATTTCTACCCACTAAAACTACATCCCTTTACACCGTCACATCTTCAACGGGACTGCCGTCAACCATTTGTGAGAGGAGTTCACTGGTACCTGGTCTCATCTGTTAGTAGATGCTCTTCTTTCCTTCTCCTGAAGACGTAGGGATAGTATAAGAACGGCTGAGGAACTGGTCACAGCCTCTCACACTTCTCTGTTCGCTATCATCAGAGTAACGAGTGCTTCGGGCTCAGGTATTTCGCCCACTAGTCGATACATTTCGTCTCGGTTTTGAAGAGAGGACCCCCCAGGGGACGTACATCTAGTAAGTACGTGTTTAGCAAACACGGGGCCCCGAGCTGAGACTCGCATTACTTCCACTTGTGTTGGGCTCCTTTCTTTCGTAACCTTCCTTGGTCTCCTCTTGCTCTTTTCGATCCCGACGCTAGGGTATCTTTCGTTTTCCTCTTTCTCCCTCCCTGTGTCTCTCTCCCCCTTTTTTATGATATTTGTAATGTTTTGAGTTGTAGTTCAGGAGGGTTTTTAGTGGGTATTGTTGTGTCATTCGGCGAGTCCCACACGCGGGGAGAGTCATATTGGCTTTCCCTAGGGCGTAACTGCACTTTCCCTACCTGTACAAGTTTTTAGGGTTCAAATGACCTCGATGTCGACGAGCCGTAAAGCCCCACAAAAAAAAAATTGAAGCGAGGGCATAGGAAGAATACGTGCTCTGCATTCTCCACATCTTCGGAGCACACAGGACACGTCGCAACGTCATCCAGTTTAAACCGGCGTTGATACGACCGGAAACAACTATGCTCTGTTAGGATTTGGGTGACGTATTTGCCTACTTCACTGCTTGTTCATTCTCTTATTTTTGGGATGAGTCTGTGCGTCCACCGTACCTTATCCACACTATTCCACCGTGTCTACCACTTGACCATGCTGATTTCTCTATCTTGAGCTACAGAGACTTCCTGGAACGTTTCGGTGTCCTGACGTCGTCTCTTGTAGATCCTCTTCCGCTCATCCGCGAACAGTTCGATGGGAGGCATACCCGATATTACACAAACTGCTTTATAGGATACTGTACGAAAAGCGGCTGTTACCCTCTTTGCAGTTCTGCTGTAGTTCGAGACCATTTCTCGTTTTTAGCTGTCAATACTTATTGCATCTGCCCATCATACAACAATATTGATGAGCTCACAGACGCTAGGAGCTTCCTCCGATTTTGTGTCGGATATGTTTGGCATTATGCGTGATAGGGCGGTCACAACATTTGCGGTCATCCTACTCACACTGCAGATTTTCCTTGAAGTTCAGTCATGAGTCAACGAGTACGCCAAGATATGTCACTGAAGGCTGAGAACGGATCTCTGAATCTCCAACTGTCAGAGTGATCGATTCAGTAACCTTTCGACCTCTGACGAGTACCACTTCGGTCTTATGGTCAGCGAGTGTTAGACTAACAGTGCAAAGCCACCCGCCAATAATCGTCACGGACTCATCCACAATACACGTCACTTCCTCCAGGAGCTTGGTTGCGACGACCACTGCTATGTCGTCCGAGAAACCAATTATTTTCACACCTTGAGGCAGAGTCAACCTGAGAATGTCATCGTACATAATGTTCCACAGAGTAGGGCCCAGCACTGATCCCTGTGGTGCACCACCAGTGACGCAGTATGTTCTTGGCCTCTGTATCATACCTGAGAAGTCAGTCTCGGAAGTAATTCCCAGTGACTCGTCTAATGTACGATGGTATCCCCATGACCTTCAGTGCTTCCATGTGAGAGTGCGCTTGAGTGTGTATATAAAAATGCGAGTGTGTGAGTGAGAGCGTGTTTTTAAATTTTTTTCAGAGGGGTAAAATGCACTTACGCATGCCTGTCCTCGATGTTAAAAACCTGGGTATGTCGGACTAAGTCAGATGGTATTGACCATGGCCGACTAAAAAGCTCCCTATCTCCTATCTCCTTTGCCCCCATGGGACCGCTGCTAAGGGCAGTGTGCAGTCTTACCTGTAACTCAGGTATTCAGGCACTGAATTCAGTCTCTCTTTTCTTGTTCTGCGTGGCGTAGTTTCTTGGGGACTCCCGGTGTGTAGTAGCTCGTTGATTTTCGTGCTTTATCTGATTCGAGCATAATTTCCACGAAGTCCTCAATTTGCATCCGCCTACCAAGTGCAGACTCCCATGCACTGCGGACTGTGTTGAATCGCGAACACAAAGAATACGTGCTGTCTCACTGACTCCTGTGCAGATCGGACACTCCGGGGAATCATGTTTATATAGATATGCCCTGAAGCATCCATGACCTGAGAGTATCCGAGTCAGGTAATAGTTCCATGGGTCCTAGTGACCATATGTTTGAGTGGAATCAAACAATGTGTCCATCTCTCATTTGTTGACGTAACTCGAAGGAGTTGCCAACGCCAAAATTCTTTTTCAATTCCGTTATATTGGTTGACCCCTTCCACTGGTAGATGTATTTTCGTTCCTCAGCTAGGACATCTATCTGCAGCATCCCGGCTATTACGCAAACAGCGTCCTCAGACACTGTTCGATACGCACTGGCTACTATTAAGGCACTTAATCTATAGACTGAAGCCACCTTGCGTCGTGATTCTTGTACCTGAAGCGCATCAGCCCAAATGGCAATACCGTATCTGGTACTGGTGTAATCACTGATGTCAGTAGCACTCTTCGGGCGCTCTGTTTCGGGCCTCCAACATTAAGCATTAGTCGGGATAGTATCATTCTGACTGTCGACGCCTTGGCGCTTACATGCTCTACCTGCCTTAAAATTTAGCCGTGCATGAATTATCACTCCCAAATGTCGAAGTGATGGCTGGGATATATTATGATTTCTCCTCTGTATATTGGCTCCCATCGGTAACACCAGCATCAACAGATCATCGGATATCATATTCCATACAAGGGGACCCAACACCGAACCGTGTGGGACGCCACCAGTAATTTTGTATTCCTTAGGGCTGTCCTCTTTATCATACTTAAGGATTCTATCAGTAAGATAGTTTCCCACTATTCTACACAAGTATCCCGGTACATTAATCTTGATTAGAGCACTCATGATGCAGATCCGTTTAGCTGTATTGGCATTTTTAATATACAAGGTCATCATGAGGCAATACTTCTTTGTGTCACCTTTCCACCTCTTACCGTGTACTACTTCTCTGGCAGTGGAGACAACTTGGTGTATAGCATCTTGTGTGGAACGATGTCTTCGGAAACCGTATTGGTCACGGTTGAGACAATTGAGGTTCGATTACGGCTTCAATCCTTCCGTGAATAATGCGCTCGAGAATTTTACCTGCCATATATAACACACACCGTGGACGATACGATGAGGGTTCGCCTGGAGGTTTCTTCCCTTTGGGGAGGAGTACCAATTTCTGCTGTTTCCAAATGGACTGGGAAAATTCCTTCTTGCAGACACGCATTATATGCGTCCTCTTCGAGTTCTGGTATTAAACTGATTGCTTGTTTCAAGGCAATGTTTGGAATTCCACCCAGGCTCTAGGGGCCTTGGTTTTTTCAAATATTCTGGATGCTCCCAACGGCTCCTCTGTTGTTACCAGTGGGATGACGTCTATTTCATAGCGCTCATAGGAGAAATGAAGTTCCAGCCGTGGAGACGACAATGTGGTTAAGCGCGTGCACGTGTGAGAGGGGGGGGGGAGAGACGTTCTACCTATATTTTGCTTAATTTTCGATTCAGTATTTACATTATGTTCTCAAGTGTGTATTGTCACATTTCCTAGAAAATTTTGATCGGGACACCCTCTCATTTTACTTTGCCTTAAAATAAGACTGCCGTGAAAATTTCAGAATTTAAAATTATATTTTAGGGTTCTTCACCAAGAATTTAAAATTTTGAAATTTTTGCAAATTAAAGCAATCCTTAAAATATATATTTTTTTAATCTTAAATTTTTATAAAAGTCTAATTTTTGGATGCAAAATTAAGTGGGAGGGTTCCTTGTACTAATTTCAAAAGCTGAATTTTTAAGAACCACCCTTGTAAACATGTTAGCAGCCTCACCAATCTTAACCCTCCCCATAGATCTGCTGCCGAAGGGAGTGATATCATAAGACTTTCATGATTGGTATAAATCCCTACCAAAGAAAAAAAAACGAAGTATTAAAATCCGGATCCATGCTAGGAAAGTGATAATGAAAGTGAAATTTGATTTCGCATAAAAAATATTGTTTTGTTTAATTTGTTAATAGTTGATTCAATGCTCACCTAAATTATAATAAATAATTAATTTTTCTGTTTTATGAAAATAAATTTGTCTAAAAAATTTTTATTAAAAAATTGTTTTATTAAATAGTTATTATTGATAGAAAATATATCATAAAATCAGTTCACATTTTGTCAAGCAAATCTTACTAAGTTAACAAAAAACGTTTTTAACAGACAACTACCATCTATTAAAACTTCCCATGGAGTATTGCTTCCAGTATTATCCAGTTGACTATTATCCATGAATTCTTTTGTAACCTTACAGGAGTTAGAATGATTTATTGTGAAAGGTCTAAATCAGGCCATATTATATGTTTTAAAGTTATGCCTTATTTTTAATGTCCTTAAATGCTGTAATTTTGTTTTTGTCTGAATCTAATGTGTCTAAAACTATAATTGCTGGATCCTCTCATTGATTCTATTTTACTGCTTTTCATACAATTCTATGAATATGTATGTAACAATTGTTAATTTTTTCCTCTAGGTATACAATCCTCGGATAAGAGTAGAGTCTCTCTTGGTATCACCTATCAGCAAGGCATCAGCCCAGCAGAGAGCAGGTAGAGCAGGACGAACAAGACCAGGCAAATGTTTTAGATTGTATACTGAAAAGGCCTTTAAGCAAGAAATGCAGGATAATACATATCCTGAAATTTTACGATCTAATCTTGGATCAGTGGTGCTTCAGCTCAAGAAACTTGGAATTGATGATCTGGTCCATTTTGATTTTATGGATCCACCAGGTTTGTAAATGGTGCATTGTGGATTTGTCTTTTATTGCATATTTCTTTGTGATCTTTTTTCTTTCTTAGCACCTGAAACCCTAATGCGTGCTTTAGAACTACTAAATTATTTAGCTGCTCTAGATGATGATGGAAATTTAACAGATTTGGGTGCTGTTATGGCTGAATTTCCTTTGGATCCTCAGTTGGCCAAGATGTTGATTGCCAGTTGCAATCATAACTGTTCTAATGAAATTCTCTCTATTACTGCCATGCTGTCAGGTAACGATTGAGACGAATTTCTTTCATACTTAACTAAATTATTGAAGTAATTTTGCATGATTCTTCCTTAAATGAAGATTGTCAAATTAAGTTGCTTCAAAAATTTTCTTCATAGAATGATGATTTTACTTTCAATAGATTATTTTTTAATGTAAGAATAGCAGTTTGATTTGATAAGTTTTATGTTGTGTTTCTTTAAAAATCTGTGAAAGTATTAGATATTATTACCTTATTTGGATTTGTTTTCTTTTGTACCTATATATAGTAATGATGAATGTAGAGAATTCTACAAGCAGCGACAAGTTAGAATCTTTTGCTTGAAAAAGGTGTTGTAGATGTACAGGATTTTGTTAAAGTTGGTAAAGCAAAATTGTGTAGAATGATTCATCAATTTTCTTTGAGCAAACCATTGTTACTGCAAATAAAGAGTTAAAAGTGAATGATCGATCATTGTCATGTATCTGGTTGCATTACAGAATTAACTTTAGAAATAGCTAAGACTTTCTTTTGTGTGCTTTGTTGTTGGTTTTGAGGTTAAAAAATACACATAATGTGAGTGATAAAGATCATGAAGAAAACCTTCATTTGTACATATTACATAGTTGTACACTGTACATAGTTGAATGAACTGTAGTTTAAAGAATTATTACTAGTCCCGGTTCATTTATATTGGTTCTTCACTTCAATTTCATTGTTTGGGACAAGGGTACCTGTGTTGGATGTGACTTCGTGGGCAAAATTGTAAAAGAACACTTTTGTTTTTGGGAGATCAAAAATATTCCAAGTTTTGTTCATTATTTGTTAGTGCAATATCTGATCCGCATTGGATGAAAATTTGAAATTAAACAGACATCGACTAGTCTTTTAATATGTCTTTTAATATATACACACACACACACATATACATACACACACATATACATACACACACACACACCAGTGTACGTTACTGACGATGGCTGTTATGCAGCCGAAAAAGCTTTATAACATTAAAGCAATGAGCAACATACAAACTATGTTTAATTTATCATTCTAATATTATTAAGTAAATTTTAAATCTGTAAACTGCTCAGTGAAAATAATTTTTAAACACGATGACGAGACAGGGACTAAAATAAACAGGAAATAAAACTGGCATAATGGGTACTCTCGTCAACCGCGTCTACTAGCCCCGTTGCCTTCCGAGGGGCCGGATTATATAGGGGTGGTTAAGGATTGCTACAGTATGTTTTTTTGTTTGTTTTTTTGACATTACAGTTTTTCCAAGTAACGGGCTTGAGTTGTATCGTGGCTAATTTTAGGAGAAGAGAAAAAAATATCAGGAATGTGATGATTTAGTGTGAAAATGTTGGAATTATCGAATGTGTAGTGAGTTTCAATGATGGGCGGCGAAATGAGAATGTCCGGTGAGGTATTCGGAAGCGTGAATTTGTTCTTGGAAGTCTTTTATCAAAACTGTCCCGTTTGGCCCACGTATAGTTTAATACGAGTTAATATAGATAATTAAAATTATTATTAATCTTAGTATTAAAAATAATTTTCACATTAAAACTCATTAAAAAAACATAATGCACCGAAAATAAATCACAACACTCCCCCTTCATTACGATAACATGATACAGTATTACCATACCTTACATAGCCAACATTCTTCTAAAGATGGCCAATTTATTTAAACAGCACTGTCTACACCTCATTTAATCCCCTCAGTCCCTGATAAACATCCTCTACCGCACAAAACATCCTCTCCCACATCCCTTTCCCAATTAAGTGGAGTGTACGCGCTCACATGTGCTGAATGCAGCGCGAGGTACGTGGCCAAAAGGGCCTTGTGCAATGACAAGAGTCCACATCTTTACTTGTTTGTGATTTCACATAGCGTAGACTATTGAATAGTCAGGACTTAGTTATTCCTCTTGCTATTCCTAAAACATGAACTGCTAGTTACAGATAAACATAACCAAATTCCTGTTGTTTAACTTCCTAGCATGCACTATTGCTAATGCAAACTCGCGGGGTAGCTTTCTATAAACTTACCGCATTTACCTGAATGTATCCCCCACTTTTTTTCTCTCAAAAATCCGCGGGGGAACTAAATTTGGAATTTAAGACAGGACAACTGTTCATTCCAAGTTTCGTGCGTGAGAACGAGTTAACCGAGGGCAAGTCACATTCGTAGCGTAACACAAAGCGAATAGAAATAACTTCCATGCAGAGAAAACTGTTGAAATAATAATAGGAAATGATGAACAATATCGTAATGGATGATCATCACTTCGATCGATGATTGTGGGGTTTGATGCTTATTCAAAATAGAAACCGGACTGGTCTATGTCGTCTAGAAATGACAGATCGCTGTCACTGTGCTGACCGTGACACATGATTCTATCGAGAAAGAGGGTTCCTCTTCGATCGCCCTACTTTCGAGTCGAAGAAGCTTCGTCGCTAACTTCGAACTGCGAAAGCGACACATGAAAGCGGTACGCGTATTCGAAGTAGAACCGCAGACTGAGTGGGTCTGGCGATGTTAAGAGAAGTTGAACTGCACTAGTTAACTTTTCATTTGAAAATTCTTTTGATTATATTTACCGAAGCAGTCATTTCACGTGGAATTTGGATGAGCATTTCCTTTCAGAAATACTTTATTACTCAACCTAATTTTTTTAACATAAAATATAATAAATGGTTATAAAACACATTAATTCCCTAGACTGTAGTTTTACTTTCTCATATATGTAGTATATAGAAAGAATTGCAATCGCGAAAAAAATCGAAAGCGAGATTTCGTCGGAAATATCCGTTTTGGTTATCCCTGATTCCAAAAAAGTTATTTTTGGCATAACGTCCGTCTGTGCGCAGTGATTCTGAGTAAATGGATGAATCAATTTAATTCGCGTTTCTCATATTTACGGTAGAATTTACTTGTCGATGCAAGTGCTCAATTTTTATTTTTTTAACTTTGAAACAAAGGGTACTTCACATGGAGGGCAAAGTACGCTTTCGAATGTTTCTCAAAAACGATTTTGCTTAAATTTTCTGTGCATAAAGTACAATTAGTATGTATTACATCCGCATTAGCGCTATTTCACTTGAATAGACGCAGGGAAGTATTTTCTGTTTGCTACACTTACACATTAGTTTACTGCTTCAAGAAGGCAAAATAATATTTACCAGTGGAAATGGGCGAAACAGACGTAGAATACACCTTTTGTAATCTGATATCAAAGATATGACAATGATAATATACATAGGACAGCAAACGCACTGCTGCAGGTAGGAAAATACGCGAATTTCTGTCTACAATGAAATTACATTTACATAACACTTATACGATATTTATGAGACTGATATGCCGAAGGCAAACAGAACCCATTAAATGGGTAAAAGGGTCTTTTGCATGAACCCATTTAAATGGGTGCGTGGACCCGTTTAAAAGGGTCCGTGGATAATCGAGAAAATTTATCTGATAATAAAGTACATATCAAACACATTGATTTTCTTTAATTAACTTGTTAAAACAATCCCAACGTGTAAAACGGCATAGTATTATATTCACCAAAGTAAATAAAAAGAATATACCCGAGGTGGATTTGAACCTACGTGCTCTGTCAGAGGGGGTAGTCGCGTTGCTACCACTTGCCTTGTATAGACGATATTCTGTTCTTAGATTTTAAAAACAATATTACAAGAAGACAAACGATTCTTCTGAGAAATGCATTCATGTTAGATGTATGCAATACAATTTTTTGAAACTTGAAGCTTATTTTCGTGTATTTCAATACACGAAAATTTATAGATAGAAATTTGTTATATATATTAAAATTATATATATTTACATTTGTCAGAAAAGCAATACAAACTGCGTATGACCACGTGGAGGACAATAAACTAATTTACTCTTTGGAAGCAAGCATGGGACCATCCCATCAATTCCAATCATGGACCCTAAGGCAGAGGCGGATTGTAAATTTTCAGCAAAAATTCCTAGATAATATAAAAAGTTAGCTACATATTACAGTACTAATAGAATATCAACATGTTTGTAATTTAACACAAAATTTATTTTACCTGTACAAATTATTATCAAACTATAGATTATTCTGAGTATAGTGTTTACAAATCATAAGAGTTGAAAAAACACTAAATTCATGATTTCTTGTTTCAATAAACCTACCCCTAGACAAAACCCTAGAGAACCTGTATAAGAAATCCGCCTCTACCTGAAGGAAAAATCTGGGCCTCGATGGGGCTACAGAATTAATGCACACAACCGTGCCAAAGTTGAGTACACACGAAACTAAATTAATATGAATCATAAGACAACACAATAATGCAAGAAAATTGTTTTTGAAATTGTTATAAGTCATTTTAAAAGTACTACAGCAATGGCGTGATAAAGTACAAGATGGATTTAACTTTAATTAAAATCAATAAATTCTTGTACATTGTAGAAGCACTGATGCAGGAGGTAGCTTTTAACCGCGGATTTGAAGATATTCAATTTCATAATATCTTTTATATTCTTGGGCAGGGAATTATATAGAACCGTTCCTGAATGATATGGTCCTTTTTGGCAAAGAGTGGTTGTCTCTAGGACAATGAATATTATTCCTATTGCAAGTATTGTGTTTACTGCAATTAATAAAGAACTGATAGACTAAGTTGACAGATATTTTGGAGGCCTGTTGGAATCGACTTTTCGTGATGGGATCAAAGCATTGAAACATCGCTGGACCAAGTGCATTAGTGTACAGGGAAACTATTGAAAAATAGAAAACTGCATTGAAATAAGTCTTCTCTTTTTAGTACATTCCGAGAACTTTTCAAACCACCCTCGTAGAATTGGGTACGTGAATGGATATAAATGGAGGACACTGATTTGGAGATACTGAGTTCGTTATTTAACGTACTTCTGAGAAGTAAGAATTAAACAAATTAGTGACGTCCTGAGGATTTGATACGATTTTACCATCGTTTAGTAGAGAAATATTTTCTTCGCGATTTTCAGAAGTTGATGTGTAATTTTTAACAATATTCCACATAGCTTTCATCCGGTTGTTCGATTTTAGTACCTGTGTGTCGTTTTCCATAACTTTAGTACATTTCCTTTAGTACACTAGTTTTCCTTAACTTAGTAGAAGAGAGTTCGTTGATTAACGCCAATAGGAAGAAGAATTAGGATAATTAATAACCTAAAGAAAGATTTTAGAAGCGTTGGTTATTCCAGTAACTGGCTAAACAATTCTTTATTATTGTTGTTTGCAGTATAGCATAATCAAAACTATTTATTTTACCATAACAAGTAATTCAAAATATACTCTAATAATTAATGTTCCAACTCAAAGGGTGTGTGGACCCTTTGTAAAGGATGCGTGGACCCATTGTAAAGAATGTGTGGACCCATTGTAAAGGATGTGTGGACCCATTGTAAAGGATGTGTGGACCCATTTTAAAGGGTGTGTGGACCCATTTAAAATGTTTCGTTCACCTTGGGTGTCGCTATATGTTTTGAAATAATATTCTGAATATTTATTTTACTTCCAAATTTCAAATAAATGACAGTAATAACTTCATCTAGCGACTTAGATCCTGAAAAAGAAGTTACTTTTGATTTACTATTTTCTATTATTTGTGGTATTTTTTTATTTGCGTTCATTCTATTTACACATTCATTATTCACAATCATTCACAATCATTCACGGAGACTGGTGAATATATTCACGAGACACGAGCAAATACTTACAGGATTCAAAATTGCCTACATAAATTTTATACATATATGTTCATGGCGTGAAGTTTTGAATGTGTCGAATCAAGGGTGTGCAAATAGTATTGTGAACTAGATATGACATGTGTTTACTTGATAACTTTACGTCCGGTGATCTTGGGAATTTTATCTATTTGCTGAGGAATTAGATGTTTCGACTGCCGCTTTTTGCTGATTGTTGAGCTTGCTATGGTTAGGAAGGTTTTTCAATGTTCATTCAAATTGGTATTTTATATAATACCTTGAAGGCAATGATATTAATTTTTATATCATTTGAAATGGATTTTAAAGTCTACTTAACTAACCTCTAAAATCCAAAAGACTGAATTTGTAAATTGGAGATGACTTGTATGTAAATAGAATTTAAAGAATTTCTTTAATAAAAAATTAGAATCGAGAGCTGGAAGACGAGTAAAATATAGAGTACCATGCCAGAAACAACCCTTCCACTATAGAATATTTTCTCACTCTATGCTGCAGGCGGAAAAACATATATGAAAAAGTATGTGCAATGGTTTTGCACCACTTGTTTTTTGTGTGTCAAATTTACAGTTAATATTTTTATTTCAGAATTAAAAAAAATCTTGTTCTCTTGAAAATATACTTCATTAGATTGTTACAAAAAAGAAATTACTGATTGATAAGCAATTACAAACACAGATGTGTATCATTTCAAATCTTATCACATACAAGTGTGTCAGAAAAAAACATATACAATGGTTATTTAGGGTGCTGTTTCTCCTTGTGATAGTCACGGGGTTTTCCAGTATGCTAAATTGCATTATAAGTCTTTGCCAAAAATATTTTACCTTTGTGTGCAACTTTTCTGATACTTTGTACACTTAAGTACTCATAAATTTCTATTTTGTAATTAGCTGTTTATTTAAATTAACTAATTAAACCTTCATTATGAATATCTTGTACATCTACCTGTTATTGACTATTTCTCTAATCAGAGGAAGATTAGAGAAGGAAACTAAACATTGTTCTCAGTACAATGTTTGAGAAAACTACTCCTTTTAGAAGTGACTTTTTTTACATATGGGTGGAAAAGATTCTAACTTGTTGTAGCTCCCATAGGTTGAAAACAGATTCACTGGCATTTGCTGCTAGTGCGATGTGTGTGGACGCAACTAAATTGGTTGGATGCGGGCTCCCCCCTCTCCTCCACTGTTTAGTCCCACAGTGTTTTGTGCGACCCAATGAGGCCAAGAAAGCAGCAGATGATGCCAAGATGAGGTTCGCCCACATTGATGGTGATCATCTCACACTTCTGAATGTGTACCATGCCTTTAAACAGAGTAAGTTTTCATAAAAATATTTCTAACTTTACATGACTGCATATTTACCAAAAGGAGATGTAGTTGTATTTGGTCAGTAAAATTAAAACTGAAACCAAAGGATTTTCAGGGCACAATAATGTGCAGGGTATTCATGTTAAATATAAGAAATAATTGTTAGCACAGTCACACGAGGTGAGGAAGAGTTTTACATATTATATACACTTCTTGTATATTAACCAAAGACTGCCTCTTCGATTGCTGTATACAACTCTGGAAAATATACAAGAAAGTGCAGGATACCATATTCTCTTAAAATCATTGGTAATTTTAGGTCAAAATTGAGTATTATATGTCACATTACTGTCAGGGTTAGGGCATGTTGTGCAGCTTTGCAATGTAGGTGTTGTGTAGTATATTGATAATTTAATTATTAAGTTGAAAGTTAAGTTTAAGGACAGTGTTAAAAACAAGACCCTAAGAACACTCCATTTGAAATGTATTGTCTGTTTCTCGTGCTCCAACAGCGACTGTCGTTAACAGGGTCACAGTCATTAACAGGGTCCTTAACGTTAGCTACGCCTGATTTCAGAACTTCGTTATGTCTAGTTTCTTCATATAAGCGTAAGTTATACACTACATGTTAAGGGGATAAGTCACTTTCTGGGGAGTACCAAATAGTCGCTAAATTATGTGATTATCTACAACAGTACAGCATGTTAGAGCTATTTCTGATATCAGTGCTTTTATATTCTCGAGTTTTTTTTCTTGTTTACAGCTGGAAATATAAATCTCTCGCGTATCATTAATAAGTGGGAGAAAACGTAAGATACTTCCAGCGTGTAACATAAGTCTCAGGTTTGGAAACGATTAAGTGCCTTACGCTTGATATTCGGTTCAGTATTATAGTCATAATCGACAAACAAAAAAGACGATTTTTAATACTTAGGATGAAATCCACTCTTTGTGGCTTTTCAACCGCCCTAATTTTGAAACTGCTTCATCAAATGTTGAACAAAAGTTTTAAAGAAGTATTCGACGTCAGTAAGCAACACACAGGTCGATCGCTCTGCTTACATATGGTTTGAATTGCGTTCATTTTGATGGTAAATCAAATTTAAATGAATGTTAATTACGTTTATTTGAAGATCCTAATTCAAAAAGATCTTTTTCTATAGTTTTGTACCAGTTCGGTCTAGTAGTTCTGTTTCTTAAGAATATTATTATATTTGATGTTCGGATCCATTCTTTTTAAGTGTCAGAGGAATTGGATTCTTCGCTTGCACATTTTCTAAAAATTTGGGGATTTGTTTGTAGATATTTTCGTTTGGTTTTAGGTAATATATTCCATTTTTTATTCTTGGGCCTAGGATATTTCTCATAATTTTACGTTTAATTTATGGCTGTTTTAATTTTTTATGTTGAAGATTAAGAGTGTCTAATGTATAAAGTGCTTCTGATTTGTTAAGTGTTTTGTAACGTCTTAATTTTCCAGTTCCAAGACTATGACTTTTTGATACAGATCTGTTTTGTTCATTGACAAGCAGTTCCCATTTCCTGAATTCTGGCTTGTATGAATTTCTTCTGATAGCTATTTCCAGTGATCCACTCTCCGAGGTATTTGTATTCTTAAACGCGGGGTACTTCATTGTTGCCCATTTCAAGTTAATTGGGAGCTATATTTATATCTGTTATAGATTTTGTTTCGAATGAAATTAGTAACCCTATTTTTGCTGTTTGGTCTCGTAATATTTCAAGTTGTTTGTGTGTATGTGAGAGGGTTATAGCAGAGTACTGCTACGTCATCTGCAAAGGCTAGGCAGTACACCTTTCCGGAGTCGTTGGGTTGGGTCCCGCGACCAAGGTATCCTAAGCCTTTTGCCACCCTTCCCAAAAGGGTATAGTTGGATTGGGTCCCGCGGTCATTTTCTTAATTACTTTGCCTCTTGAAGAGGGTGACAAAACCCCACCTCCCGGACAAACTGGTTTTGTCAATTTTCGCAAATTAAGACCATGTAGAGTCGAACGAGCTTGCCTTTGACGAAGAAAAGGCAACTTCAAACCTTCTTATACTTCAAACCTAAAAAACAAGTATCCTTCTATAATATATTGATCAATATCTTTATTTGAATGTTTCTTTTTATCTCGCCTAGTGACTGTCTTCATGTACATTTTAAAGACATGCTGTTAAAGTACAGGCTGAACCCTATATTCCGACTGCATTTTAATGCACGCTCCTAATGTATTAATTAAATTGAATGGTTAAATATTCTTTTTGTTAAGCATATGTCCCAGAATGTTTCCAGTGTTTATATAGTTTTCCATATCATTCAACTGCACAATAATGAACTTGCCATGCATGGAAATGTTCCTCCTCCCAGTCTCCAGCGTGGGACGCAATTGAGCCGTGCTCTTCTTGCAAGGAAAAACCAAAGGATACTAGATAGGGGAAGTTGACCGCGGGACCCAACTCAATTATTCTCTTCTGGCCACGAATAACTGTTAAGGCATTAACTGGGACGCAAGAAAAGGGAAAGTTGACCGCGGCACCCAATCGACCGTCACCCCACCTTTCAATGTTGGACCTAAAAGATTAATTGGCGCACCAGCTTTTCTCTCTTCTCCTATAACCTTTTCCCGGGCAGTTGAAAAGTAGAGAGAAAGACCATCCCCTTGTACTCCTGTCTCCCTTTAAATTGTAACCCTTTAAATTCTTTGCTTTGTTCTCCCATAAGTTTCAAATTTTCTGTTTCCTTTATGTTAGTTGATTTTTGATGTAGTCCAAACTCTGCTAAGGAGAGATTTTCTGTCTGCTATGGCATATGCTTTTTTAAAGTCCACAAATGTGATTAATACTTTTTAGTTTATGCGCTTTGGAAATATTGCATTGAGTAGTTCATGTTATTTGCTCCGCACACTATCATTCTTCTCGGAGTCTACCTTGATATTCGCCGAGTTGGGGATCTAGATGAGGTTCTGCGTGTTTGAGATTTCAGAGTATATAAATGACTAGCTGAGTCCCCGCGGCTTTGCTCGCGTGAATTATATTATTCTTTCTCGTATCCAGTGAAAATTTTATCCATTCATGTTGGAGATTTGATAGTGTTTTGTGTACCCTCAATCCCATATTTTCACGCATGGTAAAATAATTCAGAAAAAGTTAAAAAAACACAAATTTCCTATTTCGCGTGCTTAGGGGTGAATATTTGTAAAATCCTTTCTTAGCGGACATTTTCAATTATTTTGTGCGTCACGCTCTTCAACTTCCACTTCCCAATCCCCACTTTTAGGGGAGTCATGCACCTCATGTGGTCTGAAGGGTACATGATGTCATTGGAAATACGATTATTCATCTCAGAATACACAAATACCATGGACTTGACCCTAATATCGGTCATATTACGTCTCACCCTTTTCACCCCATCTCTAAGAATACCGTGCTCCTATATGATCTTGGGCTCTAATGACCTTTGATGTTGACGAGCCCTAAAGCCCCACGAAAAAAAAAACCTATATGATCTCATCTCGAACATTAGTAAGGTATTAGTTGTGTAAACATCTTATTGACCCTAAAACGATGTATCCGATGCATTTTTATTTTTATATTTCAGGAATAGTTTTCAATCATTTTTATCCACAAACCCATTTCCACCCCCACCCCCCAAAGTGATGTTTGTTTCATGAGGGCTGAATCCAGACTTACGTGATTTCGGGATTTCTCTATCAACTCAGCGACGCCGAAAATTATGGACTCTTCACAGGTATCAGTCATGTTCGATTTTTTTTATGGCAACCCCTTCCCTAGGGGTGCTGAAATTTATACGGTTTATTGTGAACTCTGACGTCTTCGAGAATGTCACTACTAATTTCAGCGGCCCTGAAAACTACGATATCGACAATAATATCGGTTACTTTCGATAATTTTTACGTTTCACTCTTCAACCCCAACACGAAGGGTGTTTATTCCTTATAGTGGGTGATCGTGTACTAATGTGGTAGTGAAGGTGTCACCTCACTTCACCGGTCCCAAAAATGATTTATTCAACACCAGTGTCGGGCATTTATTTTATTACTTTACCTCGCATTACCATCCCCTACCGCAAGAGTGCTAGGGGTGGACTGATTGTGAACTTAAAAAGCATAGGGGGCATCCTTACCCATCTCATCGACCCCTAAAAGTAAGGTTTTGTATCGTAATATCGGATTTTTTTTCGATATTTTTACATGTCAAGCCCTCCATAGGGGTGCCAGGAATGTTTACACTCACTGTATATATCACCCCATATGTTGTCCGATAGTCAGTCATCTGTGTACCAAGTTTGGTTGAAATTTTCCAGACACGTAGAGTTATGGTGGAATACATAAAACATTCCAACCCCCATTTCACTCCGTTAGGGGTGGATTTTCGTAAATTCCCCTCTTAGCGGATGTCTACACCCTAAAAGGAACCTATCAAATTTCAAGTTTGTAGGCTTTGTGGTTTCTGAGATTTCGTTATTAGTCAGCATTTTGCTTATATAATTGTAATATATTAATATTATTGATTGAAATGTGTGGCCCCAAGTTGGAGCGCCAATTGTAATATATTTAATTAATTGAAAAGAGTGGGCCCACATTGGAGCGCCAATTGTAATATATTTAAATTTGAGAGGCCGAAAAGTGGGACGCCATTTTGTAATAAACGTGAATTTTAACAGAAAAATAAACAAATGAAGGAGACATCTAACGCTCACTTACTTAGTCCACTCGACTTAGTATATGACTGATGCCTAGCTGTCATAAGAGCTTAAATTTAAAGATAGGGAAATGGGTTCGACCGATTCATTGGCGTGAAACACATTAATCCTTCTCGAAGGAAACACATTGTTCATAAAAAATTAATATAATTACAGCAAAACAAATACATAATCGTTATGACTACTAATACATTATTTTAGTAGTCATAACAATTATGTATTATCCTTACATTTCCCCCAAAATAAGAATGCAACATGCAATTACTCGCTAACACATTACAAATCTTAAACTAACTCTGAACGGACAAGTTTCGTTGTATGTCAAAGAACCAAATGTGTAAACTCAAACGCTTTGTACGAGCTGAAGGCTCCTTGGACATCATAACAGTTTATAAATAACAAAGTTAATCCAATCGGATAGCAGCACAGCCGCAACCAATGAGGTTACTTGCATTATTTACAAATTGTCTTTGCAATACAATTATACACAAGTCAATAATCAAATCGCACAGTTTTGAAAATGGAGAGCCGACATTGGCACATCAAAAATGATTACCTCGGTATCTGCGAATCGACGCCAGACATCATCAGAAGTAAAAGTGGCAAAGGCGTGGCTGCGAAGGTGAGACGTCCTATGGAGTCGTCTCTGGCGTGTTTAATTATGCCGATATCCCATCAGGTACTCACCAGTCAGCGTTTCCCATGAGGCCTCATAGACTCCATCTACCACTTGTGCTAAGCTCCTTCCTTTCTCTCTCCTGCCCTCCCTTGTTCACCTCTTGTTCTTTTCGATCCCGACGCTATTTTGTTGCGAGGGCTAGGGTATCTCATTTTCCTCTTTTATATTTTTTTCAGTGTAATGTTTTGAAATAAATTTTGATATATTGTAATTCAGGAGGGTTTTTAGTGGGTATGGTTGAGTCATTCGGCGAGTCCTACACGCGGGGGGAGTCATGTTTGCTCTCGTAGTGCGTAACTCCATTTTCCCTACTTGTACAAGTTTTTAGGGCTCTAATGATCTCGATATCGAGGAGCTGTAAAGTCCCACCAAAAAAAGAGGACTCCATCTATGATCCATTCCACGTTCACCGGTGTCGACAGTGTCTCGGTTGTTTCGATAACTTAATCGATCTTGGACACGAGTGTCCCGAGGTTGTGCTTCGCGGTGAATTTATGCACTACTGATAATTATCATCAGATGCCCAAATTATAAGTCGTGTATCGACTTTGGAAAAAAAGCTAGGTGAATATCGATCGGATCTCTCCTCGTGATCTAAGAGGGCGTACTACTCTATCGAAAAATATCGACAATCACCATGATCAGTCAGCAAACGTAATCTCCGTGTCTCTCCAACTCTGATCTTTGATATGATCAAGCTCTCATCATCAAGCCAAGTACGAGTGTGCGCTTAGATATATTCATCTCCTCTTCTACTTTGTAAAATCAGACTCCGTCCATCGCATACGTCACGAACAATTTATCCAATAATATCTAAGTTTATTTCACGTGATCTCTCACTATTGGTGATAGTCCTTTAACGTTGTCGCCTCAATCAGCCTATCTCGGATCGTACTCTAATCACGTGATGTCTCATCTCGTGATGTAGTTTTTGCTGAAGGTAGTCTGCTTATACTAAACAATTGAGGTCACTAATTCTACACAAATGGCCCTTGAGTGGACCAAAAGACCTTCCCCCTCGTCGCCGCTAACTTTCCAAAATTGTACGTAAACCAGAAGTCGTAGAC
Organism: Laupala kohalensis; assembly: GCA_002313205.1. NCBI lineage: Eukaryota > Metazoa > Arthropoda > Insecta > Orthoptera > Trigonidiidae > Laupala > Laupala kohalensis. Next base: position 143,097 of record NNCF01131142.1, on the reverse strand, counting down.
AGTTCTTACGCATTTACCAGACGCACGCTTTGCGAAGGGTCACTCATTCCCCTTCTTTTGTTATACTTGGCAGAACCCAATCCTCTTTCTCTTTTAAAGTCGTCGAAACATGTATCGCTGTACAATGGCTCTACTTTGAAGCGTAATATTTTCGCGACACCATGGTCCCGCGAATATTTGTTCTTTTCAATTTATTACAAAACTTCGAAGAAGAAAATTGCGAAAACGGATTTATACATGTATATTTATTTTTTGCATAATTTACTTACACAAATATATCAATAATTATAAATATTTAAGCAAAATTGACCACTTTTATTATTTTTAATTCTATTTTTATCATAGTGAGTTGAAAGCAATTTAAAAATTCAAGATTTCATATTAATAAAATTTGTTTGATACACAATTAATACCTAATTAATGTTACCTGGCGGTGTAGTTAACCGCAGTTTGAGATGTATGTTGTGAAAACTACTGATGCTTACTGACTTTGAATTTCATTCTGTATAACTTATGTTGAATAATTCTGTACATTTAATGAGGCGGTTTCAAAGTTCGGGCATTTGAAAAGTCATGAAGTGTGAATTTCTTTTTAAGTACTTGTATGTGGAAGATTCTTTATTGCATTCACAATAACTTCTCTTCCTCTCCAAAATAAATAATTTCAAAGAGGTTCAATTAGAACAAGATTTATTTTTCTCTACCGTCGTAGTATAAAGAAACAAAGAGTGGCACCAGACGGCGAGATCAGGCATAGAAAGTTCTGTGCGTCTAACTCACAAAATGGTTTCTGGCGAGTCGGTGGTCGGAGATGCCGTGCTTGGTGTTGAGATATCTCGTGGTTCTTACTTGAAGAGACCGGGCGGTGATATGACGAGGAGTCTGTTCACTGCCGGTTCGTTGGTAGAGGTATGAAGTTGTAATCCTGGTTCTGGTCTGAATTAATCGGACGGAGGCGTAGCGGTCCTGTTCGCAGCCGATTAATAGACAGGAGTTAGTTGAATTCTGGTTCGCATAGTCAGGCGTATGCGTGCGGCCGTTGCGTAGACCAGAATGATGAGTAAGCTTGCGATTTGACCAGCGGTCTGTTCGCTGCTAGTTCATAGATCGGAATGATGAGTAATCTATGTTTGAGGAGATCGTGCAGTGAGCGACCTGTTCTCAGTTAATTCATCGACAAGAGTGATGAGTAATCCACGTTTGAGGAGATCGTGCAGTGAGCGACCTGTTCTCAGCTAACGCGTAGATAGGAATGATGAGTAATTAAATGTTGGTTGCTACGTGTAGGGGCATAACAGTACGTTGATATTCGTATTTTTATAGATAAACGAAGGTTTATTTATAGGTGCACACGGCACGCGTGGGCATCAAAGAGTTCATTATTCATAATGTTAGGACTTAGGATTCTTTGACGTCTTCCAGTTTAGAGTAGGCGTCGGCTTCATAGGGGAGATTCATTGATACGTATGTATAATACGTGTTAGGTATGTAATACGTAGGGGTGTGTCCCTACATACTTAATATCATTTTTTGGCTGCCGATTACGATAATACTACTGAACCTTAAATCAAGTGTAATCTACTTAATCATGCAGAATTTAATGCTCATAAATACTTGTAATACTTGTGTTTTTGATAGCAGGCGCAGTGTAGTTTTTCATTAATACGTATTGCAAAATAATACGTATTGCAAATGGGGTTGTGATGAAAAGGATTTAAGAATAAGGGAGTTGGCTCCAGATATCAGTTCAAAGTCCAGCTTCAAACACCTTATTGACATGTCCACTTATGGCATTTCAAGCACTTGCTGACATGACAGCAAACCCCATTATAACCCCCAAAATACTTAAGTACACACGAGCTTTAGCAGAATTACTGAGTTTGAAGCCATGACAGCATTAATATACGTGAGACATCTGTGTCAATAGAAACCACTATTGAGTTTTCACTAGTTAAGTTACATTAAAAATTTTCGAACTTTAAATTTATTTATACAATGGTTAACCCTGAGTCTAGGTTTTTAAGTGAATGAAATCTCTCAAGGAGTAAGAGAAATTTGCCCTCGTATGGAGGCCGCAAAATTTGAAAGCCAGAAAATTACAAGTTTCCTTACTGAAAATTTGAATATAGCGTCGAAAGTGTAGAAGCAATCTTCATGAAATTCTCCATGAATCAAAAGGGATCTGCTATGCATGTATGCTAAATTTTATCACTGTAGGAACGCACAGAAAGTTATTAAATGAACTTGAGAAGATATTGAGACATCTCGGAAGTCGAGAGAGAAAAAAAAGCTGCTAATGATAGCACATGTTTCAATGAAGTGAATCCTTTGTTAAGGAATCTACTGGCAAACACACTTATCTCAGAGTGCAGGAACGCATGGAAGGATTGAATGAAATTGATAAGTTATATTAAACAATATATTCAAGTAGATTAAGTTGTGCTGTTTCTCGGCTTATATGCAATCCAGTCGTACACTGTGCGACCACAACTCTTCCAGAGAATCGCTGATGCAGCGGTCGTGGTTCACAGTCGAATTCATAACCTTACACCACAGCAGCAGACCATGTGTAGAAATGTTTAGGAACCCTGCTGCTAAGAACTGAAAATGGCCCAAAAATCCTTATATTAGTACAATGCTAAATAACTTGTGAGGAACACCACAAGGACTCTTTGAGTTGATACGTCATATGAAAAATGAACTTGAGCGAGTGAATTCAGCAGTTCTTGTTTCCCTGAAGGAAAACTATTCGAGTGGAGAGGTAGAAGTCGAAGCTTCCAGAGGAAGCGCGTTCATTCATCGTTTCTCATTACACTTTAGAACAGTTTCTTTCTGGAAATCGACCTCACAGATAGCCCACGTTTCCTCTTTGGAGTATCGTTTGCCTCGGCGGACATAAAAAGTAGCTTGTAACCCCCGGTTTGGAATTTATATCGGAAGAACATGCTTAAATTTTGTTTTTCTTGCGAAAATTTTATGCTCATCTTGTGACAGTGCACACTCAGATTACTTGCATGAAACTTTACTGAATTGAAACGAATTTGACATGAATCAAAAATAATAAAAATATTTCCCGATTTCCTCAAATTTAGTCTTGGAGAAACTCGAATTTTGCTGGCCTATAATATTTTTCACTTAAATGGTTTCTGTAAATAAAACTTATTTACTTAGTGGTTTGACTGTATTGTATAATATATTAAATAAAAAATCTCGCAGTATTAATTTATTGATCAAACTAAAGCTTTTTCGACCCCTTTGGAATCATCTGGCTAAAAATATAAAATAAACATACTTAAAACATAATAATATCTAAGATCTTACTCTCAAAGAACCCAAACTACACCGAAGAAACTTATTCCATCACATTAACACTTAATCAAACATTGGGCACCAACAATTTAATTGTTCTAAAGGCAGATAAAGGAAATTCAGTTATATACAAAACTGAATAAAGAAACACACTCTTATCAATTAATAGTGATATCACATAACTTGTGAAAACCCCGACTAAAGTAATTAAATCTTCAGAGTATGTTTTTCCAATCATTCATCATTCCCCCCAGGGGGCCTACATCTAGTAAGTACGTGTTTGGCGAACACGGGGCCCCGAGCTGAGTCTGGCATTACTTCCACTTACTTGTGCCATGCTCCTTCCTTTCTCTTTTCTGACCTCCCTTGGTCACCTCTTGTTCTTTTCGATCCCGACGCTACTAGGTTGCGAGGGCTAGGGTATCGTTCATTTTCCTCTTTCCTCTTCTTTTTTTAATGTTATTTAGTAAAGTCGTGAGATATAATGGGATTTGAGTTTTGAGTTGTAATTCAGGAGGGTTTTTAGTGGGTATGGCTGAGTCATTCGGCGAGTCCCACACGCGGGGAGAGTCATGTTGGCTCTCCCTAGTGCGTAACTGCATTTTCCCTTCCTGTACAAGTTTTAAGGGCTCTAATGACCTTTGATGTTGACGAGCCCTAAAGCCCCACAAAAAAAAATCATTCATCATTTCCTACCCTTTAACCCATGCCCTCGTCTATATGGTTTACCCAAAACACATAAACCCTCAATTCCCGAAAAACCTGTCCTCTCATACTCAAATTCCACTGTCTGTCCATAAACTGAACTAAGACTTTATTCTCATATTAAATTTAACCCCGAATACTCTCTCACATACAGCCTTCTTCTTAATCGGCTCTACAACTCCTTGTCCAGCTCAACCACTTTATTCCACTGCCTCCTATCTTTCACAGTTTGTTTCCAGTTCTTTATTTTCATATTATGTAGATCTTGGATTACTGAATCCTCCCACCTTGTTCTCGGCCGACCTCTATGCCGTGGCTTTAATGACTTCCAATTTATTATCGTTTTAGTACTCCTTGTGTTATCCATTCTTTGTATGTGACCCAGCCAGGCTAATCTTCTCGACTTTATTTCTCACAATGTTCTTGTGCTGAATGAGATTCTCCAGTTCCTCATTGGTTTTAATTCTCCATATTTCATCAGACTCTAGTCGGACCGAAAATTCTTCTTAATATCTTTCTTTCAAAAACCGCCAGTTTTTGTTCTACTTTATTAAGCACCCATGTTTCGGACCCATACGTAACAACCGGTTTGATAGTTGTTATACAGTCGGAGTTTCGTTTTCTTTAGCAGTAAGGGACTTCTGAAGTGTTGCTTGTTTTTGCGACCTTAACATGTTAATTGTCTTAGTTCTCGTGTGTTACAAATACAAGATCTCCGTCTCATCCTTGCTAGTTTTAACTACTGAAGTTAGACAAAATTATTCAGAGATTCTGTAAGTGACGTTGACGTAGGACTTTATAACATAGGTTTTTTTTTACTTTCTCGTATACGTAGTATATAGAAAGTATTGTAATCGTGAAAAAATTCGAAAACGAGTTTTTTGCGGAAATATCCGTTTTGGAGTCCCGATTCCGGAAAAGTTATTTTTGACTGGATGTCCATATTAGAGTCGAGTTATTGTGTATTCTGAGATTAATAATTTTATTCCATTTATTATGTACCCTTCAGACCACTTGAGGTGCACAAGGCCCCTAGAGATGGGTGTTGGGAAGAGCGTGACTCAAAATATTATCAAAAATGTCCACTTAGAAAGGATTAAAAAATATATACCCCTAAGGTGAAACGGAAAAGTGGTGTTTTCTAAACACTTTTTTAAAATTACATCAGTGAAAGTAAGGGGTTGAGGTTACACACCAATACGATCAAACTTTCAACTTTAATTGATAACATTCTCAGTAGATACTAATGAGGATACGAGAAAAAATAAAATTGGAGATATTACAGAATTCACGCGAGCAAAGCTGTGGATACTCAGCTATGGCGCGTTGTTTTAAGTTTGCCAATGGCGTGAATCCAAAGTGTGTTTGTAGATGTGTCATTTTAATGTTATTTTTAAAAGGAGAATAGAGTAATGTCTGCATCTTATGTTTCTCTTTGTATCGTGAATCTTCCACCCACGCGACCTCTACGCAGTACTCGTAACCTCTCATCCGGTGACGCTGCAGCTTTTAGCTGCGAAAGCTAACGTATCGGATGTGTTTACTGCTCCTTTTACCGGATGTTCTTGTTAAATTGTGCATGCTGTGTGTCATATTTATATGTTCGTGCGTATTATTTGATGCGTGATGATGTTATTTTATATTATTACTTATCGTTTGAAGAATTAACTTGGTTACGTGTTTTCTTGTCTTGAAGATTTCGTGTTATAAATCTATTTGTTTATTTTCATGATTTTTTAAATTCAATATTTCGATCGTTAAAAATATTTTAACTCTTACAGAATTCTTTGACGAGATAGATAAGGAACGTTACGAAATAACAGGAAGTAAATAAAATGAAAACAGTATCACCTATTTAATCGAAATTAATCAGATACGCTTAATGTTTATTAATATAATTTTGCAATTTCAAATTGCAAAAAAATTAACTCTTTAGTTTTTAATTATATTTTATTAGAATATTGATGGGCTGCTGACTTTGTTCTCACGGTAATAATATCCAATTATCTTTATATTTATTAATAAATATATCTTTTGAAATAGAATACGAATCTTTCTGATCTTATCTCCCCCCAAAAAACTTTTTGAAAAACGGAATTTGTATATTAAAGATTCCTTTATATAAATGCTTGTAAAAGTATTTATTTAATAAACTTTTTAAATAGGGTATAATGAAGACCAAAATAAAGAGTAACATATTAAAATCAACCCTCTCCTAATAGAATGCTTTAATGTCTCTCTCTAGTGCAGACTGAAAAATGTATATGAGAAAGTATGTTCAAGGGTTTCGCTCCACTAGTTTATATGGTAGTTTTTATAAATGCAGCGTGCTACTAAAGCTTATAGCGATAGGAAGTAGGAGTTGGGTGGTAGGTTATTGTTAGTAGGTGGGTCGTTTAGCAAAGTTTACCAACAACTTGGCCCACGTAGAGGGGTTAGTGGAAGTACACGGGGAAGAGTCATTACGCCTCTTCTCTATGGTGCAAAACTGCATATATTTTTTTCCCACCTGCAAGGGCTCTAATGATCTTTACAAGTCCTTAAAACAAAACAAAAAAATTTGGTCCATGTGGAGGGTTGTGTGTAATAGTTGGAGTTAGTTATAGACTATCAATATAGTAGGAGGAGGTGGATAGAGGAATTCGCTTTTCAGAAGTCCCAGCTATATGAACTGGGTCATTAACATGAAAAGCTACACATTTGTTTTTGAGCTTTACATAATTATATTAAAATGAGACACTTTTCTGACAACATATACATGGCATTATCATACTGGAGCAATATTTAACATATTAGTGTATAGCAAGAATGTAGTGAAAAATCCTAGTTCCACACATGGTAGGCACGAAAACTTATTCTTTTGTTGTTTAAACACAGAACCCATTTTCATCCCATGTTCATATTTTCCCAAATGATTAACAAGGATATGAACTATTTCTAGTATTAATTTGAAGAGAGAAAAATTAAATGCGCATTTTGAGAAATTCAAAATCAAGAGTTATATTTTTAAAACGTTAATTTTTTTCCCTCCTTGACCTATGTCATATAGCATATCATTGTAAAGATCACTAATTAATCTGTAAAATGACACGCCTACCAGCTCTTTATCTCAAGTAGGAGAGCATCCAGAACAATTCAAAAGTTTTGTGTAGAGCTGTTTTGGGGTGTTTTGTTTAAACTTTACATTGTTGTAACTTCCAAACGGGTTGAAATTTTTCAACAATACTCTGTACTTTTCTTAATCGATATGATGGCTACCTCCCTTGAAAATTTTTTCAAAATTTGAGATGAAGTTTAGACCCTGTGTTGATTTGACATGGAATGACCCTTTTTTAGTTCTGGCCAAATATCTGCCAAATTATACGTCGGACAAGAACAAGTTTTCTATACTTTTTCAAAGTAGACTAAATTTACTGAAAGATGAGCTCCTTTAAATTTTTCTTTCTTGGATGGTTTTAGAGTTACAGCTCTTCAAAAGTTGAACTTCGTCCCAGCTTTTATCCTGTAGCATCTAAATAAAAAGTCCTACAGTAAAATATATTTTATAACTTTTGTATTGCACTCAATTTTCTTCAATTTTACTACAAAGTTGATTTGCTACACCCAGTAGATTGAGATAAAACGTTTTGATTAGTACCATATGACAGTCGGATATTCACCATTTTACTCATATTGATTACTGGCAATAGTAAAATTAAAATTAATTATATGCAATATCTTTTTCATCACATGGTTAAACGGAGTGTTTATAAATATCTGTACAAATAAAATTCAAAATTTCATTATACCTTATTTACAATGTTTGGCACTGAAACTCCACCACTCAATATTCACTGTTGTACCAGTGTTAAAATAATCTACCAATGGTGACATTTTAAACGGACCCCGTTTTTCGTCAGTTCGCATTATTACATCTAAAAATGGGATTTTTTGCTCTTCGTGTAATGATAAATCATATGACAGTATGAACTACATGCTTATAAATTACGTCTATGTATGTCCAATCTTTTCAATATTCTTTACGACCATTAATGTTTTTATTACATTGTTTCGACTCTTAATTAAGCCTCTGTCAGGTACTCACTAAACAAATTGGCATTACTTCCACTTACTTGTGCTAGACTCCTTCCTTCCTCACCTTCTTTGGTCACCTCTTGTTCTTTTCGATCCCGACGCTATTAGAGCTAGGGTATCTTTCATTTTCCTCTCCTTCTCTTCTTTTCCCCGCGCGCCCACCTGGCCCAGAGAAACGTACCGAGGAAAAACCTTGAAGGGACTCAGCGCAGGTAAGTTTGGCCCCGTTAGAATAGTCTTTAACTGTTAGTCCTGCTGATGTTTTGTTTGGTCCATATTCCAGACAAAATCTATTATGACCTGCGTACAGTCAGCGGTATCCATCTCTCGGAACAAAGTGAAAACTTTCCAATAATTTTTGGCCAATTTTGTACCACATTTAAATGTTTCAGGCTATCATGGAAAAGACCTAAACCAGAATCACTGGAATTTTTTAAAAAAAGAACATAATTTTATTATAAACTTTAAATTTTTTAATAAGGTATTATGCTTGTATTATTCTAATGCCTTCCCACAGTTTAGAATTTCGGGCTAGATCATAAGTAACAAAAACAAACAACTCAAAGAAACTATCACTCGGAGTAAATTTTACGTAATTTGAATTGGAAACCCATCTCATTTAATCTTAAACTAAAAAGACTACGCTTTCAGTCTTTTAATATGACATTACGCTTGTATTAACTTTTGTTTTTCATTGGAGTGTCTTATGGTTTAGCTGTAAATTCTACAATCAGTGCCTCTAATAAACTATTTAAAAAATTGTAAATTATACACAATATAGACACGAAATACATTGCATTTAATCGTAAACAAATAAGCTGGCCTTCCAATGTGACGTAGTGCGTGAATGGTTTATCTTTGTATCACATTTTAGAATTCTGTGCTAGATTGTAACATTTGAAGGGGTGAGTGGATGAAGGACGTATGTAACTTTTTTTTTTAAATTGAGTTATTGTCGGGGATGGAAGAGGTGAGAGTTGTCCTGTTTTTGTTGTTGTTGTTGTTGTTCTTGAAACAACTCTAGGAGCCTTATTAAGCTGTATACTAGTGTAATGAAGCAGGTATGTGACAAAAACAGAGTACATTTCTGATGGAAGAAGAATTTATGTAACATAAATTACCACATACAGCCATCGAAGTGAGTTGGTCCACGTCCTGACGGTGGGATACAGAGAAGGCTCTCAAGTATTTCTTTCCTTTTCTAATTACCTACTTTTTCACTTTTATCGCTTTTATCTTCTTTACTGGCCTTCTCTGTGAGCTGAATGCTCACCCATGTGTTTGCTGTGCATGGCGACCCGTGACCAGGTAGCGGTTTGAGAGAATCGTCGACATGCTGATGTTTCGCAACAATCGCGAGCCCTCTCTGGCCATAAAGCTATTAGTGTTAAGCTGTCCCAGCGACCCACGCTATCTGCCTTAATGATTCATGTACTAAGTTATTTTATACAAACTTTTATATTTTTTGTTTTATTAAAATAACATGATCATAATTGAAATCTACAAAAACATTCCAATTAAATGATTCCGAATCCAACCCACATGCGACATTTTTACGGCATCAATGAAATGAAATAATTCACAACGAAATGTAGCTTCGATTTTTACAAGACATAATTGAAAATGGAATGAAGTGCGTCAAAAACATGTAAATAATATATATTGATGTTCGATAAATTGATAGACTACTTGAATATAATGCAGAGTGCACAAACGCGATGTTTCGTTTCTAGATTAAAATAATATAAACAAATGTATCTATATTGAATAATACTCATCTGCCAATTGGAAGAGAAATTATGTGATTCCTGTGAAATGATAACAGACTGAATTATTTCTACTTTATTTTAAAATCCAATCAAAACGTGATTTAAATTCATTTTTATATATGGAAACTTGTCTGTAATGAAATTATTTAAAACAAAATTTAAATATCTTGGTTTATAAATATCGCTTATTCGTTTTGTTTAGACTCATTTTCCTTGTTATTGTAGAATTCAAATATTACCAAAAATGTTTGGTAAAGTAATTAATATGAGATTTCAATTTTTTGTGCACCGCTCTTTAAGAGTGAAGCATGGTAAACTGGTCTCTTACTTTTTCCTCGAGGCTTCGAAAAATGAGAAAGGCGTCAGTTTGCGAGAGAAGAGTTTGTATAGTTTAGACGTGATGCAGCATCGCTGAAGTCTGCAGGTAGTAGTTTTGAGCTCAGTTTCCATAGTGTGGACACAGCCTAAGATATCGCAAGGCATTTAGATATTTACTAGTGTAGGTTTGGTTAATATAAAACGTCTTTCAATTGTATAGATTTATGGAAGTTTTATAAATTTAGTGAAATATCAATTAGTTACCATCAGAATGAAGTTTGATTTGAAAGCTATTATCTTATGCGACACTAATGAGTGTATTTCAGTTATCTTTATGCTCTAAATAATTTCTTAAATCAATTTTTAGATGCTTTATTTTAATGGTTCTGGTCAAAATATCTATGAATATTATTTTTATTTACAAAGTTTATTTGCCTATTGTAGTGTGACATTATTATTATTAATTTATAATTATCATCACTTATTTATTCACTTATAACTAACAGGGATCTGAGTATCCATTTCTCTTGGAGCCACTTACAATGAAAACACAACAATCTGGTGTTCGAGCAAATGACAAAACATTTATTACAACTTTAAAACCCAATTTACATTCTCCCACACGACACAACTAAACATTACTACTCTTACCCCACACAGGACTTCCCCCAAAAGACACAACACCAATAGAGAGATTAAACATTCCTTCCAAAAATATAAACACACTAAATTACACTTTCCCACCAAAAATACACAAATGGAAATCACTGACTTGACATTTACTCATTAGTAATATTCGCTGCTTTTATCCTCACAAAAAAAATCATTCACTGTTTATTTGTTTCTTTAACTCTAATTTATTCTAATCCACAATTAACCATACTTTTCTTACACACAAAGCAACACTGATTTTAATTCTATTTCTCTGATTACCAGTTTAATTGTGCCTCTTCGTACTGGCTATAATTCACTGAATTTACCTGGCATCTTTAACGAGCGACAAAGTTCATTTATGACACTAATACCGTTCAAAGTTCTCGCTCTCTACGTAAATAATGCCCAATGTTTAATAATGCGCCAGCGCAGTGCAATGTTGGCTTACACTCGCCACCCATCGCCCCATACCTCACTAGATGTCATACGACTACAGGTCGTACAGCAGCGCCCTCTTAGTAGTCTTCCGGCTCCAATCCTCGGGCACCTGCGCACGGCGTCGAGCGACGACCCCAAAGGTCGCCTTCCTCGTCTTTTGTGTTTTCGGCTCCCCCGAAAACACAGCGTCAGTAACTGCACGGCTCGTTCAGCTCGTTCAACCAACCACTCGAAACATTTTACGCGTGGTGTGATCTTCTCAATGTCAATAAAAAAAAATCTGGTATCTGAGCTAATCATCGCCGAAAAATCTATGCGTCTGAGTATCTGAGCTCAACACCGCCGAAAAATGTGATATCTGCGCTACTCATCTGAGTACGAAAAAATCAGGTATCTGAGCATCTCAGCTAAACACCGCCGAAAATTCTATGCGTCTCAGCTAAACATCTGAGCTGCCGAAAAATCTTATACGAGAAATCTGGTATCTGAGTATCTCAAAACACTTCTGCTAAAAATCTGGTATGAGTCTTAGCTACGACGAAAAAAATCTTTACGTCTGAAAACACATCTGAGCTACAATGAAATCTTATATGAGAAATCTCTTAGCTGCCAAAAAAATCTTTTATGAGAAGAATCTGCTAGCTGAGCACTCTCAGCTAAACACCGCCGAAAATTCTTACATGAGAAAAATCTTACATGAGCTGCCGAAAAATCTTACACATTTGACAACGAATCTTACATGAGAAACGACGAATCTAACACATTTGAGCTCCGACGAATCTTACATGAGAAACGACGAATCTAAGCTGCCGAAAAGTCTTATACGAGAAAGAAAATTTTCTACGTCTTTGTTAAATACGCTTTCTCCCTTCTCTTCTCCCAAAATTTCCAAATTTTGAATATCACGTGTTCCGAAATCTCCCAATCCAAAATACTTTCCCCCTCCTACGCCTGGGTTCTCATTGGTCCCTTTAAAGATGCTTCTAGAACCTTCTCGAACCTTCTCGAACATTCTGCCAAAAAAAACGTTTAAATGTCCAACGTTTTTCGCGAACAATTTTGAGCCTGTGTGCGATCTGGCGACCAGATGTGGCTCCTTAGGGTGGTCTGACCTGCTCCCCCGCTTTGATTTTTAAAGGGCCGTAAATCCGACTTGACGTCAAAGAAACTACCGCCGACGACCGCACCCCTGCTTGCTTCTCCAACCGTCCTTCGTTCAAATTTTTCAACCTTTCGAGTAATAAGATTCCGCAAAAGAATGATTAGATTGGCTAATTATTCAAAACTCACAGTAGATAAAGCCTGTGAAAGTATACAAGAAAGTATGCGCAATGATTTTGCACCACTAGTTTTGATTGTAAAATAATTTTTTCCCTTGGCTATCGTATAACACTGAAAATGTGAAACACCTTCTTACATTACTGTCGTTTTTGTGTATGATTGAAGTAAAAATTATCCGGAGCACATAAGAATTGCAAACTTCATCTATAAAATTTGACCTTGGGTGGAGTTATCCACACAGCTGTATAAATGTAACTCTTTTTATCAAGTAATTTCAAAAATCTCTCCCAACCTAATTAAAAATTATCGAGCATATGGAAATATGTTAAAAATATTAAGTTTGGGCAAAAAGTATTGCTACCAATAAGAAAAATCTGATACATTTAATTTTATGCCTATTCCATTCTTCGGAGTACTCATCATTTATACATACCATATAAACCTAATAACGTTTAGGATCTTGTTTGGGTAGCACCTCGCTTTGTCCACCGACTTTTTAATTTAATATATTTGTTTAGTAAATATCTTATGTAAATTATATAGTAAACATATTTTGAAAGAATTATATCATGAAAAAATAATTTAGTAATTGCTATTTATACAGATACAGAAGATCCCCAATGGTGCTATGACAATTTCGTGAATTATCGTTCATTGAAATCGGGAGACAATGTGAGGCAGCAGTTGTCTCGCATAATGGATCGCTTCAGTTTGAAGAGGACTTCAACAGAATTCACGTCCAAAGATTATTATATCAACATCAGGAAAGCTTTGGTGGCTGGTTTTTTTATGCAGGTTAGTACTCTAGTGACTCATAGTTTTGAGATTCAAAAATGTAATGAAGCTATACTGATTTCTTGAAATCATTGTTTTCATGAGCTATTGGTTTGTATTTGGGTCAATACTTTTTAAGTAAAAAAATGTTACCACATCCCTCAAGAAAAAATCGTTTTTTCTGTTTATTGTTTCTTATAGTATTGGAGAGCTATGGCGTATATATGGCTACAGCTCCTACCCCAAATTCAATCTGAACTCTCAACGGATAAAATTGAAATTGATAAAATAAATGCTTTGTAAAAATGTTCCATACGTTGTGTAGTCTGTATGTTCTTTGTAACTGTTTATCTCACTATTATCTTGCCAACGTATGTGCCCCTCGGGCGCTAGCGTTAACTTTTCCTTTTTTCACCCAAGCCCCGAAGTAGTACCCCTTCCCCAAAGTAGAGCTCTCCTTCCACAGCGGTAGGTATCGAAGTATCGTCTTGACGAGCTGCGTCGGAAAATCTGGAGAGAAATATAAACCGACGACTCGTCTGGTATCTTAAAAGGCATAACCTGCTGAGTCGATCTCAGTATAGTTTCAGGAAGTTCCATTCAACCCTGGACAATCTTCTTCTGGAAACAGCAATTCAAGATGCCTTTGTCCGAAGACAACGTGTCATAACATTGGCGTCATAACATTTTACAACTATATGCTTGGGGGTTTAGAGGATACCTTCCCCAGCTGTTACAGTCCTTTTTGGTTCAGTGTTCCTTCCGATACAGAATTGGAAGAGGCACTTCGGGTCTCCTTCAAGAGAACGGTGTCCCTCAGGGCTCAGTCCTCAGTGTGACCTTGTTTGCAGTGGCCATTAACAGCATAACATCTGCTGTAAAGAATCCTATCCAACACACTTTTTGTCGATGACTTTGCCATCTTTGGCTCATCGCAGTGTGTTACAGGCGTGGAGAGACAAATCCAACCCGTCCTCAATAGATTGTACCAGTGGTCAAAGACGACTGGCTTTCGTTTTTCTGCTGAGAAAACATACAGTAGGAGACCAAGTCTCCTGTTGGAACCACACCTCGCCCTGGGGGATGACGTTCTAAAATTCAATTCTTCTGTAAAATTCTTAGGTTTAATCTTTGATCAGAGACTTAATTGAATTGGACATCTTACAGGCCTAAGAGCGAGATCATTAAAGTCTCTGAATCTGCTGAAGTGCCTGAGTGGCAGGGAATATGGTGCTGATCGCTCCTCCTTGCTCTAGTTTTATCGAGCATTCATACATCTCGGCTCGATTATGGCTGCATTGTATATTGCTCTACTCGTGCAAGCTATTTAAAGAAGTTGGATAGTGTCCATCATGCAGAAATCCGACTAGTTACGGGAGCCTACAGTACTAATTCCATTCCCAGTTTGTATGCCGAGAATGTCTTTCCGTTCGGCCATAACTACTCATGTTACGGAACTGTACCCATGTGCCGTACCCGACAATCTGGTACGCAACGCAGTATTATATCCTTCCACCTGTTTCTACAATGGACTGATAGCTAGCAAACCATTTGGATATCGTTCCAAACAATTTTTGAAACCTTGATTATACGCACACCTGATGTCTTAAATCAAGGTTTCAATAGGACTCCTCCTTGGACGTCGCACAAGCCGAAGATTAGTTTCGATCTTCTTCATCTTGAAAAGAACAACACTGCAGCTGCGATGTTGAGGGTGTATTTTCACCTAATCCTCGACAAACACCAGTCCCATATTTCTGTGTTTACTGGCGGGTCGAACAGGCTGATGGTGTCGGCTGCTCCGTGGTGTTCCCCGTAAGACCTGTGGGTACCGTCTTGGCGACCTGTGCAGCGTTTTAACACCTGAATGCTACGCCATATTGAGAGCACTAAGGTCAACAAAGTGCTCCCGCAGATCAAATTTCTTGATTTGCTCTGATTCTCTAAGTGCCCTTCATGCAATTCAGACTATGTATTCAGCTGATAAGCTGATCCAGAACATTCATGATGTGCTTTTCTCCCTCCAAAGTGACAGAGAGAACATAATATTTTGCTGGATTCCCGGACACGTAGGAATCAAAGGAAGTGAAGCAGACGTTTCCGCGAAGGCGGCATTCCTCAAGAATCGCGTGGATTTCTTCGCGATTCCAAAAGGGGATCTCCTAAATTCCATCAATACAAGGATTCTGAGTGAATGGAACAATGAGTGGTTGGCTGTTGGAAGAGAATGAGCTCTGAATTATCAAATTCTCTGTCAAGTCGGGTTTAGCCAGGCGCAAGGAGGTCTTGCTGACCAGACTGCGCAAAGGACATTGTCCTCTCACTCATTGGTATCTCTGACTACTTGATGATGAACCCGATTGTGAGGAGTGTAGCTCTTCTCTGACAGTGTGTCATCTACTAACTGATTGCAGAAATGCACCAGACAAGCTGGCCTGGCTGCAGATTTACCAACAATTCTCGGTAATGAAACGGACGATGTTAATGAATTATTGAATTTTATAAGTAGATCGGGGCTCCTCACAAGTTTTCGGGATGGGTGAAATTTACATTCTTCTTTCCCCTTCCCTTTCTTTTTTCCTTTTATTCTTCCTTTTCGTAGTTTGAAAATTATAATTTTCAGAAATTATTTAATTTTTGATATAATGTATTGGGCAACTGTTTCCTAGTCTTTCCTCTCATCTTTGTATTTAGATATTTGTTGAATTCAGGAGGGTTTTTTAGTGGATTTGGTTGAGATATTCGGCGAATTCCTTGGACTGGGAAGTCACTACTGTACGTTCTCTTTCCTATGGTGCGAAACTGCATTTTTCCCTACCTGCAAGGGCTCTAATGACGTTGGCAAACCCGAAGAAGAAGACGACGAAGAAGACTCCACAGCAGTCCTTCAACGAAATGAGAGAGTTACAGGCTCTTGCGTGATTTGCCAAATGTTGACTGAATGTGGAGAAAAGAACGGACGGATGATGACAGGAGCGATCGCATCCTATCTGACCGTATTATTTTCATACAGTGAAGCCTTTTTAACTCGAAACCCGTTAACTCCAAATCCTCTCCTAAGACGAAATTTGCCATTCCCTTTCGTTGACGTACAAAAAACCCTACTACTCGAATTATTTAGTCGCTATAACTCGAACTGAATATGATTTCCCTGTGATGTACTATCCATACATATCATGCTCTCTAACTCGAACTACAAATCTAGCAGACTCTACGAGTATAACTCGAAAAAGCAATATGTAAACTTTGCGGCCTCTGTACATCGAAATTCTTTCGCAACTTTCGTTGTCGTCAATAACCAATTCCGAAAAATGTTTTCGTACTTTCATTGAAAGATGTAGTGATTTTGATGACAATATAATTAGTGCCTTGTTTGCAATCGAAAATACAATTGAATTATCAATTGTGTTAATTCCTTGACTGAAAAGAAAATTACAGATTTATTTTATTACATGCATATTTTCAAGTGGTTATTTTACCATAAAATAATCTTTTTACATGTAATTATGTACAAAACAATTCTAGTAATATAAATCTGTGTAAGTTGAATTTTTATTTTCTCATGACTCTATAACTTGAATAACATGCCTCTATAAGGTGAAATTGATAATGTTAAAAGCCTTATCTTCAAGTCCTCTATAACTCGAAAACTCGTTAACTCGAAACTTATAATCTTTCCCTTGAAGTTTGAGTTCAAGAACTGTATAATTTTAGTAAAATTAATATTAATTTTCAGAATGTTTCAAAATCTTTATTTCAAACAAGTAACTCATGTTTTAATTTTAATAAAGATGTCATGATTAGTTATTCAACAAACCATTTATTAAAATGAACACTGAAATAATTAATGAAATAATTAAAATTATCTTGTACTGGTAATCGTCCATTTTACTTTTCGCGTTGAAAATCACAACACCTTCGATGAATCTTGTGCTGCTTCCGGTGTGCATAATAAAAACTCGTTCTCCAGGACTGTGGAATTTAGTACCATAACATACTTAGCACGTTGTTTTTTATCAATGAGTAGTTCAATGTTTTATTCAAATACATGTCTCCCTTCTTCATATTTCAGTATCGCTCTGGGTTAGTGTGCCCTCTAAGCGAAAATATCGTTCTTTTTTATCATAACTGGCCTCGCATTGTCTCATTTTTTAGAACTTAAATTCCATCTGTAAAATTACTCTATGCAATGTTTCTCTGCTCCCTTAAAGTTAATGGATTCCTCTACCATGCAAAGAATTTTCTTCAAAGTAGGAACTTCCTTCTTAGGGTATAAAATATATTTTTCTTCTAAAAATACACCAATCCATGTCACTTGTGTTCTGTGTCTTTTCTTCCATGGTGAAGATAATTCTACTCCCACATTCTACCCCTCGCTCTTGATATTTTTAATAAATGATTTCGATCTGCCCACAATATATAAAAGAAATGTATTTCATTAATATAAGTAAATGCGGTATAATGACTTTCGAATGTAATAATAAAGATGGAAGAATTTAATTTCATGTCTGTGCTTGTAGATGTTCATTTGGTTGTTGTTGAACAGAATACTGAAGACTATTCTTTTCTTTCTCTGGGCCACAAAACATAATAACTTTTCTAATTTTATTCCCTTTGTTACTATGCGCCGTATTTGACATAGTTTGGAATTGAGGTTCGCTTAGGTAATGCCGTTCACTGGTCCGGAGAAAAGTAACATACTGATATTGTCGCAACAAGAAACTGAGTGCATGAGAGGAAAAAGAAGCGGGGAAGGAATGGAAAATATACTTTTAATTCACATATTTTCCTTGGACACATCTGTTGGTCAGATAATAGTAGAGCCTTTAGTTATTGGTTCTCGGATTAAGTAGACCTTTTCAAGACAGTTGTTTTAAAGAATACATCCTAATAAAAGATCTTGATTAGGAATTTTTATTTATAACTCATATATTTGTTGTTCATTATGTCTGCATTAAAAATATATTTATTTTAAATTTGATTTGTATCATTATAAATTCTGATTTGGTTACGAACTCCTTATTACGGTCTAGGTCCGCCACTGTTAGAGAGTTAAGAAACCTACTTCAAACTAATTTATCATATCTGGTTACAAGATGGCGGCCGTTTTGTCTTGCCGCGCGCACGGTTTTTGGCGTTTGTTAGCATTTACTTACACTTTATCTTAAGATTAGTTTAGCCTAGTCACATCAAATAAGTTGCATTGTATTCAGCAGTTTCTAGGTTATAGTTTCAACATGTATTTGATTTATAAAGTTAATTGTGTTTAATTTATATCGCGTTTTAAATGAGAAGTTTGAAAATGAAAGAAATAGTATTCTAAAGCAAGTTTGTAAAGGAAGGGATGAAGTCTCCGACTTAACTTTTCTTGTGCTAATACATGTATATACATAGATATCATTTATAAAATTTCATCCTTCAGACGTGTATCCTTTTCATGTAATGGCCTTTCAAAATTCAAACTTTTTCAATTTTTGGAGTAAAACTGTTCGGGGACCCAGGTAAATATTTAAACCCTCAGAACACAACAATATGCAATAATACCATTTAAATAATAATTTTACAAATTATTATTAGTCATAAAAAATAAAATTGTTATAAATGTGTGTATGCTAAATGTTTATAATTTTATTGACAACAGTTACATATGTGAAATTGCTGTGTTGGCACTGTGTGAATGGTGCTTATCCATCTGTTCTGATATTTGTACAGAAATCTTTTGTGAAACAGTAGTGTCTACTTGCAGTTTGTGTTTTCGTGCTATTACATAGCACAAACATAAGCTTGTACATTTTCCGGTACATGCATTAGCCATGTACGTTCTCAATAAATATATCAAAAACTTCATCTCTTGGTTTTATCACTACATTTTGAGCGCATACTGCATTTTTACAAATATATTCATTTCTCATCCACTTACCGGATTCAGTTAAGGATTTGTTGATAGAGATACAGCTGACTTATATCCAGGAAAATGAACAGGTAATATTTCTGGATCACTTATAGTGGTTTCTGAATATTTTTCAATGGATTGACCCATTTTGAAATTAACTTATATTAGCTATTATTTATTCCATATCTCCTCATTCTCCTAATTTACTAAGAAGAGGAGAGAGGCAAAAGTCATCCCTTTGAGAATGGTGTCTTACAGGGCTCAATCCTTAGCGTTGCTCTCTCTGCCATAGCCATAAATAGTATAGTGTCACTGGTTCGAGAACCGGTAGATGTGCCTCTTCGTTGACGACTTTGCCATCTACTGTTCGTTCAGCAGCATCTGTCATCGAGAGACAATTGGTTTTAAACCGCTTACATGAGTGGAGCATGTCTACTGATTTAAGCTTTTCTGTGTGCCAGTCATGCTGTATACATTATGCATTTCTTAGGATATACCACGCTCACAATGATTCAGATTTTTTTTATTTTATTTTTTGGCCGACATCTTCCTTTCGTTGACTCTGCAAAGTTTATGGGTCTTACGTTCGACCGACCACTGACTTGGCATAATACAATACACAAATTACAATCCTGTTGTAACTCATCCCTGAACCTCCTTCGCTGCATAAGAGCATCATCCTGGAGTGCAGACCACACTTGCCTCTTCTTTGCCTTAGATAGAATTCTTGATCAGTCAGTGTTAGATTGTGCTGGTATTGTTCATGCCTCTGCTTCACCGTCTATGCTCAGGCCCCTTAACAGCATCCATCATACAAGAGTTCGCATTGTAACTGGTGCCTTCCGCACCTGTCGAATAGAATGCTTACTGGTAGCAGCTGGCGAACCATCCCTCAGCAGAAGACGTGATATTTTACTTGGATCTTACGGAGTGAAACTGATGGGAGTTTCAGATCACCCCACTTGCCTATACATCCGTAGCCCCAAATTTTGCTCATCTTACACTGTAAGAACTTCATTACCCTGCCAGTGGGTGTCCGCTTTAAAAATCTGCTGGAGGAAAATGACATCATTCTACCTCCTCCAGTGAAATACCCACGTTCTCTCATCCAACCAACTACCGACTTTTGACTGTCTCAAATTTCAAAGCAGGAACATTCCTGCTGTGTACCAGCAGCACTTCTGATAAATGAAAGCTTTCCATTTCGATCATACATTCATCTACACCGATGGTTCATCCATGAACGATTCCGTGGGTGCTGCTTTCCACTGTCATAGTGCTGCCCGTTCTTTTCACCTCCATTCGTTTTGCAGCGTGTACACTGCTGAGAAATATGCAATCGTTGAGGTGCTGAAGTTCATTCAGCTATCTTCAATACAGTGTGGGTTCTATGCAGTGACTCTATTAATGCTCTGTGGTCAGTGTCTTCACTGTACACTTGTGGTACCCTGTCACTGACTATTCAGAATCTAATGAGCCGTCTAGCAGTTCAAAATTTTTTAATAGTCCTTTGTTGGGTTCCTGGGCGTATGGATAAAATTGGTAATGGAGAAGCTGATGAAGCAGCGAAGCAAGGAAAGCAACTCCTGACATTTCAACCACTCCCATATCTAATTGAAAGTTTATGATAAGCTCACCTATTCTTAAGGCATGACAAGCCGAATGGGAAAATTACACCTTCAAGCTGAGGAAGGTAAAAGGCTCCCAAACGAACATACTTGACGTGATCTTTACATGTCTTCGTATTGGCTTCTGCTATCTTGCCAACAGTCATCTTTTACGCGATGAACCTTCCCCCATCTGTGAGTCTTGCAACACAATACTTACCGTGGAACACTCTTTTGGAGTGTCACAAATATAGTACCATCCGAAAGAGATACGATCTACCAAACATTCGACATCATGCATGGGTAAAAAGAACTGACTCAGATTTTCCTCTTTAGATTCCTTTAGAAATGTGACCTCTGGAACAGAATCAGATCTTTTATTTGTATGCCATAACTTAAATCCATGAATGAATCGGGGTTCCTCCTACAAGTTCTCGGGTAGATTTGGATTTACATTATTCTTTCTTTTACCTTTTCTTTCAATTTTCGTCTTTCTTTGCTTTGTTTTTTATAGTTTTTGGCAACTTTTGGCTTTCTTTTCCTGTTGTCTTTGTGTTTGTATATGTGGTAATTCAGGAGGATTTTTAGTGGGAATGGTCAAGTCCCAGGGAGAGTCATCTCAGTTTCTAGTGTGTAAAAGCATTTCCCCTACCTGTCCAAAAATCATAGGGCTCTAATGACCTTGGTGTTGGTGAGCCATAAAGGTCCAATAAAAAATTCCAGTCTTACAAGCCAGGGAGAATTAGAATTTCGTCTAGGTTCTGTTCTGATTTCTTGCAGTTTTATTATTTGCTTAGATATAATAATGGTTCTACACTGATTGTCTTGATATATTTATACTTGAAGGACATAATTATGTGAACATTATTATAGACAATCAATGTTAATGTAATACTTTATTAGTATTCACTAATACATGATGCCAAACTAGCATCAAAACATTGGTCATCTTCAGGGCCACTAGAAATTGGTATTCAAAAGTAGAATTACAATGAAATTACAAGATAAAAACTTAAGTACATAACAGTTACAAAATAAATAAATAATAAAATAGTTACAAAATATTTGACATTAATAAGAATAAAAATAAAAGAAAACTATTCATACAATTGTGAGTTATAAATTTTTTAAAATATATATTACATACCTGCTATATTTTTTTTAAAATGTTTCAATTATCCAAAAATTAATACCCATAAAATTTTCTTTCTAAAAACATTAAAAAAACATCACTTGTAAGAATAAAATAGTGAAGCAAGTTCACCATTGTCTAGAGCCTACCTTCATAGAGGCATGATAACAATTAATAAATGATTTGTGGTTTGACTGTAAGCGACAGTGAAGATACCAAATAGTGCTGACTCTTAAATAGTGTAAAATAGGTACCAGCTTTACAATATTATAAAATTAATATCATAAATGATAAGTAAGTATTTAGTACATGATAGAATTATAATAATCACTGTAAATTAAAGAAACAAAATACATTATCATATCCATTAGAAAATATGTTAGTTTTAATTTGTGAGTTGACATTGGATGTAATTTTAATATGAATGGATTCTGAAATCAGGTGTTTAAATGTATTAATTTCATAGTCCATAATTTTTTTTTTCTTCCCAAAATTCATTCTATGTCCATTCTTCTTACAGTGTTTAATAATTTCACTGTTCATATCCTTTAGTTGTTCAAGTTTTCTCTTATGCTCATCATTGGTAGGAGCACACACATTAATTAAGGATAAGTTGATATATTGTCCTTTGAATCTTGAGATGCATGTTCTTTCACTAATTGGGGGAATCTAATGACGTTACTGCAAACAGATTTTTTTTTACAAGAAAGCCAATGCCTGCTTGTCCTGTTCCATTATCGGGGCCAGTATAATAAAAGGTTAATTGATCTTTCTTGATATAACCATGTCCGTTCCATCAGGTTTCCTATACTTAAACGTTTGACATTTGTGCTTTCTCAATTTGATCCATGAGGTGTTGTAATTTTCCAGGCGGCAACAAAGTTTCAATGTTCCAAGAGCCTATAATCAATTTATCTTTTCCTCGCCAGTTCTGTTGTTTGGTATCCGTCATATTCTGAGGCTGCTTGCTAGAGTGTTTAGAATTTTTTTCATAAAGCATTGTTTAAAAATAAATTTTCCTCCAAAAGTGCCAAATTAATACTATATACAGCTGTAATAAGACCAGTAGTTACATGCGCAGCCGAAACATGGACTCTCCAAGCAAATGACATCCAAAGGCGAATGATATTTGAGAGGAAGATTTTTTGAAGGATACACGGCCCAATTAAATTAGAAGATGGTACCTGGAAAATAAGAAGTAATAGATAAATAGATTAAATAATTAAATCTAGAAACATATCAAAATATTATAAAAGCACTGAGTCTTAGTTGGTTTGGGCATTTACACAGGATGCAAAATGATGTGAAGAATATCTTCAATCGGTTCCCCTTATCCATCAAAAAGAGAGGAAGACCAAAAATTGGGTGGAGAGATGATGTGTTTGAAGATATGAAGAATATGAAAATAAAGAATTGGACCTCTAAAATAATGGACCTCTAAAATAATAGACCTGGCCAAAACATTCTACAAAGGAATATAGTAGTACCTTAGTAGAAGAAGAAGAACTAGAAGAGAGCGTTTTCTGAAGGATGATCTTGGCAACATCGTTAGGTCTCTCGAGACATTCTGTTCCAGCTAAGGAGCAGCCTCCAACAATATGGTCGATCGTTTCCAGGGTCAGGCCACATCTACAACACGGCTCTTCTACTACTACTTCTTTGAGAACACTTTTTCTGTAGCATCTAGTGGCGATGACACAATTCTATGTTGCTACACCAAAACCCTCAATGAACTATACTTCAGCCACATGTTCAATTAATTGCCATCAACATACTCTTGGATAAATGTGTGCACCATGTAATTCTTTTTTGATTCCATGTTTGTATCTACTAATGACTAGAACTCACCGCACTTGTGGGGCAAAATGCAGTGTCTGCCAGCCGAAAATGAGTGCTATTATGTCTTTTCTGGTGATTACAAGATTGTGGTAAATTGACTTTGCTCAAGAAGTATTCCCTCAAA
The DNA here is from genome assembly GCA_002313205.1 of Laupala kohalensis. Lineage (NCBI taxonomy): Eukaryota > Metazoa > Arthropoda > Insecta > Orthoptera > Trigonidiidae > Laupala > Laupala kohalensis. Next base: position 119,180 of record NNCF01131142.1, on the reverse strand, counting down.
CTGTGTGCCATCTTGCTATGGACATGAAAAATGTCAATAATGCCTCAACCTCCAATTGAACAGGGCAAAGATGCGTTCCACTGCGGCCTAATGATGCATTCAATATTTTGCCATCGCTACTCATAGCCATCTTTCAGTGGCTTCCAGATCAGTCTTCAACTACTTAATTATCCCAAACGAGTTGGTCAGTATAGGCATCGTCCGGGCATTAATGGCGTGTACTGTCTTCCCTTCATCCAAGTAGGTTTTTAATACCTTCACTAGCCTCAACATGAAGGAAGCTATCCAAAATAAATTCATTTTGTATGTGTTACACTACTTAGTTGCATAAAACCTGGATACTTGTACTCCTCATTTTCAGCCAAGCATTCAATGTCTTTATCCAATCCCACATCAAACCCTTTGGAATAATCTACCTTCACCCGTAATAACACCACCATTTTACATTAGTCCATTCTGAAGTTCATCCTTATATCTTTGCTGAATTGCACAGTGTGATCTAATAATGATTGCATGTGTTGCCGAGTGGTTGCGTACAGCTTCTGCTCATCCGTAGATAGTCTATGAGATACTCTCGCTGTCACCTGTCTTGCAGACATTTTATAGCCTCTTTCCCCACTGTTAAGAATACTACTTAAGGGATTTAAACACAGCCAAAACTTAAGAGGACGGAACGAATCCCCTTGGAATATCCCATGTTTTACACTGACGGGTCTAGATGTTGTTAGATTAACTGAGGAATTCATTTGAATTTTCACCTTCCACTGAAGCATGCACGTAGTGAGGTAATTAACAATTGCTGGATCACATTTATACATTTTGAGAATGTCTATTAAAAACGTATGAGGCACTGAATTGTAGGCTTTTTGACGGTCAATGTATGTCATGTGCAAATTCTTTGACCTTTGATCGCACCATTTACAATAATTGCATCAATCACTACTTGGTCTTAGGGACTCTTGCATCCCTTCTGTTCTTCTGAAAGTACCTCGTTTCTTTCACAATGACAGTAAATACGCTCTTTAATAATTGACATAAATAGTTTATATAAAGTCGACAAACAAGTAAGAGGTCTGTACTTCGATTAATCTGTGGAGATACCACCTTTCGGGAGCAGAAATGTATTACCCCTAAATATCAACCCTGGGACTTCAGATGGTTGGTGCAGTAATTTTGAAAATGCTTTTGCAATTGCTCCATATGTTGCTGCGAGTCTTTTGTACCAGAAATTTTGGACTGCATCAGGACCAGGAGTTTTCCAGTTTTGTGTTGATACTACAATCACTGCAACTTCCTCAGTGGTTACGTCTCCCCCTCCATTTCCTCTAACTTTTCAGCCAATTTCTTTTCATCCTCTATCCAACTCGCCTTTGCATCATGTTCTATTGCACTAGTTCAAAATTATGTTGCTGCTTCTATTGTTAGTCCCGCATCTAGATAATTTATAACAGGGCCTTCTAGTACACGGTAGAACTTCTTCTGATTGTGAGAGAATAACCGGTTTTGTGCATTCCTTTCCTTGCTCTCTTATCGACACAACGTTTTGGCATACACTGCTATCTTTTGAGTCCGTATGTTAGTAATTTCCGTCAGCATCTTTTGATTATCCAAGTCAGGTTATCTGGTGTGGTTGAATAATCTTCTGTATGTGTCGCACCATTCTGTTTGAACAGTTCCCTCTCTTGTACTGTGTAAACCGACCTATCTCGCATCGTAAACTATTGATATTGTTTTGTAGGCGCTGCTCCTTAGGGGGACGTGCTCTTTTACGCTGTTGATTATTGCTTCCATACGGTTCAACTTTCCTTCCAAGAGCTTTCACAATAACAACTGCTGCACAGTATGTAATGAATTGCACTTAAGTCCAGTTTCTTCTGCCAATGCTTCTGGTATGAGTTTGGAGGTAAGATTGTTAAATATAAACATAGGTTTCCGTGGCCGGAGTCGGTATGAACTTGTCTGTCCGGGACAAACTGCATCTTAGTAGATAAAACTACCAACATTTCGACCATCATGCTGTAGAGTATGACAGCGACTTAGGTCTGTACGACTCTGGCATTGCCCTGAAGAAGGCCACAGCATGATTGCCAAAACGTTGGTAGTTGTATCTACTAAGACACGGTTTGTCCCTGACAGACAAGTTCATATTAAGATGGTTAGGTAATATACTTAGTTTAACAGAAGTGTTCATCCTAGGAATTCTTGTGCGAAGACATGGGTCTGTCCCAAACCACTCTTCCATTGCCTCGTGAAAGTAATTCTTTTTTTCCACAGAGGTCAGCGTACTTTTCAGGTTTTCCTTGACTTTTTAGCTCTAGGTGTTCTCGTAGCTCTGAGTTCTGATCATAGTTCTGTCTATTGGCATCTGTGTCAGTTACTAATAACCTAGCAGTACTTGGCATTATTGCCAATGCTGATGGATGTGACTCTGCTCACACTTGTAGATGGCATCTCACCTGACATTTAACTCTTTCAATTTCTTGTTAGAAGTTTCATCGTCAGAATTGCTCTCTTCCTATCAATTAAGTTCTGTTCCGTTAGTCTTGGTGCAAGCTCTGGAAATTTATTCACAAATTCGTGTTAGTGTCAGTCTTAGCATAGTCATATCAGTTTCCATTTTCGTAATAAGATAATATAGGTGCATAACTTCTTGTTTATTTCATTTGACCATTTGATGTGCCTTCTCTGTGGAGTGGCAGTGGTTGCAGGTTCTGTTTCCTGCAAAACAGGACGCTGATGCAGCAGAGAGATCTTGGGTGCTGCTGTTGCTACCTTGAGTAATATCTTCGAGTATCTGCTCGCCCGGTTGCCGTGATCCCATCTTCTGCGCTGATCCACGGCTGCTACCAGCATCAGAGTGGGACTGTCGTCTAGTCACATCGGCTGCCTTTGGCCGATGAGTCCGAGCCTTGGCTTCACGTATTGGGAACCAGCTATCACTAGTGTAGGGGGTTAGCCATCCACCAGGTTACCAGGGCCCCATTAGTCAGTTATGTACACAGGTGTTTGAATACTCTGTCCGGGTAACACGTGAGATTTAAAGCAAATTTGTAGTCTGGGATGTGGGATTGGATTTCTGCTACCCTTATTATTATTATTTTGTTTTGTAGTTGAATTTTGCTTTATCAGCAAACGCTAATTGATAAAATGGCACGGGCCTAGAGACCAAGTGTCCATTTCTCTTTCAATTTTCTAGAGATAAAAACTTTCTAATTATATGGGATGTTGCAATAATGATGGGTTTTTGCAGAGTAAATGTGTTTGGGTAAATTTAAAGGTTTTTAAACTGGAATGTATAGTTTTTGGAATTACTCCTGTTGCAGAGATTACTATTGGGACTATATGGACTTGTTTCATCTTCCAGATTTTATGGACTTCCTGAGAGAGGGGGATGTATTTTGAAATTTTCTCAGCTATTGTTTTCTGTAGGTTATTTGTGTTTGGCACTGCAATGTCTATGAGGAATGTGGTCTTACTACTTTGGTCAATGAACGTTATATCTGGACGGTTGTGGTGGATGGATTTGTCAGTGAGGATGGCTTGATCAAAATATAATTTATGGGTTTTGTCCTCTAACACGGTCTCTGGTTGATACTTGTAATATGGAGTTTTATCTTGAGTGAGTTTGTATTTGTCCATAATTTTTTATGAATGATTTTTGCCACCAAGTTGTACCTGTGCTAGTAATCCGTCTGAGCAAAACGTTTGCATCCTTGTGTGATATGTCGGATAGTTTCCTCCATCAAATGGCATTGGCAGCATTTGCTGTCACTTACAGTGGGGTCTTTTAAGATATATCTCCTGTAATTAAGTGTGTTGATAATTTGGTCTTGAATTCCTAAAAGAAACCCTTCTGTCTCAGCAAACAGATCGCCCTACACTAACCACATATTAGATGCTTCGTGGTCCACCTCTGGTTGGTGTAGGTCATTGTAATGTCTTCCATGCAGTTGTTTCTCCTTCCAGGGTTTTACCATTTCCCTCTGATTTTCTGGTGCACTGTGAAAACCCACATCCAACACTGCCAACCTCAAAGGTGTACGATTTATCGCTTTGTACTATTGATTGATGTAAAGGCAACTGGTGTTTTTTATGATAAAAGAATTCTCGCAGGCAATGAATTTGTTGACTGTGTAGCCTTGATAAATCTAACAAGCCTCTTCCCATTTTTCGAGGTAAACATAATATTATAATGGAGGATTTGGGGTGGTGCACTCTTTTGTGTCTTTAATACCTTGGTCTTTCTTTGAATATCCTCTATATCCATGTTCGACCACAATATAATTTCAAAGGAATACATTAGCACAGGTATTGCTAAGGTGTTAATAGCTTTAATTATGTTCTTGGATCTTAATTCAGATTGTACTATCTCTTTAATCCTCTTGAGATACTCCTCCAGCAGATGATGTTTGATAATGAAGTGCTTTATCGTCTTTCCTGGAAAAAACTCTAGATATTTGTAGGTTTTAATTTTTATTTAATTTTTCATTTATTAATTTTATTTTTATTTATGGCTTTTTTTTTTTTTCTTCTAGTTTCAGCAGCTACTTTTTCTTTGTTTATGTGTAGAGTTTTGCATTTATCGAGGCCAAAAGTCATTTCAATATCAGCAGAGAAGTCAGTTGTAATTTTAAGAAGTTTATTAAGATGAGTTTCATTGGAAGCATATAATTTTATGTCATTCGTATAGAAAAGATGTGATAGAATATGGTTTGAACACCAGATTGTATTTAAAATCCATAATGTATTTCACTGAACTCTCTAGATACAGGATTCATGGCGAGGCAAAATATCAGTGGGCTTAGCGTCTCTCACTTATTATTATTATTATTATTATTATTTATTTTACCTTTGGAAATGACAAATGTTCTGCATTTATCGGTACAAAGTCTCATTCTAATATCCTTACATTATGTTTCTACTAGTGTGAGTAAGTGATAATGCTTGGTTGAGGATACTGAGTATATTTTAATATCATTTACATGTGCGTGATGATGTGATTTTGTTATTCATCAACTTTTAATTGAAAATCATATATTGTATCTTCAAGGAGATTAGAGAGTGGGTATAGCATAATGCAAAACCAAGTGTGCTGAGTGAATCTCCTTGAAATATGCCTCTCTTAATGTTAATTCTGCCAGTCATTTTAATTTGACTGTCTATTCTTACATTAATGTTTGACTTTATTTTGTACATTTCAAAGGCTTGCTGAAGCCAAGAGTGTGGGACTGAGTGGAATGCTTTCTCACAGTCAATATAGGTGCAGATTAAGTTTCTTTTTTTTTGACTTAGATTTAGTCATCCTGAAGCAAGTCTATGATCAGTGTTCCTTGCAGCCTTTAGAACCTTTTTGTCATCACTTCTGCTTCTCAGCTAAAACCTCATTCTGCTCAATGTGTGCGCTAATTAACTTCCCTAAAAAGGATGCCATGATCTTGTGAAATGTTTGGAGGTACGTAATTTGGCAGGACTGGTACTTTATTGTCCCCTTTGGGCAATACAAAAGTTGTCCCTTCTAAAAGGAAATTTGGTATTTTCTCTGGATTGTTTTCAAATTTGTTCATGTAATGTAAAATTGAAGTATGGAGGAAGATGAACTTTTTGAACCTATAATTTTGAATATTGTCACTTCTGGACTTATACAGTTGTGTGTGTGTAATTTATGACACAATTCAAAGTTTCAATGGAAATTTCACAATAACAAAAAACAGTGTCAATATTTTCAGCTGATGTAATTTCACCATTGATCGACTGTGCATCTCTATTGAGTGCCTCACTTTTTACTAGATCGATGACCAGAATTTCTCCAATTCTGAGAGATTGGGTTGACATTGGTGAGCAGTTTTGCTTGTGTTGTTAGTCTTCAATTTTTTGTGAATTCTTCTGTAAAAGTTCCTTTTGTTAAATTTGAATAACCTGCAAAATAAATTTGAATAATATAATAGCTCCCAGTCGGTAAGAGAATGAATGCGCTAAGCTCAAGGTCCCGAGTTCGAATCTCGGTCCCGTCTCCCATTTTCATTCAACCTAACATAATTAATCTGTTACCTGGCGGTGAGGTTCACTGCAATCTAAGAGATTTCAATGTCTATAATAACTCCCGCAAACAGATGTGTTGTATCTACTAACTCGGGGTTTTTTAAAGTTCAGTTTTTGTTGGAGTGTATCCATGAACTCACTAACATTCTCATTCATTTTATTGAATTCGGTATGAATTTTGTATCCATTAAAGATTTGCAGGACTTTCTTTTGCAGATTTTTATTTACATTTTTCTTTGTTACCTGATGTTTATTAATTTTGTGTTATGTATGTATTTTGGCACCATTGCAGGTGACAGCAGTTAATGCAGCACGGTAGATGAGTGAATACATTTACTCGAATGAACATGTGTTCAATATTCTGGTAGAATGGTGTTGTTGATGGTTTGTAATATTCAGGAAAATTTTCTTGAACATTCTTAGTGTGGAGTTGCAGGTCTCAGTGGGATCAAGCTCTGAATATTGTTAGAGATTCTCACTTAAAGTATGATGGATTTCACCTATTTCTTTTACATGCTCTGGATTATCGAATAGGTTTTCATTCTCTTGGTGTACTACATTGTTGGGATGTGATTGTGGATATGGATCAAGATCGGTCTCTTTTTCATTTGTATGTATTTGCGTAACCTAAAGTTTGGTTTTTGTTTGTGTCTAGAGCAATTTCAACCAAGCTTGATACACAGACTAAATTACAACTAGCACTATCAGGGTAAGACAACCTTTGCAACCCTAGGGAGGGGTGAGAAGGCGATGACATGTAAAAATAGTGGAGAAATCCAATATTAGATTCGAAACCAAAGTTTTCAGTGGTGTTGTATGGATAAGGACATCCCAGATGCTTTCTAAGTAAACAATCAGTTCACATTGCAGATAATATACCCCTAGCATCCCTAGGGTAGGGGTGGCAATGAAGGGCTGCTAAACATAAAAAAGAAAAAAAGGACAGATATTGGTGTTGAATAAACCATTTTTGGGACCATTGAAGTGACACCCTCATTGCCAGATAAGTACATGATCACCCCCTATAAGGAATAAGCACCATTGTGTTGGCGGTGAGAAGGAGTGAAATGTAAAAATAATCGAAGGTAACCAATATTAGCGTTGAGATATAGTTTTTGGGGCCGCTGAAATTAGTAGTGACCTTTTTGAAGACGTCAAAGTCGACAATCAGCCTGTTGGGCTCTAATGACCTCGATGTTGACAAACCCTAAAGCCCCACATAAAAACAATGTATAAACTCCAGCAACCCTAGGGAAGGGAATGCCATGAAAATAATATCAAACATGACATATCAGTGACGAGTCCTTAATTTTCGGTGTCGCTGAGTTGATAGTGAAATTTAGATATCGTGTAAGTCTGAACTCATCCCTCATGAAACAAACACACCACCAGCACCACTGGGGTTGGAGTGGAAATGGGTTTATGGATAAAAACGTTTATGGAAAAGCATTCCGAATTTGTTCATTGTTGTTAAGTGGGTAAGTTGAAAGTTAGAATTAATGGTTGCTCAAGCCATTGGTTCTTGCTAAAGATGTCTTAAATTGTAATTTAATAGAAACAATACAATGTCATTTAATTCTACATCGGTGTTTGTGCAAGATGTTGTCATGTTGTTGAACAAAATCATAATTTAGTCATGATCTCTATAGACGTTTTTAAGGTCTAATTATACTTTATGGTTTTCTGTTTTGAGGTTGCACATCTAGAAAGAACTGGACACTATCTGACTATCAAAGATAACCAAGTTGTTCAACTTCATCCATCGACATGTTTAGACCATAAACCAGAATGGGTAATTTATAATGAATTTGTATTGACAACCAAGAATTATATCAGGACTGTTACTGACATAAAACGTGAGTATTAGATTTAATGGTTGTTACTGACCGTCCTGTGATACTACTCCTGTGTTGCACTTTGCCTTCCTTTCTTCCTCCAAAATGTTTGACAGAACAGTCACCTCTCCACTTTTACATTAAATAAGATCTGAAGTATGTAAAGATTTAATAATAATAATGTCCCAAATCATAAATTTGATCTAGGTATGTCACACTTGAATTTAAAGGGCGAGTCTTCAGATTTCCTTCTGTCGAAAATCTATTATAATATACACAAGAATATAATTATTATACATTGTTTTTGTCTATAAAACTCATGGGTTCAAAGAACTTCTGTCATAAATGGATTTTGTAGAATAAATTTTCATGTGAGAGGTATCTTGACAGCAAGCCACCAGTTTTGTACCCATAATGTACATGTCTTTTTTGTTATCAAAGACGTCTTTTGGGCTGTAACTGCCGGAATTCCTAAAAACCATTGGTAATGTTAGTTCAAAATTAAGAATTAAATGTCAGGTTAGTATTGGGGCTAGTTATGCAGCTTTGCTACACAACTGTTGGGAAGAATATCGATACTTAAAATATTATTGTAAAATATTGAAATATATTAAATCCACTCACATTTTCAATAGCTCCTTGTCAGAAGGTGTTTTTCCTGATGTATTTAAAACAGTTAAAGTGAAACCATTCCACAAAAAAGGAAATTAATGTGATGTTAGAAACTATCAACCTATATCACTATTTCCAACTTTCTCAAAAATCCTGGAAAAACTCCTCTATAAGAGACTTTTAGATTTGTTATCTCTAAATAATATTCTCTCAAACGATCAGCAAAGTTTAAGGAAATCCCTTTCAACTAACAGCGCCATATTTTCTTTTCTAAATAATGTAACCAATTCTCTTGACCGTGGAGATAAACCACAAGATATTTTTCTTGATTGTTTGAAGACATTCGATGTAATCGATCACAAAGTTCTCTCAAAACAGCGCATTTGTGAATTGGCACATCAACGGCTAACTTGGTACTTGAAAGACAGGCATCAGCAAGTTGATATTTCCCATGTTAAATATAAAGTATGTCAATATTACACTTCAGAAACAAAGCCACTTACGTGCGGTGTTCCTCAAGGCTCAATTTTAGACCCTTTCCTCTTTTTATTGTACATAAATGATGTTATCCACCACGTCCGATTGCAAAATGGGTTTCTTTGCTTATGTTACAAATCTACTATGTAAACATGTAAATGCACAAAAAGTTCTATCTAACCTCCCGCCCTTGGTTTCATTCAAATTGTCTCATCGTTAATACTGATAAAACAGTATCCATGTCATTTTGCAATAGTGTAACAAAATCTCTTCCCGCTACATCCCTTTTGCTAAACAGAACCCAAATAAAATCAGTCAAGATAACAAAAATTTTAGGACTTCATATTCAGGACGACATCAAATGGAATTGCTATATTGATAATTTGAATTCCACACTACGCAAAATATGCTATGCATTCCGAATTTTGACCAACATTGTTAGTCTATACATTTCTCTCTGCGTGTATTTTGCAAATGTGTATTCTCATTTACGATGTAGCATTATCTTCTGGAGCCAATCAAATCAGAGCATTCAAACTTTTAGAATTCAAAAGTGAATAGTTCGGATTATATGTAAATCTCACCCCTGAAATTCATGTAAACATTTATTTCTTCTTCAGGTTCTACAACTCTGATGAGAGAGTTTTGGCCTTCTCAACAATCTGCTTCCACGCCCTCCTATCTTTTACCTTCTTTCTCCAATCCACTTTAATTCTACATAAATCATTGTAGACGTCCTCAGACCATTCCTCCTTCGGCCTTCCTTGAGATCTAACACCTAATGGTCTCCTTTCCCATACCTTTTTAACAATACCCCTTAACAGTTCTTTGTTCTCCCATTCTGCTGAGATGGCCAAACCTATCTTTGAGATTTAATGCAATCTATTATATTTCTATTATGAATAAGTTTCTTTAATTCTGCCTTTTTTTTTTAAATTCTCCAAAAGCCACTTTCTTCTCTTGTAGGACCAAATATCTTCCTGAATATTTTCCTTTCAAACAATGCAAGTTTTTTCTTATTTGCATCTTTTAACACCCAAGTTTGACTACCATATGTTACTATGGGCCTTATGATTGTCAATATGGTTTTAATTTCATGCTTTTGGTCTGTAGCTCTCTTTCACTTGATTGATTTTATTATTTATCCTGGCGTGTCAACAACTCTTTGCCAAAGAGGCTCTTATCATTCAGGAATAATTTTGTATAATTCCCTTTCCTAGAATCTAAAAGATATAAACAAATTGAATCTCTTTAAATTTGTGGCTAAAAGCTTTTTAATGTTCTATGGTTTCTATAATGTGAAAGAATTTACAAATTTTAATAAAAAGTTAATGAGAGTTTCAATTTCCTAAAAATAATGTTTTCCACATGCCATTGTTGTAGTACTCTAGATACTGATTAAATTCTTTTTTCATGCATGTTGATTTTGCTCCTTTTTGTTTTTTAATAGTTTATTTCTAATTGTATGCAACCTTGGCATGGTTGTGTACATTATCTCTCTGGCCCCATCCTGGCCCGGGTTTTACTCCGGTTTTACCCCAGGTAGTGGTGGATTTTCCTTGGGCGGGAATGTCAATACTTTTGTTTTATTAATCTCGAATTTTTACTGCATTTATATCTACAATTTATTTTGAATAATTAATGGATAACAGTACGTATGTACTAAATAATTTATTTTATAAATATTAAATCTGCCATTGCCCCTGGGCCCTTGATCGGAATTGATGGAATGGTCCCTTGCTTGCTCCGGAGAGTAGCTTAGTTTATTGCCCCCCATGTGGTCATACAGAGTTTGCAACTGCCTTTTTTATAACAAAGTTTATTTATTTATTTAAGGACACATGTAGCAACAGAGATAAACATGAGACAGTTTCAGACAGTTCATTTCAGAAGTATTGCATGTTTCTCTTGCTGCTACAGAATTGCAGAATTTATCGTTAATAGGTCACTATCATTACCAGGGCCCTTTACATTAACTATGTCTGTTTTCAGAACTAAGCAGTGTCTAGTTTTTTTCATAAAAGCATGTATTATACACTACATGTAAAGGGATTCGATCACTTGTAGAGAAGCAGAATAGTCGGGTAAATTATGGAATTATTTATTACAATAAAACTCAATAATATTGTCAAGCTATTTCTAATGATCTAAATTTTTTGTTGCTAATTATTTTTAGGTGGGGTGGGGTGTGTGCTTTAGACCTCACCAACATCATGGTAATTAGAGCCCTTTCATAATTATTGAACTGTTCGATAATGAAATAATATACAATTGCAGTATTTCGAAGTAGTGGTATCGTATACATTAAAGAAATAAAATTAAATATTTTTTTGTGCTTCTTGGCCTCGTATATACTAACTACGTCATACATAAATTTCCACCTTTTTGACCATGAGTTGCATAAAAGACTATCATTACTATGAGAGTGATTTGCCAATAACTATGTTTTAGTAACTATTGTGTAGAGTACTAGAATCATACATGAATTTAAAAGCTACATGTGATTAATAAAGTGTCATTCCTTGTCAAATCATCCACCATCACATATTTTAATGAAAATGTATGTGGATCATTTCCAAACTTTTGGTGGATTTAAATAAATAAATTTATTGTCAAAAAAGCATTTCAAACTGTATGACCACACGGAGGACTATAAACTAATTTACTCTCCAGAAGCAAGCTAGGGACTATCCAATCAATTCTGATCAAAGACCCTTAGGCACAGATGGATTGAAAATTTCAGCCAACTCCTAGATAAGATAAAAATTTAGCTACGCGTTGTAATATCTATAGATTTCATTTATTAGTTTCTGAGATATGAACTTTTAAAGCTACGTGAAATACGACCGGTTTTTCTAGGCTCGCGAAAAATTAAGCCCACAGAGTTTTGTGTTTTTCGCTCAGAAACATTAATGTACAATTTTAATTCTGTGAAATTTGTGTATCTTGCACAGAATTTCACGTTGTTTCCAATGGTATAATTAGGTTTCAGATTTTAGTTCATCTACAGGGCTAAAATAAACTGAAAAATGAAAAATTTGTTTGTTATAGAAACCTGACACTGTTATTGAAAAACATTACAATTAATTTCTGTCACCAGATATAGTATGAAAGTACACAACGCTGAACAGAGAGGACAGTTACAGCTTTAAAATGGTGCCAAAAAATAGTGGGCTTTTGATTTTATAGGATATATCCCAAGTGGATATAACGAAATATATATCCCAAGGTAGTTTTATCCATGAACCAGTTGGGTTCTTTCTGAATCCTTGTACGCTTTCACGGATATGATATTTTGAATGTTTTATCCTCTTGTCTTATCAGTATCATCTTGTCTGTGTTCACATGTAAAATACAATTCAGTGTTTTGTCCCTGGGAAAACTGAGGTGTCCATAGCACCTTTCTAGATTTTTTGTGCTATTATGTATAAGTCCATTTCCAGCCTCATCCTAACATTTAGGGAGATTTTGCTCCCTGTCTTGGTTGCTTTTGTCCTCCATTATCAGTTTTCCCAATCTCATCTTATTAAGCTATCATAGTGCCCATGGCAGTTTCTCATCAAGGTGTAGTCTGTTAAGATTTGAGGCAGTAATACCCAAGTCTTTCTCTTCAGCTTTTCTAGAACTTGCTCCCAGAGGTTCGTTCATTCGATCGATAGTTTTATTATTTTTTTCCTTCTTTCTTTTTCTTTCTTCTAATTTATTTCCTTCTTTCCTTCTAATATCTTTCTTTCTTTCTTTCCTCTCTTTCTTTCCTCTCTTTCTTTTCTTTCTTTCCTTTTCTAATTTCTTTTCTTTCTTCTTCTCTCATTGGAGTCCCTGACCTTATTTTTTCCACCCCCACCCTCCATTGTTTGTGTTGAAGGTGGTGTAACAAGTTGCTGGGAATTAACACTGTCACCCACCACAGAACCCGGAATGTGGGTGGATGGCTAACTACAATGAGGTGTCACCTGGTGCCTCAAAGGGATCATTTGTTACACTGGTTTTAACCACCCCTTTACCTTGAGGTCCTCAGCACGATACCTTACACCATATCCTAAGTGGACCAGAGCCATTCATTTCCTTTCGATTATCCGACTGGGAGCTCCAAATGGTTCTCCAGCTTGGAGACCTAAGGGATGGATTTTAAGATGGTCGCCTTGACGGAACGTTAAATAAAGCAAATAAAATCATTAGTTTAACAGCACTCAACAGCCATAATTACATACAAAAGAAAGCAAAATAACAAAATAATTTTTTAAAGATTTTTTGGACTTTGTTGTTTAGTCATTATCTTCAAAATTTGGATTTGCACCACTTCAGGCGTATTTTTAAAGCATCATTTTGCCACATTGTCTTTAGATTGTCACAATCTTTAATATGATGTTTGAAATAATTACATAAAAACCATATTAATTGAAAATTACTTCAAAAATATTTTTAATAACGTGTACTGGGCCTAAGCTGTTCAATGTCTAATGTTATTTTTATAGTCATTTATCCTTTGAGGGTTCATCTTCATTGTTCTCAAAAGAAGAAACTTACTCCATCATTGTTGGTGCAGTGGTCTCGCATGTTAGAATATACTTACTTTTTACATGTGTTTTCTCTCTTCCATGTAAAATAGTACCAGTTTCAAGAATTTTATTTTAGTGGTTATTATGGATTCTTCAACTAGTTTTTACCATCACATGATATATTTATTCATTAAATGAAATGATGAACCAATAATGTTTTGAGACAAAATTATCTCTCATCAGATTACACTTATTCTTCACTGATTCCTCTTTGAGTTTCAATTCCTTTCTTAAAATTATGTTAAAATATTTTGTGAAATACATATGTCTTGAAATTAAAAAACAGAGGTACAATGAGGACTCAGTGTAGAATAATTACAGTCTGATGGGAAGACAGAATTTTGTCTCGAAATGTTCTTGGTTCATCATTTCATTTAATGAATAAATGTATCATGTTTTGGTAAAAACTGGTTGAAGAATCCAATATGATTGTCTATAATAGAATATGTACAAGTGAAAAGTGAGATTGTATTTTATTCACGGACAATCGGTAACAAGGTAATATAATTTATTTAACCAGTTATACAAATTTACATTGTACAGAAATACAAAGCAAATCAGCAAAGGGAACAGGTTCTCTGTACACAAACTGGTTTAAATTACTAACTCAACTTATAAAACATTTATAACTACAATGAGAAGCCCCTCTTGTGGCTAAGGTGGTTGTGTTGTCACTCATCACCAAAACAAGTCATCCCAGGTTCGTTCCCGATGAGGCCAGAAAATTTGTAGCTTTTCACATTAATGTCCCAGTTCATATTGCTGTGACTACTGGAAAGCAAACCTTCCTTCCTCTATCCAGCTCCTCCTAGTATCAATAACTCTTAACTATTACTAACTACTTCTACTAACCCCTCCATGTGGGCCAAGTTGTCGGTAAACCCAGATAAGCGGCCCGCCTACTAACAATAGCCTACCATCTGACTCCTAACTCGTACCGCTTTGTGTAGAAAAGCTTCAATAGCACACTACATTTCCCATTTACAAATACAACAATAAAACAATGAGAAAATCATTTCCCTATTACACTATTTTCACAGTAACTTAAAGTTGTCCTGATCCATGTTACTGGCCTTCTCTTTAATGACCCTTTACTAAGTGACAAGTTATTATTATTAATATTTGGTATTAAATTATATGATTTAATAGCATTTATATAACTACTCTTATCTCTTACTCTCTTTTTTATTGTTTGTTAACAGAATGGATTTATTCAGTGTTCTACCACTATATTGAATAAACAAGGATTTTAATTCATCATAGTGATGTATCTAAGATTCAAGAGTAAAGAGTTGCTTTACAGTGATAGGATTTTTTCCAGTTACAATTTTATTCTTATTGACTATGTTACATATCCTTGTCTGTAAAGTTTGAATTAGTACCTGATTCAATTAGTGAAGTTTGTTAAGGTTGAATTATTAACTGATTCATTCATTTTACATTTGGTGCCATCCCACATGTAGTCTGATGCAATTACTGCAGTATCATCTGCATATAATAAAATAGGTCCATCTTTATTACTAGTTAATAGATCATTTGCATAGAGAATAAACAACAATGACCCAGGATAGTTTCCAGACCCAGGTAATGAACCTTTTATAACATTATACCCTGCATTTTCTACTACTTACTCCGCCACTGTGAAGACCTGTTCAAAAGAAAACAGGACACTACCGCTCTCTGGCTGTCTTCTGAGTAACGGGAAGGGTCGACCATCTGACCCAGGAGATTCATCACGCCACTGAAGAATCCATTCTGGAAACATCTGTTTCCGAGAAGACCTCATGTCCCCTGGTGGAGCGATGCATGTCTTTCTGCCATTCGGGCGTGGTGAAGAGCATTGAGGAAATTTAAGGGTAGTCCATCTCCGGAAAACATCGCCGCATATCGGGTTGCTAGAGCAAAAGCGCGCAGAACTATCAAAGAATCCAGGTCCACCTCCTGCAAAGAGTTTCTAAATACCATTAAGAGAACAACATCGTCCACTAAAGCAAGGGAGTCAATCCGAAAGATATCTGGAAGGTATTCTCGAGTCCCAATGTCTGGACTCGTGTATTAGGGTCGGGTTCTCA
The DNA here is from genome assembly GCA_002313205.1 of Laupala kohalensis. Taxonomy (NCBI): domain Eukaryota; kingdom Metazoa; phylum Arthropoda; class Insecta; order Orthoptera; family Trigonidiidae; genus Laupala; species Laupala kohalensis. The sequence continues at coordinate 103,586 of NNCF01131142.1, read as the reverse complement.
ACAACAACAGAGAAATGGCGATAGCGATGGCTGAATATTTTATACATCTACAGCAACCTGCGATCCCGATTTCGCGAGAAAGAGGGTATTTGCAGAGAGCACCACTTTTGACTTTCGATTCACAATCTGGGAAGCCTAAAACTCATCCTTCTCTATGTGGGAACTTCAGTCAAGTCGTATTACCTGGCGCCGATTTGATTCACTACGAGATGCTTAGACAACTGTCTAGAATCAAAAGAATACCTTCTGGATATCTTTAATCCTGCATGGTCTGAGAGAGAATTCCATAATTTGTGGAAAGAAGTGACACTAATCCCTCTACTAAAACTAGGAAAGGACAAGACAGCCATTAGTAGTTATCGAAGTATCACCTTGATGAGTTATATTAGTAAAACTAGAGAGAATTATCAACTGAGGTCTCTTCTGGTATTTCGAAAGTCATGATCTGCTGAACCGATCTCAGTGTGGTTGCAGGAAGTTTTATTCCACCCTGGACAATTTATTCCTCGTGGAAACAGCAATTCAAGAAGCGTTCGTCCGAAGACAACATGTCGGAATATTTTTTGATATCGGGAATGCTTACGATACTACTTGACGTCATTGCATTTTACAAAAGCTTATTGCCTTGGGTTTTAGAGGACAAATTCCTCTGATGTTACTATTTTTTTTGGATAAGTTTTTCTTCCGTTACCGAATTGAAAGAGGCACCTCGGATCTCCTAAAAGAAAACGGTGTCCCTTGGGTCTCAGTCCTGAGTGTGACTTTAATGTCAATGACCATTAACAGCATACCATCTGCTGTGAGGAATTCTGTCCACTCTTTTTGTCGATGACGTCGCCATCTTTTGTTCATCGCAGTGTGCTACAGGTGCGGAGCGACAAATCCAACTCGTCCTCAATAGATAAGTGGTTAAAGACAACTTGCTTTTGTTTTTCTGCAGAGAAAACACGCTGTGTTCTTTTTAGTAGGATATCAAGCTTCCTGCCAGAACCTCACCTCGCCCTGGGGGACAACGTTCTCAAATTCTATACTTCAGTAAAGTCCTTAGATCTAATCTTTGATCAGACTAAATTGGATTGAACACCTTACCAATCTAAGAGCTAGAACACTAAAGTATCTGAATCTCTTGAAGTGCCTAAGTAGCAGGGAATGTGATGCTGATCGCTCCTCCTTGCACCAGTTTTATTGAGCATTCATAAGATCATGGCTCAATTGTGCGTTGTGCATAGCTCTGCTCGTGCCAGCTATTTAAAACAATGGATAGTGTCCATCGTGCAGGAAACAGACTAGTTATGGGAGCCTACCGTATTAGTCCCATTCCGAGTTTGTATGCCGAGAGTGGCGAACCATCGCTTTCCTTCCGAAGGCAACTACTCATATGACGATACTTTTTCCATGTGCATACATTATTTGACAGTCTGGTACACAAGCAGTATTGCATCCTCCTTCCACCTGTTTCTACAGCAATGGACTGAGTGCAGCCAAACCATTTGGATATCGCTCCAAACAAATTAAAGAAACCTTGAATATTCGCACACCTAATGTCTTAAATCAAGGTTTCAGTAAGATTCCTCCTTGGGTTTGCATAAGCCAAAGATTAATTTCAATCTTCTGCAATATGACGAGAAGAACAATATAGCAGCGATGTGGAGGTATACTTTCACCTAATTCTCGACAAACATTGGGCCTATTTTCCTTTGTTTACTGACGGGTCAAAGCAGGCCGATGGTGTCGGCTGTTCCGTGATGTTACTGTGGCTACCGTCTTGTGCAGCGTTTACCCTGCTGAGTGCTACGCTACTCGTATATTGAGAGCACTAAGATCGACAAAGTGCTCTCGCGGATCAAATTTCTTGATTTGTCTGATTCTCTGAGTGCCATTCAAGTACTCCAGTCTATGTACCGAGCCGATAAGCTGATCCAGGATGTACATGTGTCTCTCAAAGAGACGGAAAGGATATTGTTTTTCTGGATTCTCAGACACGTAGGTATCAACGGAAATGAAGCAGACGTTTCTGCGAAGGCGACATGCTTCAAGAATTGCGTGGATTTTTCCACGACTTTAAAAGGGGACATCTTAAATTCCATCAAGGCTAGGATACTGAGAGAATGGAACAATGAGTGGTTGACTGTTGAAGGAAATACGTCCTCTGTTAAGTCATAGAGCAGTTCCTGTAGGTCTGCCTGGCGTGTGGAGGACTTAACTGACCCACCTGCGAATAGGACATTGTTCTCTTATTCATCGGTATCTCTTGCAACTTGATGATCATCCTGTATGTGAGGAGTGTAGTTCTTCTCTAACAGTGCGTTACCTACTAACTGATAGCAGAAGATACACCAGAGTACGGATAAATGTTGGATTGGCTGCAGATTTACCGACAATTCTCTGAAATAAAACTAATCATGTTAATAAGTAATTGAATTTCATAAGTGGATCGGGGCTCCTTCTACAAGTTCTCGGGAGGGTGTAAATTTGCATTCTTTCCTTTCATTCTTCCCTTTCCTATGTTTGAAAATTTTAGTTTTCAGAATTGATCTATTTTTTAATATAATCAATTAGACGACTGTTGTCTGTTTTTTTCTTATCATCGTGTTTAGATATTGGGTGAATTTAGGAGGGCTTTTAGTGGGTATCTATTTATTTCATATTTTACGGACAAATGTCCATTTGTACATAAATTGTAATATTAGTAAACAAAAATAAGATCGACAGTACATTCTCTTTCATATTGTAAAGTTTTGTTTCCAGCTTCAATATAGAATTTACAAAAATTTGGATCAAATACATTGCATGAGAGATTGTTGTCTAATGTACATAATTGGTTCAATGGATTATTTGCGGTATATGATTGTGTATAAGTGAACAATACAAATGTGATATTATTTCATGATGATTGAATAGGAACTCTGAAATTCAATTGACTTCTGCACAATCAATTAGGCCCTTCACAAGCTTATACAAAAACATTAAATCGTTAAATTTTCTGTACAAGTCAAGTGAAGGAATATTTAGAATACTAGCTATTTCTTGGTAATCGTGATTTATAAACGAATCTTGTAATTCTAAACAATATCCCACCACAGAAGCAAACATCAGAATATTAAGAAATCACTATCATAATATGCAGTGATTTCAGTGTATTAATAGAGTTAAATTCTTAACATGTTCTTCTAATGAATCTAAGAAGTTGATTTGCTTTATTCACAATATATTCAATATGTTCGGAAAATGACGTTTTAGAGTCGAATAAAACACCAAGATCACAAATAATAGTAACTCTTCCCTGGGGAACTGAATTAATTACGCAATCAAAAATGCCCTTGAACGGGAAAACGTAATACATTTAAATTTTTTGGGATTTAAATTTAAGTCATTTTCTACACTCCATTTAGCAAACTCTTCAAGTGCATTTTGCAAAATAATGAAATCATTGGTGTTTGATATTGCTTTAAAAAGTTTACAATCATCCGTTAAAAAAAAAAAAATCAACAAGGTTTAAGTCGTTCATGAAAACAATAAAGAGAAGTAAGCCCAAATGTGATCGTGATACTCCTGAGAGAACAGTAATATCATTTGAGGTGACTCCATTAATTTTAACATACTGAATTCTATTTATATACTAATTCCGAAACCACTGTAACAGATTACCTGTTATGCCAAGAGATTGCAACTTCCTGAGTAATACAGTGTGGTTGACAGAGTTGAAAGCTTTACTGAAATCAGTATACAGGGTCTGTCCAAAAAGTTCCCGTATTGAGGTTATAAAATAAAATTTATTTGCAGAAATATATTCCTCTTCCTCTTCTTCCTCTTCTTCCTCCTCTTCCTCTTCTTCCTCTTCCTCTTCTTCCTCCTCTTCCTCTTCTTCCTCCTCTTCCTCTTCTTCCTCTTCCTCTTCTTCCTCTTCTTCTTCTTCCTCCGTTCAATGACTCCCTTGTAAAATTGGTAGTTGACCGGCTATTGCTGAAACCGGTGGTCCTGTGCATTCATCGTCTTGTACCTCTTCTCGATCCTTAAATTTTTTACGCCACTCAAACACACTTGTTCTGTTCATGGCTTTGTTTCCGTAAGCCAACAAGCATTTTGTTCGTCTCAATAGCGGTTTTGCTGAGTTTGGCACAAAACTTGATTTTCTAACGCTATTCAAGATTTTGCTGCAGCTTGATCCGTGACACATGACTTAAACAGTCTCACTGAACAAGCAATCCACATACTCCGGAGGCTCGGAAGCTACTAAACCAATTTTTCCTGCTTACTACAGAACCCCCGCCACCATTCAGACCCAGCGGGACCGTTCTCCTGCGCTTCCATTGGGCGAGAGAAAATCAGTATGGAAACATATTGGACAGACTCTGTAGATGCTATCAACTTGAATTTTCTTGTCTAAGGAATTTTATATGTATTGTGTATAGTATATTAAGTTGGCATCAATGTTTCTTCTACTCATGAAGCCGAATTGCTTATTCAAAATATAAGGATACATCAAAAGTTTTTTTCCTTAATCACATATTCAAATAATTTTGAAATATCACTTAGTATGGAAATAAGACGATAGTTTACTATATTGTTCTTATCACCAGATTTGAATAGGTAAAATAAATTATGATTTCCATTCTACTGGGAAAGATCCCTGTTAATGATTTATCGAACAATATTTTTAATAACAGAAAAAAATAAAATAATTATTTTGTAAGAAAATAGGTGGTATACCGTCTGAACCAGCACTTCGGTTAACATCTAAGTTATTAATTTTATCAAGAATAACTGGTAAAGGTATGTCTAAAGTATTCAGATTATACGGGGTCTGATCCTCTAAGTTACTAACATCCTGAATATCATTAGATGTATAAAATGTTAAGAACTAATTAGCAAATGCATTTGTAATAGAATTTATATCACTAAATAAATCACTTTCAAAATGCATCACGTTTGGTAAATTGTTGCTGTTCTTTTCAGAGTTAGTATATTTCCAAAAGTTTGTAGGATTTGATGTCATAAATTCCTGTATTTTATTATTATAGTTATCAAAATCCCTTTTCGCCAGTAGTTTACATTTCCGTGTCAAGTTTGAAAAAAAAAATTAATAGTTAAAAATTAATAAGGGGAGTTGGTTTTTTTATAAGCCGTATGAGCTTCCTTCTTTCTGAAAATTGTATTTCTGAGTTCCTTGCTGTACCATTGTGGAAAATTTGATTTCCTCACATTCTTTTTTGGTACAAATTGTTCAATACATATATACAGATTACAATAAAAGATTGAAGTTCAATTTACACATAATAAATTGGTATCTGTAAAAAGATCAGAATAAAGTTTACCTTAATAGAATGAAATCGCTTTGTAATCTGCAGATTCAAAATCATAAAACCAGTTGTCCTACTGATCTGTACTAATCTCTGCAGAAATAAAGAAATTTAAACAAGGTGGAGGATGATGAACATCTACTGATACAATAGCTCCAGCGGCTTGAGACACCATGTGTGTGTTCAGTTTGAAAATATTAAATCTAGTATCACATTGTTTTCATTGGTAATATAATTTAATTGATATTGATTCAAATAGCTAAGAGTATCAGCTAATATATTTGCATGTCCAAATATATGGTCAAGGTATTCGACAAGTCCCACACATGAGAAAGAGTCCTAACAGCTCTTCCCTATGGTGCTAAACTGCATTTTCCCCCCATCTGCAAGTGCTCTAATGACCTTGATGTTGGCAAGCACTAAAGTCCCATTAAAAAAAATACTGTTCCACTATGTGATTTCAACTTAAATTTAATGGCATTGGTAGTTAAAAAATCTCATCAAACCTAATACATATTTTTATATTTCATAGTTAGATTTAAATTCTTTTTATCCATAAACCCATTTCCATAAATCATATCTATATACTCATTTCTGTAAAATCCTTATTTAGGGAATGTCTACTCCCTAATAGGAGCCTATCTGCCAAATTTCAGATTCGTAGACTTAGTAGTTTCTGATGTTTTCTTATTAGTCCATCAGTAAGTGGTATTTCGCTTATATATATTTTCCTAAAAGTACGTTTTTACCTGTCACAGGTGTGCCATCTATATAATAGGTATGTAAAAATATGCGCTTATTCGAATGCAACGTTGTGTCAAAATTTCAAAGGAGCCGGTGAAGAGCTTTTGGAGATTTAAGCTTTTGAACAAGCAAACATTTACATTTTTATTTATATAGGTAAACAAATTATATATTTCTTATCGTACCTTCAAGTCTGTGGTAATGTATATAGTAACATTAAATTAAATGACAACTTCAGAGTTAAAAATCATATTATTTAATCTTCATTACTATAAACAATTATTGATGTCAATATGATATCATCCGATATTAATTTGATACAAATGTTTTAAAAAGGTTGAAGACAAAGTTTTTTTCAAGAAACTTTAATAATTTTGATAATAAGATATTAAAAAATTTAAATATTTTAAAAATTATTTTTGTTTTCCACATAATCATGTTGAACATAAAAAGCTTACAACAATCTGAAGATAATGTAATAAATAATTTTGAAGGAAGAGATATTTAAAGATTTCAAAATGTATCTGAAATGGTGCAAATATCCTAATTTGAAGATAACTAAAAAATGAATGGTCAGAAAAATTTAAAATTTTACTGAATTGCACGTTTTTTGTTGACCTCATTCATTATGAGGTAAAGGCTGTTGAGTATTTAGGTAAAAAGAATTAAACAATCTTCATTATGCCAACGTTTCAGACATTTTTTTGTCCTTCTGGGCTAAATACAACAGGTTTACAATTACGTCAGGCTAATTACAAACAGGTTTGCCCCATCAATTTTGATGGGGTATACATACTAGATAATGAGTCAGTGTACAGGAAAAGATTGTTTAAAGAAATGGTACATATTTTATATAATAAACAAGCGTGTAATTTAAAATGAGATACAGAATATTTGAGCAATATATGTGCAAATACTCAACAAATTGAATAGATCATCAAAAAAGTAGAATAATTAATTGATGATTTCTTGCTCTGGTTTAGTACATAAAATGTTTATCTTACATATATTTGGAACAGTGGCAATGGTGTGTTGTAGTGCTGATACATGTAGCGACAGAAGATTGTATGCTTAAATTTTATAATTCATTATTCATGCTATATACATTAATGTGGACTCATATATGGCTCATACTACTTTGTATTATAATAGACATTCGAGGTGTGTTTAATTGACTTATCATGATATGTATAGCATTGTTATGGTGCTGATTTAAGTAACATGCATAATACAGATATACCAAGAAAGAATTCTTGATTGTTCCTGTAAGGTTTTTTTCTTCTCATGAGTACTGTGTTATTATTTTAATTACATGGCTTATTGTTGTAGAGTTAGTTACTTGGATTCGGTTTGTGATGAGAACCCAGTGATGATATAATACAAAGGTGATGAAATCTAGTGTGGCTTGATTGAGATACTGAGCTAGGTGACACAATGGATGGCATGAATTGTGCTTGAAGATGTGAAGTTATTGTGTTTTGGCTATATACAGGTGGTTATGTTTATACAAATGTATTATTAATTGTAAATGTAGGAGGCTAATGGTTTGTGTTAGTTATCAACTGATGATTGGCTGTGGTGTAATTGTAAACTTATAGTGTGTAGCACTAAAGAAGGATAAATAAATGTCTGAAACATTGGCAGTATGAATATTGTTTAATTTTTTTTTTACCTAAATACTCAATAACCTGATTCTCGTACTTTTTTCCCCATATAATACTATCAATATATTAAAAATTATATAATTATGAGACCTGAAGATCAAATTTTATCAAATTTCATATGGAATGGTCTCGATATATACATAATGATAGCCAGTGTTACATAATTATCTGTGTATTAATTAGGATCACATTGTTTATAGTAATAAAGGAACATAAGAAAATGTTATGAAAATAAATTATGGTTGAATGCCATCACACTGATAATTTTATTTGATTCGTTGCATTCTATACAATCAAAAGCCCACTATTTTTTTTGCACCATTTTATACCTGTAACTGTCCTCTTTTCAGTGACTTATACTTTTGTATGATACCTGGTGAGAGAAATGAATTGTAAGGTTTTCCCCTAAAACCATGTCAGGTTTCTATTTTTTTTTTTTTTTAATTTCCTTTTTAAAGTGTATTTTAGTCTTGAGGATGAAATGAAATCTGAAAACTAATTATACCGTTGGAAACAGCATGATATTATGTGAAAGGTACTCAAATTTCATGGAAATGGATACAACAATTAATATTTAAGAGTGAAAAACACAAAACTGTCTCCTTAAGTTTTCACAAACCGAAACCAGCCTTATTTCACATAACTATATAAATTATCTCAAACTATTGTACAAAATAAAATTTTGGAAATTACGATACATCCATAGGTAGAAAAGCCACATAAAATTTCACAAAAATCTGTGATGATGGGTTACATCATTGAATGATTTGACTTGGAATGACTTTTAGTGATATAGTAGGATGATGCAAAATTACTCGACTGATAGAGAAAAAAAGTGCATGGATACTTAGAACAATTGTGACTACCACAAATATTTCTAAAAATATAGTTTCCTTGAAAGGTTTTGAAGTTGACATTGTGATGTCTGTGATGAAAAGAATCTTGAATTAATAAAACGAGCCTCATTTCAACTGACAACTTCTGACATAAAACTTAAAAGTAACAACACAACTCTTCTCTAAAATATGTACTGACATTTTAAAATTTCTTGGTTAGAATTTTTAAACCAGATTTATCCTGTATGTAGTGCACAAGCTATATATCCCTTCAGAATTGTTGCAACTTAGTCTAGTCAGGTGTTTCTACCCGGAAAGTTTTAGAGAAGTAGTAATTTTTTGCTCCAGTGTGGTTTTGAGGGCGCTGATTACAAATTTCAACTGTACCTCTCAAGGAAGTTCACAAAATAATGAAAAAACTCAAAAAAATCATGCCTTTTTTATTTATTTTGTGAAAATTGTGCACTACATGAAAAAAATATTTATTTGTACAAATGAACTAGATAAAATTTACTACAACTTACATATTCGTTTGTTTTGTATTGTATTAATAAAACATTGAAGAACTGCAAAAAAATCACTTGTTTATTTTTTTTTTGGCCTTTTGCAGGAAACACCCATGTTTCAAAGGAAAGCTTTTTACAGCAAAGAACTAAACTCAATTTCCTGTAATCTATGTGTTTGATTTCGTCAATTCTATTTTTTGTAACCTAAAGGTTTGTTTCTGGTGCTGGTTCCCAAANTTTTTTTTTTTTTTTTTTTTTTTTGGTGGGGCTTTAGGGCTCGTCAACATCGGAATGGATATTTGCATAGTATACTGTTCAAAGGGTATCTGTTGTGCAATTTGGTGTTAGAACTCGGATGTCACAGATTATTGTGCTGAGTTTCATATTCAGTGTTTCTAGGTGACTGTTCCATTTCATGTTGTTATGGAAAATCCCAGAAAATGTGTTTGTTAAAATATGAGGTGGTTACCATTTAAATTCTATGTCAGGGGTATGCTGCTTAGTTGAATGTGGATTATGGAATGAAACTAAGTAAATTTAATCAATGTTTATTATGAATTTATTTTGGTGAGTAGTTTTTTGCATGGAATAATATGTTTGCGTCATCAGCGAAAAGCACAATTTTGTGTTTTTTAATAATGGATGGGATGTCATTAATTTATAGAAGACCAGGGATGGGTCCTGAGGAATTTCATGAGTGACATGCGTCAGCTGAGAAAGGTGTTGCTTTGTTTGATTTTTATGTTGGTAGGATACTTATACTGCTTACTGTCTTTCAGATAAATATAATTATAGCCAGTTTTAACCCATTCCCCAAATTCCATAATTTTCAAATTTTCTGGGAAGGATTTCATGATTGATTATATCAAAAGTATTTGTGAAATCTAAGAATGATCCAACAGGAATTTCTTACTGCTCTAGTGCAATCAAAATTTCATTGCGAAAGGCAGTTTCAGTAGACCTTTTTTTTTCTCTAAATCCATGTTGGAAGTCTGTAATGATTTTGTTGTGTGTTAAGAAACATTTTATCTATTATTTAATAGTTTCTTTGGGATTTTTTGAGAAACCTGTGTGAAGTGATATAGGCCAATAGTTCCTTATAATACCTTTATTTCCTTTTTTGTGAATTGTTTTTATGATAGCAGTTTTGAAAATGTTTGGGAAAATACCTCGGTTCAAGGAATTGCTGTACGAGTGAGTGAGAGGTATGTTTGTGGACAGTGCTATTTCTTAATGACTGACTGGTATATCGTCAATTTAGTTTTTCATTTTATGGAAGTATTTGAAGGACTTCTTCCTCAGGGGTTTCCCTGATATACATTGATGATGTTACATCATTTGATAGTGGTAGAGCTTGCAGTCAGTGTATGTGTTATGCTTATTTTGTAGTTGGTTGACTGCCTGTGAAATGCTTTTTATGCTTTTTTTTCTTGGGGGNGGGGCTTTACGGCTTGTCGACATCGAGGTCATTAGAGCCCTAAAATGCTGTACAGGTAGGGAAAATGCAGTTACGCACTAAGGAGAGCCAACATGACTCTCCCCGCGTGTGGGGCTCGTCGAATGACTCAACCATACCCACTGAAAACCCTCCTGAATTACAAAATATCAAAACATATCTCAAGACATCAAAAACATTACCAAAAAAAATGAGGAAAAAGAAAGATATCCTCGCCCTAATAGCATCGGGATCAAAAAGAACAAGAGGTGACGAAGGAAGGTCAGGAAAGAGAAAGGAAGGAGCCCATCATAAGTAAGTGGAAGTAATGCCAGACTCGGCTTGGGGCCCTGTGTTTGCCAAACATGTACTTACTAGATGTAAGTCCCCTGGGGGGCTGTGAAATGCTGATTGACTGTATTAGCAACTTGGATGGGGTCGAATATACCTTATATTGGTAAATCACATAATAGAGAATCTTTTTACCTTAATAATTTCACCTTCAACTAATATGAATAAGTTCTGCACCTTGCTGACTAGTACCCGTAAACATAAACTGGAAGGGATATCGAAGCTCGGGTGGATGGGCTCTTGAGTGGCTAATTTGACAGGGACTAGACTGATATGGAGAGAAAAATCGGTCTGTTTGCAGATGGATTCTGGTATTATTATTCAAGCTTACGACGATCATCTGTCGAGTNTTTTTTTTTTTTTTTGTGGTGGTGCTTTAGGGCTTGTCAACATCGAGGTCATTAGAGCCCATTCCATATGTACATCCTACTCCACAGATGCTCATACAAGTTCCACATTTTAAAAAAAATCCTCCAAAAAGGAGAAAGAGCAACATTGGATTTTCTTCAAAATGTGTGAATTCATCTAAAAATTCTGCCCACTTCGTTTGAATTAACGTCCAGTTCACAACAAACACCCTTGACTGCCCAGCTGGCGACTTGGACCCATACAGGTCCGGCACCCGTGGAACTTGTATGAGCATCGGTGGAGTAGGATGTACATATGGAGGTGCTCATATATATATATAGATATAGATATATATAGTTACAAAGATTCCTTAACTACAAATTATTATTTAGCTCACAAAAAGAGAAACTTTTACTTTATTTTGTTTTGTTCTTTTCATTTCAGTTTATTGAAATATTTTACTACATTGCATTGTTTAATAGCCAAGACTATATAAATTTATTTCAAGTCAGATCAAACTTAAATCAGATCATAAATTTAGTGTAGTGTGTTCACAAGTGTATGTGTGTTTTGCAAATCTTTTCTTTTATTTCTTATCTTATTGTTTTTCTTGACATACTTTTCTTTTTCTAGCGGAGTGGCTTTTGAAGATTGCTCCTCAATATTATGATCTGAATAATTTTCCTCAATGTGAAGCAAAGCGGCAATTAGAATTGTTGCAAGCAAAAATGGAAACGAGACAGTATCAAGAAGGATTCTGATGCTTTTAATAAGACTAGCTATTACAAGATTAAACCAAACTATTATTACACTGTGCAAGATCACTAATATGATGAAAATATTTGATTGACATTGGCAGAGCAAGTGTGTTGTGCATTTTAATGAGTGCAGTTTGATAGAATTCTTAAGTTATTACATTCCTAGAAAGATATTGCAGGTCTTGGGGAAAATGTGTTATTGTTTTAAAAATTCTTCCAAATGATCTGGTAGTTGTGTATCAACAAACTGTAATATTTCATCTATAGAAGAATTTGTTTAGGTTTAAATTTAAGGTTTATTTTATATTTAATTTCCAGTACTTCACCCTTGTGTTCATAATCTATGTACTATCAGTTTCATTTTTATAATTTGTGCAGGATGACTTAATGTATTTCTGTTTGTGTCAGTGAATGAATTATTCAAAATTGAATTACTGAATTGTTAAAATTATTGTAATCTGTTTAATGAGATATTGTTTATTTTTATTGATATCTTTGAGACAGTAAATTAACTGAAAATTTTGTAAAATGTGTTTCATTGGAAATTCTTATCTTTTAAGGTTAATTTAAATATTACTTTTTTAATCAAATTTGAACATTTTCTATAATTTACTTTTACAAAAGTTGTCATGTTTCAAGGGTGTTTCATAGCTTGTTTAATTTTGATGTGATGAACAGTATCATGTTGCTTTCTGTCTGCAAAAATAAAACATGTTCTGATTTAACTCTGTTTTATTTTAGTGATTAACATCTAGCAAAGAGATTCAAAAGACTCGGATGTGCTCGCTGGGGGTTTGCGGGCTGCGCCCGTGCCAAGCCGTCTAGAGCAAAAATTCCTTATTGCTAGATTAAAATTCGCCATGTAGACAGACCATCAAACGCAGAGCTCACCCAGTAACACTTAATCTATCAGCAGAAAATAGTGTTTTGCTGCAGTATCATGAATCTTCAAATAAAAGTATTCATTCGTCAGATCAGTCTCTCAAAAACATTGTAAACTATTTTTCTCTAAGTTGTTAGTATATTAATACCAACATTGAGGGCTCTAATGACTCAGATGTTGGTGAGCCCTTAAGCCCAAAGAAGAAAAATACCAACGTTACCAATGTCTTATATAATAAAATAAATTTTATCTAGAACATGTGTTTTGTTACTATGCTATGTCATATTAATTTAATAATTACTCATTAATGAAACACCTTTTTCACTTATCGTATGCATCATAATTTGTCAAGGCTGGAAATCATTGTCCTAAAAAAACATAAAATTGGGAAATTTCGGGTCATGTGTTACATTCATTCCATACTAATAGGTAATTAAGTACTGAAATAACTTTAACACGTTCAAAATGAAACTGAATCATTACAAATCTTCAATAAGTATTCAAAATTATTATATTGGATATCGATAATTTATTCTTTGAGTGGTAATGTTCAAGGACAACTGCATTCAAGGAGTAAACAATGGGCCACCTGCATGCAAAAGATACAATGAGTAAAGCAACTACTAACTTATAATGATGCGTATGAAAGAGAATAAACTGACATAATTACTATTTCGCGACGGCGTTAAAACAACTAAAATTTTGTATCATAAAGATACTTAAAAATTACATAAAGAAAAATATATCCACAGTTGCGCTGTGTCTTTGCAATAAACATAAAGTACAAATGCGCACCACAGCATATCAATCGCATAATAATGAATAAAAACTATTTTAACGAAAAACAATGCTCAGGTGGGGCAACAGTGGGGAGCAACCGGGTAAAGTAAGGAAATTTTGCGGCGAGACTAAACGGGAGAGAGCGCATTTGTCGGCGGTGTTTTTAAATCGCAATAATTTCGTTGTTTGACGGAGTGGAGAGGTGAGCAGCGGCAGGGACCCTGGGAGTGACTTGTGCGCCGGAACCTGTGAGTTTGATGCTTCGCTACAGCCCGCGTTTTGTACTAGGAAAGAAGTCTAGTATCTCCACATATCCTGTAAATGTCATACGGCGACAAACAGGGTTGAAGTTTTACCACGTACCACCAGATGGCAACACATGGGTGACGAGGGAAATTCAAACTCTGGCCCAATTGTGGAAAAAGAGAAGTGAGGAAAGTAGTAACCTGCCCAAACAACCAAAAATATCACGAGAGCTGTCGAAGTCGAGTCAGTTCGAAAAGGGCTAATACTTTAACTTGCTGCTATTCAGTCAAAACTAAAAACCTTCATTTTAACGCAAAATTGCCCACAACTGAGAACGAATCTGAAATGGAAACATATCGCCCTACTGATTAGAGAAGAAATTGGTAAACTGGGGGTAGATGACTCAGATTGCCACAACAAGAGATAACTTAAAAAACACGAGAAAATTACGAAACAAATCACGGCAATTACTGAAACGATGGAAAACCTTACGGCTGATATGAAAAAGTGCCAGATAAGCGTGAACGACATCTCGAGCAAATTTAAATCTCTTCAATATAACACGAAACTGGTGGCGAGATGCGACGAAATTGAATCAAACCAACGCAATCTAGATCTAAAATTACCATGAGCATGGACAATTGGTGAAACATTTATTGTAACACGCAGCATTTATTAACCACTCAATTACAGAAGAAATGGAGGAAAGAAGCCGCATGTCCAAGAACATTATAATTTATGGAATCTCGGAAAATGCTAATGAAACAGCCGAAGGTAAAAAGAGTGAGGATATCGGAAAAGTGAATATTTTCGATAGCCTAAAAATGAAAAAAGAACTACCAGAAGCAACCGAAGCAAATGTTCTGCAAGCCACGGGACTGGAGAAACCAGATCCAACTAAACCCAGACCGCTGAAAATCGTTCTCAGATCCTCGGAGCTTGCCCATGAACTTTTGCGTAGGAAAAAACATTGTATTCACCTATGACCTGGAAACATTGTATTCACCAATGACCAGACTCCATCCCAAGAAGATATTAAAAATCTGAGAAAAGAACTAGCTGAATGCCAAAAGGATTATCCTGATGCAACGATTAAGTACAGAAGAGGCCTACCGAGAATTGTTTGTGGCCAGTCCCCCGGCAGGAAAACTAGATCAGGCAACAACTGACTACCCAACAATCTATTACACACATCGCGAATCTCCAACCAAAATTTGATCAGTTCCTGCTGGACATCCAACAGTATAATCCGACCATTATAATACTGACAGGAACCTGGTTGAGACCGAACATTCCAGACCAAATTATTTGAATAGAAGGCTATAATATTTTCCGTAGAGACAGTAGGAAGGCGAGGTGGTGGTATCCTGATTTACGTAGCGAGCAAATTCGAAGGTAACCCACTGATGGTGACTCCACAGCCAGATCAGCAGAGTGGAACACTGGAATCAATATGGATACAAATCAGACTTCGCCTGGTATGCAATATATCGCCCTCCCACGCGAACACAAATCAGACACCGATGAAGAGCTTTTCGACCTGATTCGAAAAGCAGATATAAATGATCTTGCAATCATACTAGATGATTTTAACTTGCCATCACTTCACTGGCCTCAACCAGACCCAACTTAAGCATCACCAATGGCTAAGGAATTTCTCAGGATATACAATGACTCATATATCACTCAGCTGGTAACAGAAGTAACTAGATTCCGTGACGGGCAAATACCCGCAACACGNTTATACACATCTCACGAGACCTAATACTGGCTAATGACAACTATCACCATCCCCAACGAACAACCTTACCGGTAAAAGTGATAACGTGGTTCTAACTATGAACCTACAAATATTATTATGATACGTAGTATTTGCTGTTTGTAACACTACTTTCATTGCGCGTAGATTCGGGCATTTTTCAGTGTGTCTTTCCTGTATATGTACAAAAATAAATTTTATGTTCTGGAAAGTAGGAGACTTCTGATGATTCCAACTCACTGATCACCGAAAGTTGTGGTCAGAAAACATGGTGTTTCGAACTCACCACTCCTTGAACACGTGTGGTGCTTGGAGAAACAAGTTGGAGCATGCCCAAGGCGGGTGGTATCACCTCCCACAATTGTAAAAAAAAATTATTTTGAAAAAGGAAAAAATGTTTGTTTTTGAAAATAAATGAAATAAGGATGGTGGGGAGACGAACGCATGAGTTTTTTATGTGCACTCACCTTATGCGCGCGTTGGACCATGTTGCTGGGACGTCTGGTGACCCACTGCGCTCCGCCAAGCGTGTGAGAGAGATGAGTGTTGGATATAATCTGGTCACATGACTCAAACAAGTGGAGACATGTTCTGCACGACATAGCCCCCACCCCTCCTACCATCCCATTGCGCAATACCACCATCCTATGCTGCAATACCCCATCCTATGATGCCTGACCAAGTCATTTTTTCTTGCGTCACGCCATGCATTACAATGAATAAAGAAATCTTTACTATGCTACAACACTAATAGGATTTTTTATTATGATGTAGGGAAAAATGTCCTACTGAGGTGGTGATGCAAGGTAATGTACTGAAGAGTTAAAAATATCACAAAACATGTTTATATATATATATATATATATATATATATATATATATATATATATATATATATATATATATATATATATATATATATATAT
>NNCF01131142.1:74892-86887 GCA_002313205.1 Laupala kohalensis | reverse complement strand
TTGAAACCATTGAACCATTATTTCAATGCCCAAGTGACATTATTACTCTTAAAACACAAACAGATAATTAACTTACACTGAATTTAATTTAATTAACAATAATCTCTTTAATTGTTTCTTAACCAAACCAGACACTGACTCTACTCATGGCAGGATTCATTTAACGTTACAGTCAATTTGGGGCACTAAGTTCTTTTAAAGTTTATGCCACTTTTATTTAATCCGTGCCAGGACGCGCAAGCGCAAAATACGGTGCTGTGTGATACAATCACCAACAGCCGCCTCATACCTTCCAAGATGCCAACGAACGCCGCCAAGAAGGTCCTCCCGGAGATCAGCCCCTCAATGGTTCGTGAGAGCCGTCAGCTTCTCGCTAACAGCCTCCAATGGACACGTCAGCCGCGTCAACTTCTACGCGAACTTTGTTGTTAGGACGCTACCGCCTGAGCTCCTCCAACAATCTCGTACGATAGGCGAGATGTTAGCTATTTGACGCCTGAACATCTGAATATCGCCGAAGAATCTAAGTGAGACGTGAACTCCATGAATTCCTTTGAAAATTGCGAAGTGTGAGCTTCATTAGCACCTCTGAACAAATCTCTGCGAACTGCGTGAACAATCTGCGAGATGTAATAACGAATTACAATGTGAGAAAAATCTGTTAGATGTGAGAACGAAATGTTCGCACCGCCGAAAAATCTAAGTCAGATGTGTGAAAAATCTGCTAGATGTTAGAACGGCTCCTCTAACAAACTGAACATCGCCGAAAGATCGGGGCGTGTGAGAACGGCTCCTCTACCAAACTGAGCTACATCAACTCCACCGAAAAATCTAGGCGTGTGTGAGATCTGAGATGTATGAGGACGACTCCTCTAACTATCTGAGATGTATGAGGACGTAATACGATGTGAGCTTCCTTAAATAAGCTCTATCCCTACTTTTTTCCGAAAATTTCCAAAATTTTGAATGTCACGTGGCCGAAAGACTCCCAATACCAAATGATTTCCCCTTCTTACGCCTTGGTTCTCATTGGAACATTTAAAGGGCTTTCTAGAAGATTCTCAAAAAAACGTTTAAATTTCCAACGCTCTTTCCAACAAGTTCGGGCATGTTTTCACCCGGCGACCATATGGTGTTTCTGAGGTTGGGTGAGACCTCCTCCCCCGTCTTCTTACTCGCTTCGGATTTCTAAACCCTAATAAATTTTTATTGATGTTAAAGAAAGCCGCCGATGCCGCCTGGGCCACCGACCGTCCGCGACCACGGTTGTTGCTCCCAACCGTCCTCCGTTGAAATTTTTATTCTTCGACCGTCAAAATTCCGCAACAGAATGATTAAATTTGTTAATAACTAGCGAATTATTCAAATCTCACAATTGCACCCACCAAGTTTGAGAAATTTCTTAAACCTCTTTCGTTTTTGACTGAAAACGGAAAGGTGCAAATAAATTTCTAATTGAATAATACGTAGTGAGTTTGAATAATAAGGTCTCTGTCTATTTTGTATTTCTTTAAATATAGTTTACAATACTCGTAGTCTACCGTCTATTCTTTCTACTCTTTGCTTCTAACTAGCATCGTTTCTTTATTAACTTTTAACTCTAATTACCCACAGTAGTTATTCTTCCTAAATTTTCTATACTTGGGTTCCCTCTTTCACCCTATAATTTCCTAATTTATCTATTGTCCATTCACTTAATGAGTTGTACTTGTTACGACCTTTAATCTAAAACTTCACCATACCTTCCCTTCTGAATGATGTTATTATCGGTTACTTTAAGAACTCTCGTATCGATCAACTCCATCTCCTTTTTCACCCTTGAAGTTAAATAGTAGTGGAATTACCCAGACATTTTACTTACTTCTCTTACATGGGGTTTCTTCAGACTACCAGAAAAAAATTATATTGTGGGCTCTTTGCCGACGTCTCCCCTAGAGTACGTGGAGCCAGACTATCTTTTACGACGCATTAATTATCCTCGACGATTCTCTCTCTAATTCCCTCGGACGTTGATCTTCACTAAATTAATTAAACACAAATTATTACTATCATTCATTTTAACTACCATTATTTCCGTCGCGCTACGTTGTACAAGTACTTCCTGTGAAGACAATTCCCTTTTTTGAAATATTCTTTGTCAGACTACGATTATTAATATTATTTCAACACTTGAACGTTTCTCTCAATTAACTTATTTTTAAAACAATTTACACTATTCATCGTCGTTGTCGAATACGGCTTCCTAAATTAAACCCTTTTTTGTTCAGTCACTTTTAATTATTTGGTTGAAAAAATCCCTTTTTATACACCTTTCAATTTCATTAGTCCCAAAATTCAAATTTCATCAAAATTATTTCTCTCAATTAATTCGTCGCTTTTGAACTTCGCTTCCTTCCGCTCACTTTATATTTTAAACACATTCTTTCTTCGGTTTACCGCCCCTCATCCTTCGGGTCTTCCCTCATCTCGTAGTGCAGTCGGCTTTTCCTGTTTTGAGACGTCTCCATCATCGCCATCTTTGACCTTGTAGTCGTTCCTGCCGCCTCCAGTGTTTTGTTTACCTATCGGCTCACGAGAAGTCCATTCATAACTTAACCCCCACTTATCGTATAATATCCTAATACATTTACGAACACTTCATTTAGGTCACTTTGATCATTAAATTCAATTAAAATACTTTCTAATCAGTTCATAATTTCACCTTAACGCCCTAAATTAATTACTCTAACACATGGTTATATCTTTATTTGATTATTCACTCAATCCAGACTTTACTCTATGCATATTTCCAACTCTAATTTATATATATATATATATTTCGGTCAATTAACCCCTTTTTAAATTTTTATTTTCAAAATTAAATTTATAATATAAAAATTGTGATTCCTAAACCTAATAACTATAATGCATGGGTAATATTTTCCCCACCAATCAAGCCCCTGCCTCGCTTGAAATGCATAAGAAATCGCCGGTCTTAATCATTGTTTCTGGCATAATTAATCCTTAATTAACAAATTATAAACAATTACCTATTTCTTAATCTAAATGTATGAGATTTCTATCTCATTAACAAGCCCACACCGCGCCTAGTTACATGACTACCTCCATGTTTCGTTGTCTCTGGCATAATTAGACCTTAATTAACAAATTATAAACAATTACCTATTTCTTAATCTAAATGCATGAGATTATTTCTATCTCATTAACCAAGCCCACACCGCGCCTAGTTACATGACTACCTCCATGTTTCGTTGTCTCTGGCTTAATTAATCCTATTAATTAAATTAGCAACATCTTTTTGTGTTCTGGCGTCTTCTTCGTTCTGACGCGCCTAGCTTGGTGACCTAGTAACGACCACCACCGCCGTTGCCCGCAGCCAGTCCCTCGTATTTCCTGGTAGCAGCTGGTCGCGTGGCACCACCTCCGTTGCCCGCGCGCCGTCAGTCTCACGCCCTTCCTTGAAACCGTCCTTTCACTCGGCTTCCTAGGCCCAGCGCGTGCCTTCTTCCTCGAAGACATTCCTTTCCGCGCCGCCTCCGTCGCCCATCGTCTGTACCTCGGCGAGTAACTGGCCCTTTCCTAGTCATTGTCCGTACGATCTACTGCCGTTACCACCCCCATTGCCACCGCGCCAGCTGTTCGGCCGAGGCTGCGCGTTACTGGTATACATTGCGTTTATCCTAGGTGGACGTATGTCAGTAACCCTTTCACTCTCTTCTCCCCGCGTCTGATCTAACGCTCCCAATTTAATTTTCAACTCCGCTAATGTTTGCACGTTTGCAATCCTAACCAAGTCTTGAATATGCCGCTGAAAATGTTTGATAATCATGTTTAAGATTTGTTTTTCAGGCAATGATGTTTCACACATTTTTAACCGCGCCATTGTAACTTCTACATACTCCAGCATTTTGCCGTGACTTCTAGGATCGTACTTGGCTTTCAATATTTCCATTTGACATGAGAATTTACGGTCTTCATCCCACCATCTATCTAAGAATCTCCTTCGCCATTCCTCGTACGACATTTCCTCATACGCCGCCTCGCTTTCCATCCATTCACATGCTCTACCCGCTATAGTTTGTCTAACGACTAACATTTTTTTACTTTCTCTTACATTTGCAATGTTAAAATATATCTCCAAATCTCTTAAGTATTTATTTGGGTGTAAACCCCCTGTTCCTACGAATCTCAGATCATGTGGAATTGGTATTACCGGGGCAGAAACACTGGCTGATGGCCGTGCTTCCATGATGACACATGCCTGACACAAAGCGACATGATGCCTCCCTCAGAGGGCCTCTCGCCACGTGTGGGAGTCTCCCGAAATTTATCATTTATTTAATATCTCGCCAATTATGAGGACTGATAGTGGCATTTGGGTTACTTGCTCCCAACAGAGCCTCTCTTTCAACCTCGGTGCCCATCCGCGAAAGATAGGGACCACTTCCTGTTTTTGTATGCGGAATAGATGCGTAGTTCCCCGGAAAATGACACACAGCCTCGTGTCGGCACATGACCGTCATCCCATGCCATCCCCACTATATGCTGATCCCTCCCACTTTCTTAATAAACACATATTAACTTATGGACAACGCCCTTCCCCTTCTGAAGTTACTTGATGAACCGTGTGCAAATTTTCCATCTCTCCAGAAACCCCCCCCCCATCTCAACACGACGCTGGGCCCTTACGGACACGCGCCGTCCCCACCTTAATAGGGTGTTGGCTCAAGGATTCTTTACCCCCTTAACACCCCGCGATCTTACTTAAGCGGTGGACAAAGCCACACCCGCTCTCACTACTCATTGTTCAGTACTCAATTGCATTGCACAATTGCTCGACTACGACGGCCACACTACCCTGTGGACCGCCACTACCTGAGTCATCTCTACGCAGAAAACCGTCACCGTGGCCACTGCTGCGGACCGCACCGAGGCGAATGAACTCTCCGATGGTATGAATTGGAACACTGTCGGATCCCGACACTAAGCAGCCCTTACGGCAAGCTATGTTAGAACGCCGTACTCAAGTACAGCGATGTAATCAATTGTTTCTACGCCCACTTAGGGCCGTAATAAGTCATTAAATTCATTTAACCTTTGTGCATGTGTTATGATTTCAACCTCCTACTAAGACCATATGACAGGGCAAATGCCAAGCGAGTAAAGAGTCTTTCTAGCTCTAATCCTGACTATACCGTACCCACCAATGGGAATAAACACCGCCTCAATAACCAACCGAGTCGGCCCCCATTGCGACATAGCGGAGGCGCCGTCGGTACCCATTGCGACATGGTAGAGGCGCCTTGTTGGCCCATTGCGACATGGTGGAAGGCGCCGGCTTTTCCGGCTGGTAATATTTTTTTTTGACTGTTTTCTAGAAATATCTTGAAAAAAGTCAATTTTTCGATTGTTTTCGTGTTAAACGATTGAGTTAAATATTTTTCTCTCACCCTTGTCAGAAGGTCTTGGTATCTGGTAATCTGTGTTTTTATTGCTGTGTGCATGTACTGCTCTTTACAGAAGCATCAATTGTTTTATGTTTGTTTTTGGGGGTGTGTTGTAATCCTCCCCCGCGAATGACTTTGTATTTGTGGCTCTCCTTTTAGCATTGCGTCAATTAACATTTTGCTTCCGCTCATTTTGCGTACTTTATTAACGTTGAGCTCCCGTCTTCCTGAATGTCTGATATTTTCATGGGGGAATGTCCTCACGTCTCACTCGCTCACAGAAGGGCGCCCATCTCCACATAGTAGATGAGAATTCTGATGGTAGTCTAATAGCAAGGCTTCAAGTGCCAATTTCACCTGCGTCTGCGCGCGGTCTAGACGTTGACGTATCTTTTGACCTCCCACACGCGCCGCATTCTACCCCTTTTAAAGGTCCCGTTTTAAAGATCCCGTCTACCGGCGGAATGGCGAGCCCCTCAGGCGACACGGCGCAGCCAGCGCTGCCTCAGCCGTTACCAACCCCTCGTCACCGTACTCCGAAAATCGACGTCGGTGAATTCTCGGGTGATAAATCATGTACAGAATCTTTCCTTGAAAAATTTTTACAGGCCGCTTCCGTGTATTGCTGGACGGATGTAGAAAAAATTCAGTATTTTCCTTGTTATCTCCGTGCAACCGCGAGCGCGTGGTTTGACGTCTTCATGACGGATAATCAGGATTTAAAATGTTGGGATGTTGTGAACCAAGCTTTTGAAAAGGCGTTCCACCCTAATGGCCAACGTGAAAAGGTTATTGTTCGCTTGCGTACGCGCAAGCAGGGGAAAAAAGAATCGCTCGAAGCATACGTTTTTGACGTCCTTAAACTTTGTAAGAAAATCGATCCGGATATGTCCGAATCGGAACGAGTGGATCATATCCTCCGCGGCCTACAGCTACATTACGTAGAGAAAATCCTACCGCTTCAACCTGACTCAGTTTCGAAGTTACTCGAGATTGCGCGAGTAGTTGAGGAAATACGTGAGCGGTTCGCTCAGGAAGTATACGCCGTACAATCTCAAACGGCGCCGCCGCCCCAGCCCCAGGCTGTATCAGCGACGGCCGAGAAGCTCTTAGGGGAGATGCTTTCGTCTCTGCGGCGATTAGAACGTAGCCACCAGCCAAATACGTACGATCGTGGCCCGGGGTTCGATCGCTACCAGAACTCGTACGATCAAAACGCTGGCTTTCAGCGCCCGCAGACCTCCTTCGGGCGCGACGCCGAATTTCGACGTCTCGCGCCCGTAGTTAGAGGAGGGGGAAATAATGGGCGTGGTCGCCCGGACAGAACTCGCGATGGACGGTTAATCTGCTTTAATTGCAATAAGCTCGGCCATTTTTCGAAC
The DNA here is from genome assembly GCA_002313205.1 of Laupala kohalensis. Taxonomy (NCBI): domain Eukaryota; kingdom Metazoa; phylum Arthropoda; class Insecta; order Orthoptera; family Trigonidiidae; genus Laupala; species Laupala kohalensis. Next base: position 80,058 of record NNCF01131142.1, on the reverse strand, counting down.
TCATGCCCTGAGGCTCGCAAGCGCGGGGGCGAGCAAGCCAACGCACGCTCGTCGCACGAAAAAAACGGCCAACGCACCGGAGCGCTGCGTCCAGCCTCCCGACCATAATTGGAAACATCCAGGGGATATCCATTATATTTGTTCTCGACACAGGAAGCTCAATAAATATTTTATCTCAGAAAATAGCAGAGTCGCTCTCCCTTGAATTATTGCCAGCCTCTCACCGAGCGAAAACTCTCAGTGATAGTGAATTACTTATTCTAGGAACGGCTTCTCTCGAAATACAATTTCACGATGTTTGTCTTCCCGTGTTATTTAATGTTATTTCAGATTGCAACATTTCAGCTCTTCTCGGCTCTCCGTTTCTGAGAGAATATAAAGCCTCAGTAGATTTTTGTGATAATATTTTAGAATTCATATGGAAGAACGAAACATACGTTCTCCCATTATATGACGGACATTCATGGGAAATATCTCGTATTAACACGGTGGAAATTCCTCACCCGGAACCAGGGTTAAAAATAACCCTCGCGAAGGACGTTAGAATTTCCCCTTACGATGAAAAAGAAGTAGAAATACATTCAATAGGTCCATTTCCGATGCAATGGCTGTCATTGGTTCCCACAGAAAAATTAGTTCAACAGAAACACGTAGATCTAATTACGCGAACTGCGTCTGGGGAACAAGTATTAAACAAAGTTTTAATTAAAAATTTAATAAATACTAATGTTGCATTATTCGCGGGAATGACTCTGGGAACAATGGATATAATGGATAATACCCCGTGTCAACAGTGGGACATTGGAAACAGTGGAGAGGCGGAAATTACGTTCTCCATGGGCAATGATCTCACCGTTGAACAAAAAAGAAGTCTTACGGACTTGCTAGAATCACATAGAGATTGCTTTGCTGCGTCAATGGCAGAACTTGGGTTCACGACGTGGGCTGAATTGGAAATAAATACAGGAAATGCAGTTCCAATTAAACAGATGCCTTGGCGCGTCTCTCATGCTCAAAAAGATATCATCAGGGAGCAAGTTCAAGAGATGCTCGCGCATGACATAATTGAACCTTCGTTCTCGCCGTGGGCTAGTCCCGTCGTACTAGTTACGAAAAAAGACAAAAGTATTCGGTTTTGTGTAGATTATCGTAAGCTCAACGCAGTGACAGAAGGATGGAGTTATCCTCTCCCTGTCATTGAAGACATGATGAGTTATCTCGGAGAAGCTCGATATTTTGGTTCGTTAGATATGTTATCCTCCTACTGGCAAGTGGGGATCAAAGAATCAGATCGACCAAAAACCGCGTTTGTCAGCCCCGAAGGGTTATTTCAATTTAGGAAAATGCCGTTCGGACTTAAAACAGCCCCCGCCTGCTATCAATTGCTCGCGGACAGGCTATTAAGTGATTTGAGATATAAAGGCGCGATGAGCTATATTGACGATATAATCATTTACGCGAAGACATTTGAAGAATATTTAGATATTCTCGCTCGCGTGCTGAGTAGAATACGCGAAGCAGGACTCCGTCTTAAACCAGAAAAATGTTTATTCGCTGTACAGGAAATCCATCTGCTTGGATTTGTGGTAAATAAAGATGGCGTACGCCCCGATGAGAAAAAGTTACGCGCGGTCAAAGACGCACACGCGCCGCGTACCGTTAAACAAATACAACGATTTTTGGGATTAACAAATTATTATAGGAAGTTCGTTGAAAATTATTCTCGAATAGCCGCACCGCTGTACAACTTAATTAGGAAAGATGTTCCTTTTGTATGGACGGAGCGCGAGACACACGCTTTTGATTTGTTAAAAACAAAATTAACGAGCGCGCCGGTGTTAGTGCACTTTCGACGCGGCGATAAGACAGAACTTCACGTCGACGCTTCAAATTTTGGGGTCGGCGGTGTTCTGTTGCAAGAACGAGACGGAGCGTTCCACCCCGTAGCCTACGTATCTAGAACGCTACGAGGCGCGGAAATTAATTACACCATTAGTGAGAAAGAAATGTTAGCAGCCATTGTAGCGCTCAATAACTTTCGTCCGCTAATCTGGGGAGAAAAGATCACAATTGTTACTGATCATCACGCTCTATGTTATTTAAAGAAAATTAAGGACCCAAACGGCAGATTAGCGCGCTGGGCCCTTAAGTTAGAAGATTTTGATTATGAAATAAAATATAAAAGTGGCAAACTGCATGCAGATGCAGATTTCTTAAGTAGAGATCCTCTGCCTGCCACCGGAAATGACGACGATGACACTGATTTGCCAACCTACATGCTTGTTGCAGAGGAATGGTCAGTCGAACAACAGAAGGACCCGAGTATTCGTAAATTAAGAACGCTCGTCTTAGATCCCCTGGAAGGAACCGCTGCCGAACAAAAGCAAGCGAAAAATTTCCAGCTACGATCCGACGTTCTGTATTGTAAAAATACGAAAACTCGCGGACTTCCATACTTGATAGTAATTCCAGATCACTTGAAACATGAAATCTTAGCACAACATCACGATGACCCAACGCATGGACATATGGGATATTCCCGAACGTTAGATAAAATTAGTTGTAGATATTTTTGGTTCGGGTTATATAAAGATGTCCGTACGTACGTACGTACATGCAGGGGTTGCCAGATGCGGAAGGGGGTGATAAACCAGAGACCCGCCGGCGAATTGATTCCCTTCAAAATAGGTGAACCTTTTTCCCGGGTGGGAACGGACCTCGTAGGCCCCCTCCCCCGCTCGAAGTCAGGAAAAAAATGGATTTCAGTTTGTATTGATTATGCAACTCGTTGGTGCGAGTGTCAGCCTTTACGAGCCGGTACAGCGCCTCTAGTCGCCAAGTTTCTAGTTAATGAGGTATTTCTGAGACATGGAGTACCGAAGGAAATTTTGAGTGACAGAGGACAGGTATACAGATCATCATTAGTGACAGAAATAGTCGCCGCGCTCGGCGGACGACAGACGTATACAACCAGTTATCGCCCGCAGGTAAACGGAGCATGTGAACGATTGAATGGAACAATTGTTTCAATGCTCACGCACTTCACGTCAACCCGTCAAAACGATTGGGACGTTTATCTGCCTTTTGTAGTTTTCGCTTATAACACAGCGAAACAAGAGAGCACGGGTTACTCGCCTTTTGAACTCATTAACGCGAGGCAACCAGTTCTTCCGGCGGAAGCTGCCCTTCCGACAATAAGCGCAACTGGAACACAAGACAACGAAAAGGAAGTATGTGCGATTAAAAACGCGATAAAAGACGCCCGAGCCGCAGCAGTCGCCGGCCTTGCGAGACGCTCGGCGCGTGATAAGGATCGTTATGACGCGCACCGAAGGAATGTCAATTTCCAAGAGGGAGACTTGGTATTGATTTTTGATCCATCCCGTAAAGTCGGGGTGTGTAGTAAGTTGACCCACAAGTATAGGGGTCCGTATAGAATTATTGAGCAGATTTCACCGGTGAATTATAGAATCAACAGGAAGCGCGGACGAGAACTAACGGAAATCGTGCACGTTGAGCGATTGGCTCTATATCACGAGAGAGACGGATAGTCTCCCTCGAATGAATCATTGCGCCCTGTTGGCTGTCTAACAAGAGACAGCCAACTGTCTTACTGTCCGTTAGACAGTAAGTTGGAAATCTCAGGAAATAGATACGTGTTTCGACGCACGGGAATGTTCCGGGACGGTAGAGCCCCTTAAATGGTACCGCCACCGAGCAGGTGCGTCGTGCTTCACTAGTTGATTCCCAGTAGGAAGGTATGAAAGCACGTATGAGTAAGAAACGTACGCTGAGCTCGCGTAAATATTAATTATAGTAGCTGTATATTTTAAGATACATATACAAAATAACGAAGTGAATAATTGCGGAACATTGGAAAATAAGAGTCATTGCTAAGATTCCATAGCATGTGTAGTGCATGAAATGTAACCTCGCCAAAGGACCTATATACTAATTACTAATCAGTATTTCAAATATTAACAGCATGTATTTAATAATTAAAATAATTTGTATGAATTTATAGGGCTTACTTCTTTTATTTCAACGAAGTAGGGACTGAGTCGTATTGCACATACAATAGTTGCTTCCTAAGGAGGGATTAGCGGAAATAAAACTAATAAATAGAAAAACAAAATTCTCGCTGCACACCGGAGCGTCACGTGCCTTTGCGTCACGGGTCATTGGTGAGCCGTGCGCCCGGCACAGGTCGTTCGTCAAATGTTGAGGTTGGACACGGGGAGAAACCCATCCGCCCGCCACAACAGAATGTAGCGTGTTAGAATATTTTTANCAGAATGTAGCGTGTTAGAATATTTTTAAGACAATAAAGAATTCAGAAACCCATCCGCCCGCCACAACAGAATGTAGCGTGTTAGAATATTTTTAAAACAATAAAGAATTCAGAAACCCTGCCGCCCGCCATTTGGCAGCGGCTCATAGCAGAATGCAGTGTGTTAGAATATTTTCAAACCAATATAGAATTCTTTTAACCGTGAGAACAGGTAGATAAATAGACAAATACATGTTTACGTCATGAATGAGAGTTCTAACCTGCTGAGTGCTTCATAAATAACGCCTGACTAACAAATAACCAGAATTTTTGAAAAAAAAAGTATATAGAATTTAACGATTTTTCGAAATCAATCTTTTTCAGTTTCTCGTACTGTTGTTGGCGTGCAACCGCGCAGAATCAGCGCACACACCAACCATTCGAGTTATCACGGGCGCTTACTGGCGCCCCGCTCCTCCATCGATTCTTTACGAATCCTCAATACCTTTAACATTCTCAGTACAGTGGCAACCAGGTCTTGAAATACCTGAAGAACGAGAGATAACTCGGGATAAGCGAGCTAACCCAGATTCCGAACCCCTTCACCCCGGAAATGTTACAGAATGTTCAAACACTTCTGGTATTTGTACAACTCGACTCGCAAGGTTACAAGCCAGAAAGACATCATTTTTACAGGCGCATGAAATTAAAGGAGCTCTCGATATTGCTGATTCACTATTTTTCTCGGAATTAGATAAATTCGAAAGCAGTTTAGCCTTTGAGATACAAACGTCCCCGCAGGTCCGAGATAAGCGATCTCTCGATCTTTTAGGCGAATTTTTGTACTGGTGTTGCGGAGTCGTTTCAGCTCGGCAATATCATGGATTAAAAGCTAC
>NNCF01131142.1:48621-66479 GCA_002313205.1 Laupala kohalensis | reverse complement strand
CATCTGACGACCGTGCGAATCAGCTAGTATGAGCACGTTTGATTTCTGCGTGGAAGTGTTGGTATCATCTCTGGATAGCACTACTTTACGTGGTTTTGGGCGGCTGTGCTTACCAGTGCGTGGTGTGCGAACAGGTCTGGGTACTGGACGGGAGGGGATGAAACGAGTAGGTAAGGGAGGAAACAGGGACATGTCATCTAACACACTAAACCTATTCTAAGTGAAGAGGTTTATATAAAACATTTTAAAAATTCCTGCCTGACTTTCTTCCAGTTGATATCCTCATCCCAAAATTAATAATGTTAGAATTAATACAGCTTCAAAAAAATATAAAATGATATTAAACAAACACCAGAAATTAATAAAATCAAAACCAAAAATATAAATATATTACTGAAATATATAATTATTTCTTTACACTTTATTATTATTATTAAACAAATTCATGCTCCTAATAATTTAAAACCAATTGATAAAAGATCACAACCAAATCTTAAAGATAAAAATTCATAACTAATTTCGAGAATTAAATTTTCTATTATAATTAGTATAACAATAAACAAATGACCTTGAACCATAAATCAATAATTTGTTTAAAAAAACAAAATGGAATTATAAATAATAATATAAACATGATTTTTAACATCACATAATCCTAAAAGATAGAAAATAATTATTTCCAAAATAACTAACTATAAACACCAAGATTCTTAATCCTAAAGCCCCTTTACAAACTACATAAAAACAATAAAAAAATATATTTCAAACATTATTCTTTGTAAATAAAAAACATTATAAAAAATTGATAATACTATACATTCTAATCTTAATAAAGAAATTAATAAATATTTCCATTTAGAAGAAAATATGCATAAACCCAAAAAAGAAATCTAAGAAGCAAAATAAAAATTATTAATTTTATCATTATTTTTGTTTCAATAGTTTATTTTAAAATATTGATCTTGTAAACCAAAGTTATGATTTTTTTTAACTTCATAAAAAAAAAGACTTTCTTTTCATTAATCACCAAAATTAATATTTTATTTTATATAACTACTTTCCAACTTTTTCTGGAATCATTTATCTCTTTATTTTCTCAATCAGTTGAACCTTACATTTTGTAATACTTTTAACTTTATATCCCTTAATTATTATTATTCAATTTTTTTAAATTGATGAATTTTGTTAATGATTAATGTACAAGAATACTTTTGTTGCTAATGGTTATTTTATTAAAAATGACCAGAGGAGTCTTTGTCATTATCTATGGAATATAGCTACTCAGGAATGTTTTCAATTTTTACTTACTGTGGTCTTCTCCGACTGTGCCGCAAAGGATAATGAATTTTCCGTTCTTTCACTTATGTATGAGAGTACATTTATACTTACATGTTGGTGAATTTGGTTTATTTTGACCAATAATTAGGATCTTCATTTTCAACTGACCCATTCAAATGGATTTAAAAAATGTTGAAAAGATCAAAAGATTCAGGAGACTAAAATCTGCTTTTTTGTATTGTAGTATATGTAAATGGAGCTATTGAAGCTTATCAGCATGGCGTGATAGGAGGTAGGAGTTGGGTGACAGGCTATTTTTAGGTGGACAGCTTAGCTGGGTTCAGCAACAACTTGGCCCACGTGGAGGGATTACTAAGAGTTGTTATAGTCTAGCTGCTGTATGAAAAGTTACCAAATTCATGGAACTGCCAACCTACACAATTTATTCCCCCATGTCATATGTTACTCAACTTGGTGATATTTTCATCCTACACATTGTATTCACTACCACCAAACTTGACAAAATACCTCTAGGAGATCCTGATCTTAAAATACTTTTTTACCCTTTGTAGTCACACAAAATTAATATTCCTATTAATAAAATAGATTGTGTAAATTATCCAAGAAACCTTGATTTTTTAATCTACATTCAACAAAATTCATTTCACTGTTTCTTTGTTGCTTCCTTAGCTTTGGTACACCCGTAAGGTATGTGTAAATGCTACCAAATGACAATCTGAGGCAGTCCAAGTCTTAACGGGTGTCAGGGTTTTTGTTCTAATATATTGGTGCTGGTTGCCCTGAAACACCACTCGAGTCCGCCATCTTTGTTGTTTTGGTGTCCAAACTCTCGATAACTTGAATATAGTAGTAGTCGAGTTATAGATACTAGGAGTTGGCGGATAGAGGAAGGAGGGTTTGATTTACAGTAGTCACAGCTAAATGAACATAAAATAAATACTTTGCTGTGTGAAGTTCTTTAATAATGAAAATGTCAAACCAGTTCATCTTGCATTTGTGTTCAATTTTCTTAAAATCTCAATAAAACTTGCATAATATTGGCCCACTAGTGAACTAGGGAAGAAGAGGCGAATCCAGAGGACAGAGGAGACACGTCTCCCCTTTAAGCCTGAAACTTCAAAATATTTAAGCAATTTTTCTCATTAAATAGACATTGTTAATACTTCAACGACATTTTTCTCATCCAAGAGTACATTTAAATATAGTTAAACAGAGCTTGACAAATTCATTATGGCAGTGTAGCTTGCTCATTCATGGGAGCACATCCCTTCCCACAAGAACAATCATGTATCTGCCACAGAAGTGAAATAAGAGTTTAATTTCAAAAGAAATAATATTTATAAATTCAATTATCTTGTGACTGCTCAAGGAAATTAAAAAGCATTAAGATTCTATTAAGAGTGATACTTCACTAATGTTCGAGGAAAGTAATAGATTTCACCATAAAATAAGAGGCAAAATCCAAATTATTATTCACACAATATATACAATTATGTTTTCAACATTTTACATAAAAACGTTACTTCTTTCATAAACAAAATTTCCTCAAATTTACAATACATGTCTTTTTATCAGAACATACATACAATTTGATCAAAGGGCAAAAAAGAACATGAAGAAACTGATACTTGTCAAAAATAACAAGTTTATATCATATATCTTGCTCATGAAAGTGATAGAGATAAGTTTTTTACATTGTAAAAATTTGTAAATAAAACAACTTCACTTATAATACAAATAAAAATACATTTTAAATGTGTAATCTCATTTACATTTTATATCTTACAATTCTATCTTCTAATGTTCTATTCTTAGCATCTCAACTATACTTTCTACACTAATAATCTTACAATATGACCAACTGTTATTGGAGAAAATTATATTTCCCAATTTATAAGATGAGAGCCACTCCTTGACCACATAACTAAACCCTTTCAAATTGTAGCTACCTCCCATCACCCACCAATGGAATGAAGTAGTCATACTAATGCACCAGGAGGCATGAAGTGAATGGTAATTTACAATATACACAATTTACATATAAGTATACACCAAATACAGATAGCAAAATTAATCTATGGTCTTATCTTACAATGAACTACACACATGCCAATGTTTAAAAAGGGGGTCAACCAACAACCCAAAGAATTATTAATTTTGTTTCAAATACTGTTAAATAAACATTTTAAGAGAATATAGGGATGTAATTATCAATTTTGGTTCTGTGCTTCTGAGCAACACATTCTGCAATCCATACTATGTTCCTGCACTCTTGTTCTTTAAGCTTCAAGTAGGCGTAAAAAACACCAAAATGAAACTGCTGAAGGAATGCATTTACATTCAGTTTCACCTAGAACATTAAAAATGAGATAGATATCTCATCTACATATATACATATAATATTCAAGCATGGCATAAACTAACCTCATATTCAAAAAATTTATCTTCCAGAGTTTTCTCGCCCGGGTTGTTGCCAGCCCCTTCAAATAATACAGCATATTCCTGAAATATTTCTTGGGTTAGAATTTCACAACTACAAATGTTATTATCACATCAATCATATTACATGAGCATATATACGTAAAAGAATTCCCCAGTTTATACAGTGTATTAAGTAAAATCTTCATTAAAATTATGCATCTCAACTATCCATCAATAAAATCAGCAAGGGAATCCTTTGGATTATAAAATTAAAATTTTATAGTATTTTTATTATAAATAAAATGTTATTTTTATACTAAAATGTACATGTCAAGTGAAAAGAGTAAATAATTAATTGCATAAATCATTATCCATTCTAAGAGGGGAGGATAACAGATGTTTTGGAGTAAGATTATTTTCTTTTAATGAAAACTTCAGCAAAAACATATTTTGGCTTTATGCCAAACACGTTTATAAGGAAGAAAGACAAAAAATAACATTTTCCTAGTGTGCAGTACGACTATTACCAGTCCCCAATTCCCGTTGTTAAAATAGCCATGACAGTAAAGTGTTAATTAATTAATTAATATGTTGCCAGAGTAGTTGGTACAAATTCTAGCCTTGATTTTTATTTTCCTCCTTTTGATGAAGGAATATACTGTGAAGGGATTTTATGAAGTGAAAATATACTCGTATTAATGGCTATTTTAAAGGCAACTCTCAGGTAGAGTGGATAGCGCACTCGCATTCTACCTCTAGAAACTGGTTCAAACCTGGTTGGTCCAAGTAGAAATTGCAATGGTGGAAGAAGCAGGTTCTCAGCAGGTTTCCTTTGGGTACTCTCATTACCCCTGCCCTTCATTCTACCACAAGATTCATCCTTCACCATTCATTCCTCATATCATTTATACATCACCCGCCTCTGGGAGGTGCATTGGGAAAGGCACCCAGCACTCTGGAAATTCTCCAGTCTTATGATATATGAAGTCACATCTCACCCTCCTCCTTGTATAGGGATAGTAGAAGGGTTTCAAGTTGCAAACTTACGAAGTCAAACTTGGGAACTACACTGGGAATTATAATATCATCCTAGTTGTTCCAGTCTTTTTCCATTTTTTTTCTTCTCAAGTGTCTTTTCCGACTTTCTTAGAGTACCTAGTTTCTTTCATCTTAGCTACACATCCCAGTCATTGTATCATCCTTTCTCTGATGCTGTTAAAAGTTAATTTTATAAATCTCTTAGTGCTTCATTTCTTCTATTTCTCAAAACCTCTACTTCCTTCAGTGAACTGTACGTTCTCATTTAATGTTCACAAAATTTCCCGTTCTCATGTATTTAAAGCTTATTGAATTTTTTGGAAAAAAATACAAATACTTATTCAAACCTGCTGAAAATAGGATTTATACAAATAATTAATACACACACTAAGGTTTTGTCACCTAATTTCTGTTCTTTCAATTTTTATAAAGTTATTATACCCACAAAATACATACTTCACGGCTGATAAAATCAAGTCAAAAGCAGGTAGTGAAACACGGCATGTGTTATAAGGAAGGGTAATAGAGGTAGCAGCATCAACCTATATCACGTTCCGTACACTCTCCCCTTTAGCCCCCTCAAGAACTACAGGTACTTTTGTGATTTCACATTTCTAATTCCCAGTCAATGCCAGTTGGAAATGTGATGCTACTATAAGAATTTAAACAATTATGTGCCTCGTGTAAGGATCTCTCCTCCCAACTATGCAGATTATTTTAATTATGCACATATTTTTTCCATGTATGAACATGTGGAGAAGATATGTAATATCAACAACCAAATGAAATGCAATGTCATGTTTATTCACTTAAATGACACGCACTAAGGTTTGAATCATTGTACTAAAAAGTAAAATAAACAGTTAATGTCTAAATAAGACTATTGAATACTACAATTATTTATCAGAAAAGACGCACTAAACACCTACAAGTTGTTCTCTTCCTCAGCTTGAATCCTGAGAACCATATTTTTGTGATTGTGAGAGAATTCTTGGTTTCATAATTATGGAGCCTAGGAGTGGTTGAATACCAAGAGATGAAGACTGCTTACTCTACATAATTTAGGTCACCTCATCTATACAGTAGAACGTAATAACACCTCCAAAACACCAACTAACTATGTATTGTCAAGATGAGACGAGACTATAGCGCATTTCATTTGCTTATAACATATGCAATTCATCAAAAGGCATCTCAATAATGAAAAGTAACATAATTAGGAATACATTGCAGGTAAAATCATAAAATATTTTTACACAATATAAAAACTTATATTTATCTGATAATCACTAGTTTAGCAGACTGTCCTGAATTTTTGGGTTTGATTGAGTCCAGAATGTCCACTAGTACCATGCAGTGCCAGCTCTTTAGTAGCCACTCCTATCCTACAAACTATGAGTGGCTAAGAGCTTGATAGTTTTACAAATAGCAATTGTAAGTATGAAAATTTTAAGAAACAGTTCATTTGACAAGTGAATTAATTCCAAATCAACACGATTTAAAATAGAATTATACATTTTCTTTTCAGGTGAACTGGCGGTAGTTTAATTGTCTCTAAACTGTCTATCTAAGCCAACTAACACATAGGTATGTAAGTTCTGTGATTACGTGTATTTTTTGGCCAAATGTTGGTCACAGCAAGATTTGAAGGAACCTTTGATGCCATCTTACTGGATATATTACTGCGGTCTTCAAAAGATAAATTTTATTCTCGTTGTTCATATTTGTACAATTATAAAGAAAAATGTTCTACACAGTTTTCTCCTCTCTGCTATTCCAGTTGAAATAATGGTTTAGGTTATGATAATTTCATTTTGGTTCACGGTAGTAAGTCACAGACAAATAAATTATATTGATCAGATGCCCAAAATCAGCTATGTTCAGTTAACAAGAAAATTCAGTTTAAAGAAAATTGACAAGTGAAGTTGGAGGTGATGGTAAATGTAGCAGCAGTCATGGAACGATATACAGGGAATAATTAGGATTTTACAGCCTTGTGACTGCAAGATAATATTAGTCCCTGTTTTTAAACTTATACTTACAGCATAATATTCAGCAACTGCTTTCACTTGTTCATAATCATCTGCACGAGCCAAGGCTGCGAGTCCGTCTGGGTGCAACTTTCCTCGACGTGGATACAACTTAGCCCTATCATCTTTGGTTAACTCGGTGCCAAAGGAATTAATGGTAATGATAATAGCACGACGATCAGCTTCAAACTAAAATACAAAAACTATTTCTATTACATTTTTTCTATCACTCCCTCAAGGTGAATAGAAGAAATACCTACCCCTAGAATTTCACACATTACTTCAGCTGTATTTCCTCCCAGTTCCTTGCAAAAATCATAGAAAGCTTCAAGATAGGCCTTATATAAAGTGTTCCTAATAATTTCAATGTTCATTTCATCCAGATCTTGTTCACTGATGCAATCCACAAAAAAGGGAGCTAATTGCAAAAAAAAACAAACAACAATGAATACAGTACCGCATATATTGTCTTTTTTAATAATTTATATTTTTAGTGCAAATATAGAGACTATGTAGGCTAAACAAATTTTGCATCAATAGAATAAGTTTACCCTAACAAAGGTCATTTAAATTTAAAAATGAAACATTACCTAGAGGAGTATCAACAAGGACAGCATTGTATAGTTCTGCAGGGGTAGAGGCAACATGAATAGCTTCCATCTGTTCAAAACTTCCCAGGGGGTGGCATTTAGGAATCAATTCCGAAATAGGACGCTGATGGAGAGTTCCAGTGATAAGAAGGATGATATTATCAATCATGTAGCTGTACCTTCATAATTGGAAAAATAATGTCATGTCAAAATGGATAAAGAAGAAACGGAAAATACACTTTTAATAAAATAATAGAAATTACGTTATAAAATCAAGAAAAGTTGAACATGGCTCAACAGAATGGTTTCGAAGGTGTTGAAATTCAATAACAAGTTTTTCCCTCAACTTGTCATCAATGACTGAAACTTGCAGAGGACTTGGTTCATTAGCCAAGAATGATCCATAATCAGTGCCTTGGAGGTGCAGTTTAAGATCTGAAAAAAAAATGAAATTATAATAATATAGTAAAAATTAGATTTACTACTCGATAACTAGGTAGTCTAAATTACCATCAAGAGTTTCGCACTGCACCAAGTTCAAGTAATCAGTTTGCCTTAAAATTCCAATTTTAAAGCCTCTAGTGAGCCCCTCAATATAACCAGAATCCACATTAAACAAACAACCCCTCATCTTAAAAAATATAATATATTAAATACAAAACTCCACAGAAGTAGTCTGACGTCTTCCACAATCGTCAATCTTGATCTCGGTCAGATTTTGGTCATATGACTTGTCCAGCCTTCGTCGATTGTTCTCACGTGACGTCACTGGTAAAGTCAAGTTAGTTACGTCATTTCATTTCTAGTATCAATCCAGAGCCAGCAACCTGGCAGACTATTCGCATGATACCTCTGAATACCTATTATACCTCAAAGAATATCGTTTTGTATACTTTCAAGTGACAATTAACATTGGACTTGAGGTTCTTACTAATAAAGGAATTAGTAATGAACGGTATCGGTAACGCGTACTTCTTATATCAGCTTACGGTAGTATGAGAGAAAACCCACAGTCATCGTAATTTCATATTTATAAGTTAATATCCAAGCATATTGGTGCGAATGTTTTTACGGATCATACTAAAAACACAGTTCACTGATTGACTAACATTCCCGGCAACCAATGGGTGAATCTGTCCCAATTTAAACACCTCCCTTTCCCCTCCATTCCGCTACTGGTGTCGATAGTAGCGTATATATTGGATGGAATCGCAATGTGATGTCCCTGTGTATTTTGAAGTTTTGTAGCGTCGGTTACTGTGGATAGCTGGAAGATGGCCGTCAAACCACCTTTTAAAGTTGGTTAGTATAAATGTGAATGGCCAGACCGAAAAAAAATGTTTTTGAATTGAACTCAAATATTTAGATTATCACAGTTCGAGATTTGTATAAAGGCTATTACCAGCGGATATTGAAGGCGGCAATTCGAATTAGTGTCTTGGTCATGCTACATGTGCTGTAATATTTCCTGTGAAATTACTACAAGGGTGCTTGATTGATAGCCTTTATGGCTTTTACTTTACAGCGGACATAAAGTTAGCCGAATGGGGGCGGAAAGAGATTATGCTAGCGGAAAATGAAATGCCTGGGTTGATGTCTTTGAGAAAAAAGTATGGACCTTTGCAGCCTCTGAAAGGAGCACGTATTGCAGGCTGCCTCCACATGACTGTGCAGACAGCTGTACTAATTGAAACTCTCCTAGAATTAGGTGCTTCTGTAAGTTCCCTATGCACTGACGTAGATGAATATTGTGAGTTTTGTTTTTCTCATGCCATACTACAACTTCCACAATTGATCAGGAAATTACGATTTAATTTTTAGTTATAATATACTATTTCTTAGAAAGAGCAGGAAAAATAACCATTTATTTTTTGTTGGGTTAAATGAATTCTTTTCTCAGGTCCAGTGGTCCAGTTGCAATATATTCAGCTCGCAAGATCATGCAGCTGCTGCCATTGCTAAGCGAGGTGTTGCAGTGTATGCTTGGAAAGGGGAAACGGACGAAGAATACATTTGGTGCATTGAACAAACTCTCATGTTCCCCAATAATGAGGTACTTCATTGTGTCAATCTTTGATCAGTAGCCTCAGGAAAGTATTAGAATTGGCATGCAATAAAAATTTGATACCTTTTTTTTAATTTTATTATTTGGAAGTGATGTTGTGTTTCAGAAAGGGAAATGAAATAGTTTGTTGGATACACAAAAATGAGTGCCAACTCCTCGTTATGAGATAATAGTTAATCCTAACAAAACCAAAAAAAGTACAGATTTTTTCACTATTGCTTATGAACATCCTGCATACGTTAAGTTTCTGGGAATTTCATTCAGAAAAATGCTGTATAATTTTGGACTAATTTAATATTATAGTAGAATCCTTCCCTTCTTTGTATTCTGTGAGTGTCATTACCGCCATCGCTGCCACCTTTGCACTTAACAGACTTTCTTAAAACTGGATCGCCGGGTCTAAAAAACGTAACCTTGCCGGCTGTGGCTGAACAGTTGTTTATAATTGTTCACGACTCGCTGTCAGGAGCCCTATTTAAATTACCATACCCTAAACTACTAATACAACTGGAGAGAAGAAAATAGTGCAGAACAATTTTTTTAAATAAGTACCCTAAATGTCAAGAGTGACTAAAAAACTTATTATACTCCACATGGTCATGCAGTTTGTAACTGCTTTTTTGACAATAAGTTTTTTTATTTATTTATCTATTTTTGGAATTGCAGTAATATTTTCAGTAAAATGGCATCTAAGTGTTCTTCAAACCTTGTTTCTACCATAATGTTACATTTTACCATAATTTTGATTTTTATTTAGCTTGATGTGGGGGTGAGAGTTGATAGTCCTAGAACACCTATGTATGGAGAAAGAAGGGAGAGTAGTGTAAAAATATGTAAAGACAGGTTTAATCCCCATAGATTTTGGGGTCTTTCAGATGAACAGTGACATATTGCTGTATAAATACAAGTTCACACATATGGGGATTAAACACCCGTAACTATATTCAGGGTGAAGTGGTGTGTGTGCTAGACTAATTGGTAATGTTACAGTTGATCGGAATTGATGGGATAGTCCCTTGCTTGCTTCCAGAGAGTAAATTAGTTTATTGTCCTCCGTGTGGTCATATGCAGTTTGTATTGCTTTTTTGACAATAAATTTATCTCAATTTCTTTTGCGGATAACTTAATGTTGCTCTATAAGGGGTAGTTTCATTCAACGATTTATTCTTGCTGCTAGAGGTGACACTAAAAATGGTGTGTACAATAAAGTTTTGTGTGAAGTTTCTATTTTTATGAATTTGTAAAATTAGGATGTGGTACACAAAGGAAAACGGTTATAAAATTCTATTGATCTTGCTACATAGATTTTATTTTTTCCTGGGTAAAAGACGATTGGTCTAAAAATCCCGGGTAATCAGCTAGTATGGTTTATATTCATTTGTGTTCAGTGAAGTATTGAAATATATAACGTACATATAGTATATTACTGTGCTATACATATTATATTATAATATCTGGTATAAAATATTTAATGGTGCCCATTTTGTATTGGAAGCCTTTGAACATGATTTTGGATGATGGGGGAGATTTGACAAATTTGGTTCATACTAAATATCCTCAATATCTTCCTGGAATTCGTGGATTATCTGAGGAAACTACTACCGGAGTACACAATTTGTACAAGATGATGTCTGACAACAAACTAAAAGTTCCTGCCATTAATGTAAATGATTCAGTTACCAAGGTTTGTATCTTCCTTCAATGAATTTAGATTGTTATTCTTAATCATTACAAGTATTCTAATTTGGTTACAGAGCAAGTTTGATAATCTTTATGGATGTCGTGAATCTCTTATTGATGGAATTAAGCGTGCTACGGACATAATGCTGGCTGGAAAAGTTTGTGTTGTAGCAGGTTATGGAGATGTTGGCAAGGGGTGTGCCCAGTCTCTACGTGCATTTGGTGGAAGAGTCATAATTACTGAAATAGACCCTATTAATGCTCTACAAGCCTCTATGGAAGGTTACCAGGTTAGACTTGTCTCCTAACCATCTTACACTGTGCTGTGCAGGAACAACTTTACATTTTTCTGTGGTGAAATGATGTTAAGATGTCATTAATCAGCAGTTGTGATATGACTTGTCTCCCTTCCCTCACCTATCCCCTCACACTTTCTTTTATCCCTATCCTTCTTACACAGAAACGGCAACATCATTTCACCACAAATAAATCTCTCTATTCTTTCTACTAATACATTTTTTTAAATTCTATTTGTCAGGTAACCACAATGGATGAAGCAAGTCGTATTGGTCAAATATATGTCACAACAACAGGATGTAAAGATATAATTTTAGGGCAGCATTTTTTAAACATGCCTAATGATGCAATTGTATGTAACATTGGTCATTTCGATTGTGAAATAGATGTCGCATGGCTTGATAAGAATGCTGTTGAAAAGATAAATATTAAACCTCAGGTAAACGTTTTTCTTCTTTCATCTTGTCCTTTCTTGTGGAGCTTAGAAATTCTTATAATTGTGAAAACAGATGGGGAAAATTTGTATGTTTCTGATTCTAGAAGAGGTAATTGTAGGCATAAATTTGTGTACTAAGATTGAATCAACTTTCACAGATTTGATTGAATAAACTATTTCACGTTTGTATTCATANCTGGGTTTTTTTTTGTTTTTTTTGTAAATAATTGTTCTTGTACCCTTTTTGATATCTATTGAAAGTATTTACCATATTCAGAAGGCAAGTCATGGAGGAAAGAAAGGAAGATAATAGTTCTCAGTTGTCAACACAATTATTTGATCTACTCTTCTCAATGTTCAAAATAACCTAAATACGGTTTGCCTACAAATTTGTGTCTCATAATAAGAGTTAATATAAAAGCTCACCAATGTCTTTTTCTCTAAGGCAATGATAAAAATCCATCACCCTGGTAGGTAGTGGAATATTTATCATTGCAGGAAAAAACTAGTGTGACTCAAACCAGTAATAAGCATGTAAAATAAATCGAATTTAAACATCACAAGTAGCACATGAAAAAAAATCAGTTGGCAACCTTATTGGGTTCACTGAGAATAGACCCAGGGCATAGGATATAAAATTTTATCCTAGAGATCTAAAGTACCATTCTTCAGACTAGTGTTCAATCTCATTATAATAGTAATAAAATGAACTTTTATTGTTCATTTACTGAATAGTGTAAAATAGATGTTGCTGTGAATATGCAAATGATAATTGAAATGTTTGGAATT
This sequence comes from Laupala kohalensis, assembly GCA_002313205.1. NCBI lineage: Eukaryota > Metazoa > Arthropoda > Insecta > Orthoptera > Trigonidiidae > Laupala > Laupala kohalensis. Next base: position 53,834 of record NNCF01131142.1, on the reverse strand, counting down.
ACTCTTTTGCAGCAATCATTTTGATCGTGGACCATATCTGAATAAATTCATCAACCAAAGTGCTTAGCTAATTATTTAATAAAGATAATGTTTATGTTACAATGAATGAGAATAGCAATGATTATTAAGTTAATTTTTTGAAGTGAAGGTTCGTTCTTGTTTCTATAAATTTGTTTTGTAACAAAATCCATGTTAAATTTTAAAAGTAAGTTTCATCAATTTTTTGCATCTAGTTGAAACTATATTATTGATAACAAATATTATTTGATATCTTGTAAATTAGTCATGCACAAAAAATATTTTTGGGTGGTCAGCTACACTTCTATTATGACTTGATGAAGTGCTGTTTTACTTTTTCTGTCAAATTCCTGAAATCGAATTGAACTATTCTCTTTTATCATCTACTGAACATTAATAATTTTTAAAATTTTAGGACTTTTTTCATTGTTGATGTGTAAGAAAATCTAACACGTGTAGTCTTTGTTAAAGGTGAAACAAACAGATAAATAATTCTGTTTTATCCTAAAAGAAAGTCCTGTTCAATGTTAACCTCAAACCCACTCTAAATCTGAATTGTAATGATTTCAAAACCCCTTATCATGGTTAATTCATTTATTATTTGTGAGGCAACAATGGTGTTGTTGGAAAATGTGTTGTATTGTTTGGGGATTAATACTTAACAAAAGTCATGACACTTGATACAGTATAATTAGTTACAGAACTCTTTAAAAATCTGGATAAGTATTGCATCACAGTAATACGTAACGCTTATGATGTTCAGTACTGAAGCGTCAAAAGTATGTTTTATTAATTTGATTTCCAATTTTCATTTTTAGGTTGATCGTTATCAATTATCCAATGGCCGTCATATTCTTGTTCTTGCGGAAGGACGGCTTGTTAATTTAGGATGTGCTCATGGCCACCCATCATTTGTAATGAGCAATTCTTTCACTAACCAGGTTCTTGCTCAGATTGAGCTATGGGCCAAACCTGAGAATTATAAGGTTGGAGTTCATTTCTTAAAAAAGAAGGTAAGATTTCCAAATCATTTGAACAAAATCTTGTTAATTTGGGACAAATGAATGTTTTGCCTTCTACAAAGTAATGTTAATTTTAACTATTTTTTGACGAATTTTTTAAATGAACAAATTTGTGCATGGAGAGATAAATATAATAGGAATTTATATTGTTTAATATTATCTATAAGTTAAAAAAAAAGTAAGTGTTCAATCAGAAACTACTAATTACAATCATTAAATTTTCTTAACGGTGTAGAAACAATAGACACAAGAGATCGATGAGGTACTCAAAGGTGACAATCGTGTTCAGGTGATGTTTTTTTTCTTCACAACTTCCCATGTTTAAAAAAATTGAATTTCAAGAGATAAATTTACTAAAGTCTGCATATAGAGCTCATATGTACATAGAAATGGATGCAAAACTTATAAAGTAATATCCATTGGTCAAGTAACAGCGTTGTAAACCAAAAATTGAGGTGCAGACGCTACAAGTAGGCAAGGAGTCAGCCTGCTGCTTCCGTCTTTAGTTGTGATCGGGTGGTGTGGGGATTAGGGGCAGGTGGAAAGCGGTCAGTCTGTAAGACAAGTTCAGCCAGCTCGAAAGATGATCTCTTATTTCTTCGTCAAACAGTCTTCTTGCTTTCTCGTGCATAATATGTACTTAGGATAAAGAAAATCGATATATATTTATCATGAAGGAATTTTTAATTTTTTTTTTTGTGGGGCTTTAGGGCTCGTCAACATAGAGGTCATTAGAGCCCAGCAAAGGAAATGTAATTCCAGATGTTCTTTGGAAATATACTACAATCTATCCCTGAGATCCATGATTATACACGACAGAATAGTACACTAATTAACAAAAGAATGATATGCAATATATTTGGAATTAAAGTGATTTAATATATTCTTAATTTTATATTTTAATAAGATTAAGTAGATTACTACCACCTCACAGTGGAATGGTCACCTTCCAATTTTAGGGAGTGCAGCACCAAGATCTGTTCGGTCTGAATCAATATTGTAAAATTCTTAACAAACATACAATGCCTTACAGTTTCAGGGGGGAAGGTTAAGTTAAAAATGTTTGTTGTAAGGAAACTTATTGATTTTCTAGCATAAGGAGCAGAATACAAATCAGATAAGAAAGGATTTTTGAAAATTCTAATCTAAGAAGGATAAATTCGGGCGAAATTTGAGTTTTTACATGTTTTCAGTATATCACATGAAGTAATTGAGATACCATCTCAGATTTTATATGCAAACATTGCTAATTCACGTACCCAGAAATGTGGCACTCTAGAAATCTTTATTATAAGAAACAAGAAATATTTATAATAGGTAATATAATATGAACTAAATACAAAAGTACAAAACAATGAGGTCCTTTTAAATGCCTCCCTCCTGAATGTAATGATATCTTATAGACACTTTTTTAAAGTACTGTATTGAAATGGGGAAAAAACGAGCATCAAAATAGTCTCCTCTCGGTGTCTCTCTCCCCTTCTCTCGGTGTGTCTCTCTCCCCTTCTCTCGGTGTGTCTCTCTCCCCTTCTCTCGGTGTGTCTCTCTCCCCTTCTCTCGGTGTGTCTCTCTCCCCTTCTCTCGGTGTGTCTCTCTCCCCTTCTCTCGGTGTGTCTCTCTCCCCTTCTCTCGGTGTGTCTCTCTCCCCTTCTCTCGGTGTGTCTCTCTCCCCTTTCTGCCTCTGCAATCATGAGTGATAGGAGTAAAAGTGAAGTGGGGGAAGTGTGAGTTGTGTTTGTTCCACGTGTTCCGTGAAGCGTCGCGGTTCAGTCTCGTCGTTTAGATCTGGTAGTGGTGGCACCACCGAAGGTGGAGCCTCCCTCCCCCTACTAATCGTTAATTTCGTGATCTGGCAATACCTTGGCTTTTCTCCTATGATTTCCTCTCAGAAGTTACTATTATTATTTTTATCAATAAATTTCTTCTCCACAATACTACTCATTAGTGCTATAACGACTCCAATTTCTCTATTTTCGATCTGGTCATTTCAAGTAAGTTCCCCATGCCAAAATTGTATCATTAAAGTTGTTGAGTCTCTAAACCTTCCAAGATGGCTGCCGTAAATAGTGCTATTTTTGCGCATATCGGGAATCTGCGTAAACACGCCAATTTCGCTCACGTCAATTCGGAATCGGTTGTGGCTCACATTGACGAAATAAGAGTATTTATAATGGAAGCCTGTTCGACGTGATCGCCATAAGTGAGACGTTTTTAAAGCCGAATGTTTCCTCGGAGTCAGTCCGGGTGCACGAATACAACTGGATGCGTAATGATCGTGTGGGGCACGGTCGTGGCGGGGTTGCACTTCTGGTCCACTCGAAGCAAAAATAAAAAATTATATGTAAATCAGAATCGGCATAATCGAAAAGCCCTGAATTCATTTTTATAGAGCTAGATGTTTGGACCCAAAAGTTGGCGGTGGGATTGATATATCGTCCCCCCAAGATTGGAAAAATACGCGAAGTATTTGATGAAGCCGCAAAATTACTGATGACGTATTAGAACTTGATTATCCTTGGCGACTTGAACTCTGACCTACTCACCGACTCGCCTTTCAGCCGTCAAATGACGACGATCTTGAACTCCCAAAACTTGCATTGTCTTCCGCTGCAACCGACTCATTATTCAGTCAACAATAATACTCTACTCGATCGAATAATACTCAACGATCCGAATTTGGTAACAAAACATGGACAGGTCCCTGCTTCCGGCCTATCCAGGCATGACCTGATCTACTGTTCCCTTAACTTAAGATCGCGCAAGGGTGGTAGAAAATACATGGACGTCAAGGACAAGAAACGGCAGGATAAGCAGGCACTTCTGGCCGAGGCTAATTTGACAAATTGGGATGAAATATACAATGAACCTAATATTGATAGAAAGTTGGCTTCTTTCAACGGGGCAATTCTATCGTTGTATAACAAGCATTGCCCATGGATTCGAATTAAAGCTAAACACCAGCCTGCACCCTGGATAAATCAGGAACTCGGAGACATGATGCAAACGAGAGACTCGCTGTACAAGCGATTTCTTAAAACTAAAAATAGAGAAACCCACAATTATAAAAATTGAGGAATAAAACGCAACAAATGCTGCGAAATGCCAAAGTCAAACACTACAATGAGCTTTTTAAGATTGCAAAAACCAAAGGATTTCTGGAAAATAATTCGAAAATTGGGGATTAGCGGAAGGGACACGGTGGTGGAGGTAGCGGTACCTCTCGATGCGCTGAATCGACACTTTTGCAGAGTGCCGGAAGGCCCCATGTCGCCGGAGGTGATCAACCATTACACCAGCCTGCTCTTGATCGGTGAACCCTTTGTCATTCCAGTGCTGGATGAGGAAACAGTTAAGAAGGCACTGTTTGCGGTGAAATTGACGTCGATTGGTGCAGATGGGATCCCAATCGAAATTGTTGCTATGGGTAAGGTGCTCGATAAGATTGTGTATGGGGAGCTCAGTGGCTATGTGGACCGCTGCGGGGTTCTAGACCCAAAGCAGTCTGCCTACCGTGCGGGTTTTGGGACCGAGACTGCTTTGTTCAGGGTTCTTGACGTCAGAGCAGCAATGGACAAACGGAAAGTAACGATCATGGTAATGGTGGATTTCTCTGCCGCGTTTGATTTGATCAGAAGAGACATCTTGCTGGCGGTATTTCGATCCATTGGTGAGGAGGGGAATCTGCTAGCCTGGTTTGACTCGTATCTGGCACAGCGTCAGCAGGCTGTGAAAGGCTCGGATGGATCGCTGTCGTCGTGGAGAGATGTCCTCATTGGGACCCCGCAGTGTTGTCGATTCTCTGCTTCATCAAATATATCACCACGCTGCCAAGAGTATTCGCGGAGGGTACTCAGCGTGTCCTACGCAGATGATCTACAGTTCTTTCGTTCCTGCGACCTCGATGGTTTAGAGGAGACTGTTCATGCGCTGAGTGAGGATCTGGCGAGGGTGGCCAATTGGTGCACCAGGCATGGCTTGAAAATGAATATGGCCAAGACCAAGGCTATGATCATTGGGTATTCGAAGATCCTATCGAAGGTTGACATCATCGCGACTAGAGTGACCTATGGAGGTGTTCCATTGGAGTTTGTGAAGTCAGCCAAGAACTTGGGACTGCTATTCCAAGACACCGTGTCATGGAATCTTCAAGTGACGTCCATGTGTGGATCCGCG
>NNCF01131142.1:0-44815 GCA_002313205.1 Laupala kohalensis | reverse complement strand
ACATTCCTATTTAACAGGGAAACTATCATAACAGTTAATTATTTACTCTTTAATTATAAGAATATAAACTTCAATTTCCCATATAAGAATACGTGATTTTTGCCCATTTGAATTATTAAGCTGACAATCACTACGCCGTCCGATTGTTTTGAAATAAATAAAGTATTAAACTTTATTTGGTAACCTTTGTATTCGCTTTTATGCAGTTTAGAAACAAAGTAAATATCTATTTTTAACACTTACGTAACAAAATAATCGCCGACCCTTCTAGCAATTCACTGGTTCTCCGAGGAAGAGTGCCAGCGTCGAAGACGCAGTAGTGGGGGCAGATGGACGCGAGCAAGCGATGAAGAAATTGGAAACTTAGCACAACACATAGACCTAAACCCAGAGCTCATGAAGCGGAGAGTGGAGTGGTGGCAGTGGGGGTTACTTTTGGCATCTGCCTCGAAAGACATAGTTTTGGCTTTTGTCCGTCGCCTTTGCGAATACTATTATCTTTTGAAACGCGTGCAATATTGATGTCCGGAATTAGGTTAGGACTATGTTTCTAGCAAGTGGTATGAACTCAGTCTAGCATTATATAATGTATTATATAATATAATAATACATATAATAGAGCATATGGGCAGAAAGATGGAGGAATGTTGGGATATAAGTAATCGTTCTTTCCATCCCTATATTTCAAACAATTGACCACAACAAAGTAACAATTGCTACGTACTTGCACATGAAAAACCATGATTACTGTTGATCTGTAACGTGAGCCTGAGTTTGACCAGGCGATGAAAAATATTTCATATCGTTTTCCTGCCGTCAAAAGCGACGTTTAATATTATTTATTTTCCATCATATTTAGTCACATCCAAAGGGAAAAAATGATCACCCAAGAAGAACATTTGTGTAATATAGTGCTTTTATTTTATCTAAAACAAATATTTTTGAATGAAAATGTAGACATTTTAGTCGGTTCTAACTTACGTAAATGAACTTCTTGTACTTCATGATTGTAAGTTGCATTATATGTGATAAGTTGTTTCATTATTAGTGAGTCAGTTTGTAATTATTATTCTGTGATTATAGGTGTTTATTGTCTTCATATATAGTTTTATTTTTTTACAATGAGTTACAGTTAATATTAATAAAATTAGAATGAGTAACTGACAAATTGTTTGATTTTTTTTCCGTATAAGAATGTCTTCGGGTTGTTAGATTGTTTCAAACTTTGTGAGCAATCTGCCGGTTGTCGGTGGTTAGAAGTCAATGGTTGGAGGTATTTTTATTGTTGTAAATGAAAAATTAAATTATAATTATTAAAAACAATATTACAATGATATCTTTACTATTTTAAACACGTAATTAGAAAATTTTAGACTATGATAAAATTTCTTGAAAAGTTTGATAATTTCAGTTAGTTTTTTTTAAAATTTAGAGATGCCTTCCCCTCCAAACCCTATGCCGTGCACTTATCCTATTTTGAAGCATTCCCTTACCCTCCTTGATTAAATTCCGAAACGTAATTCCCTAATCAAACTGAATAATACACTTCATTGTTAGTGTTTACTGTGGACTCAGATAACACAAACCTACAAAATTTAACATTTTACGAGCTGTTTTGATAGAATTGAGATTTAGGATAATATTCAAAATTGATATTTATTTTACTCTGTTACGCCAGGTTATTTTACAATCGCAAAAACAAAAGTTATCTAGTCCAATTTCTGCTTTTTTGTAACATTATTTGCAAGGGAAAATCCCCTGAATATTGATAAAATCCAATGAAAAAAGTTGAATAAAAACAAAAATTATTTCTTAAAATTCAAATTAAAAAGTATTTAAAACAATGGAATGAATTAGTCCTAAGCAAAATATTAGGACATTTGATGTCCTTTAAATTGACATCTCATGGCATTCTTCTTCTGTGAAAGAGAAAATCTCTCATGAAGAACTGCCATCATATTCAAATTCCGGTGCCCTAAATGACGGCTTTCCATAGATTTTTTTTCTACTTGATGAAATCTCCCTTTTTGTTCGTCAAAATTTGACAAATTTTCGAATTTTGTTTTGATGATTATTTTTCTATCATGTAAGGATTTTTATGAAGATAATTTTTTAATCGACATGCACAAAATATTACAGAACACTTAAAATTTTGCAAACCCCTAAATCATTTTGCCTTGTGTAGTTGTATGAACAAATTTTATTTTAGCGTATGCAGAAATATATCGGGTCGATCAATGAGAAATCGGCCAAAACATTTATAAAACTATCATTTTATATGAAAAATACAAAATTTTAGATTCTTCTGATAGTCTGTTTTGCAGTTATTAATAATCAAAATTTATACATTTACGATATTTCCTACACGTTGTGAAATATTTAAATATATTTCTTCGAAAGTATTTGAAGTAGATAGATGATATTGGTGACATTTTCTGCAGATTTTTTAAACTTAAGTATTATGTGCAACTAAATTATGTTAAAACATAAAAATAATTTTTTTAAATATTTAAAAAACATTTCTTTTTAATATTCAAAACTGGAACTTTTAAGTTTCTTTAAAGAAATACATCGTATTCAAGAACCATTTTAATATATTGTGGCATAACAACTAAAAATGAACTAAAAACAAATATTACACCAAGAAAGGAACTTGGACGGGCGGGGTTCGTGCCCATTCACTCAAGAACAACACACACTTTTGGTATTTCTACACATAGCAGCAAAGACAAAATTGACTTTATTTTATACATAGTACACTCGTCAAAATTTCTATTTACGACATTATACAGACATGCTGAACACTTCCCAAATATCCACCCCACCAAAAAAAAAATTAGCATATTTAAATTTACAAAATAATTCATTTTGAAGTAGGTGCATTAAGTAGTCCCCACTCATCATTTCCCCTACATTTATTTTACACAACTTCATAATTGCAATACAATTCTAATTAGTTTACTTCTGGTAGTGGGAATACATTTTCTTTCCCGAAGCACACGCAAATGTGTTCGTCCGTGGACGCACTGTTTGCGGCTATTTGGACTGGAAGACACCAGTTCAGTACATTTACCTTGTGAATCATTTGCATTAGCGAAAGGCTGGCTACCTCAAACCAAAACTGCGGGTTCGCCTCGGGCAGACCTGAGGTACAATGACCTAAGTTTGTTGGCAGCTGCTCCCCGCCGAGGATACCCTCTGGTTGACTCGGCCGCTATTCGTCACCCCATTGCCTAAAGTCACGCTCCAGACTCGTAAGCCCGTCAATGTTCTCAGATTAGCATTCTGGTTGGCGCACTTTTTAATTGCACCCGAAAACTCGATACGGAGAATTTTTCCAAAATAATTGTTCAATTTTTCAGCAACAATTGAATGACCTAGCCACTGTCCCGATCCTAGCTGTCCTGCCCAGCATCGTGAAAGAATACATCACCAAATGACTTTGAATTAAAAATAACTCCAAACTCGGTGAAATTCCTAAGTATTCTAAAACGAAACTTAGGAAAAGAACCGCTCACTTCTCACGACTTGAAGTGAAATCTCGTAATAATACTCTCCGAACGAAAATCTCATAAAACATACTCTCCGACCGAAAATCTCATGATGATAATAATAATAAACATAATAATAATAATCTCAATGATTTTTTATAACCTACACCCTGCAGAATCCTTAGGATAGGCCCAAGGGTCGTGAAGTACTTTTAATTTTGACGAATCACGTTACTCTGTTATCCAACAAAGATTTCCACTTTCTCTTGTAGTTACGCCGAAGCCATGGGTGGCCTCGCACCCAACTGTCACTTATACCCACGCCCTTTTCTTATTGTTTCGGATGTTTTCTCCGGCCGTCCAAAAGAACCCTGGGTTCTGTGAATTTGAGCTTGCCTAGAGACTCTCGCGCCTTGAGAATTGCCCGCCTTTGTTCCGCGTACTGGGTCGCGCTTTCGCACCATGTGCCATGTCGCCAGTCTTTGATCCCGTGTTTGCTTCGAAGATTTTTATGGCTTTGTTTACCAACATTGGGTCCCTTCTTGAAATGGTCCCGAGACCGCACCCTTAGTACCTTGCCGCTTTCAACCCACACCCCCGTCTCGACTCTGCAAAAGACTCTTAGTCAATTGTTAGTTTATTTTTCATTGTTCAAGGCACGCCTATTTCTGCACCCTGTGTAGGCTGCTATGCCAGCCGTCGTTCTTGAAAATTTTGCCGCTCTTGTTCTCACGCCTTTGCTAAGTGTTTTTGATGCCGACTCTATTTAATTTTGCCCACATTCCTAATTGTCTTTGTTGTGCCGGGTGCCGCGCCGACCACTGCGGGTACCCGTCTCTCTTTAGAAATACGTTTTATAATGTTATTCAGTTCTCTTCTGAAAACTAGCGGCCTTTACAAATACCGCCACCCACACCCTCTGACAGTGTGTCGCGCGTGCGATGGGAACCGTCCGCCCACGCTGTATTTTTCAACGGTCTAATTTTGAATTTCTGGCGTCCTATTTCAATTTAAATTTTTACTGAAATTAATATTTCATAAATATATGAAATTTGAGGATAGGATGAGTATGAAATCATATTGAAATAAATATTTTTACAGCAATACACAGTAGTTTGACTGATTTGAAACTGTTTCAATCTCTTTTTGTAATTTTTTTTGTCACTATACATGTTACTATAAATTTGAAGGCACCATAGGTAATATGTAATTTGTTCATTTAATATGAAATTGTAATAATTTTTCACGAATTTTTTTTTTTTCACTTTCAGTGCACTATTATTTTTCAATTTCAATAAAAATCATATAATGTTAAGTCATGAAGGTCCCATTTTGGTCTATTTAACATTGAATGAACCTATCTAAGAAGGATGGAGTTTAAACTTTTGCAGTATTTATCTTATATAAAAGTGAAATACCCTTCACATACTGACTAATCACAAAATCTCAGAAACTAGAAAGCCTACAGACTTTAAATTTGGAACGCCGGTTCCTTTTAGAGTGTGGACATCCCCTAAGAAAGTATTTTACGAAAATCCATATGGTGAAATTGCGGGTTGGAATGTTATTCGTATGTATCCTATCATAACTGTAGAGTGTCTGGAACAATTTGAACGAAATTGATACATAGATGACTGACTATCGGACACCCACCACTGAGGGGGTAAGACATTCTAGGGAAGGGGTGAGAGGGGGATGGCATGTAAAAATAATGGAAAAATCCGATATTAGGATTGAAGCAATAGTTATCTGTGTCGTTTAGTAGGATAAGGACACCGAACGCTTCATAAGTTCACATGAGATAATATACTCATAGCATCCTTGGGGTATGAAAGAAGGGTGGGAATGAGAGCAGATAAATTTAATAAAAAACGACCGATATTGGTCATTTGTGGGACCGCTGAAGCAAAATGACACCCTCATTGCCAGTTAATTACATGATCACCCCCTATAAGGAACAAACACCCTTTGTGTTGGGGGTGAGGAGAGAAATGTAAACATAATCGAAAGTGACCGATATTAGTGTTGAGACCGTAGTTTTTGAAGCCGCTGTGACATTTTCGACGTCAAAGTCCACAATCCGCCCGAATAAAACTTGGGTTTCTGTACCTGTTTGCGAGAATCTGCACTTAGACATCATTCCCTTTCTCTTTTCTCCGCTCACCGAGATCGTGAGTTTTCCGGCATTCTTTTGGAGGATTAGGAAAAGAGGTTCAATGCCCGTCCGGTGGTAATATTACTACATCCATGTTACCACAAGCTTCAAGGATAATATTACCGTAGGAAATACACAATTTCGTAATAATTGTCAGAATTTTTCATGAATTCTGTTTCTCATTTTTATAAACAATTATTTTTCAATTTCAATAAAAATTACCTAATTCTCATACATGACGATTTTTCCCGATAACTCATGGAATGACCCTATCTGAGGAGGAGGGAAGAGTTCAAACCTTTGCAGTATATATAAATATATACATGATTTAAATATCTACTCCCAAAAATAAACGAATTTTGTTGAAAGCTAATGTTGAGAACACACTGGCCAATGTACTCAAGTGATCCCAAATCCTTTGTTGAATGAACAGACATTGTTGACTAGCTAAAGCTACATAACTAGTGAAACAACAATTACTTAATCGCAGTACTTAATCAGTTGTTTTATTACTCAAATTATTTTTTTAATGATTCCAGATATACAACATTTTGCCGACTATCCGCAATTTTTATAAAATGAATATTCTTACAATTTTAGTGTAGCAAAGTGAATCAAAATTTGTTTTACTATAATATAAACGAAAAGTAATGAGGCATCTGTAACTAATGGATAATGTTCTAATTCTTATTTTGGCCATTTCTAAGAATTTCAAAGGTTTAAATAGGAATTAAATGATCGCGTGTTTGGACTTCGCAAAAAAAATATACACACACACAAAAACACATCAATATTGCCAGTATTTAAAAGATTCAGGTTTGATGGTTCTGTATTGTTTTTCTTACGATTTAGTTTTAAAATGATGTTACAACAAAGTATGTGACATATTTCCTTTCTATTTAATTTGTACTTTCAAAATTTTCTACTCAAAATGTTACACCATAATATTTTGAAGTATTTCCTTTCATTTAATTGATATTTTGTCACTATTCAGAAGGACAAATATGTGTCGACACGAAGTAATGGGGGAGAGTGAAACCATAGAAATATACAACCTACTGGAATGCTGAGTAATACAGGGATAAGCGGGCGAACTCGAGCCGGCTACCAAGACACCCCCCACTCTAGTCGGGGGTATTGCATAAAGTTGCCAGCACACTGCGCCGCTCGCCGCGCCAACAGACACGTATGTCATTCATAGAAATTAATATTATGCACATAGAAATTAATATTATCTCCTTTCTTTCATTTTATCAAGACAGCAATTATAAAAATAATTAAAATGGTCAACACGCGTGTAGCCTGCAAATGCCCTCTTTCGTGAAGAATAGTGTTTATCATTTCATAAGTAGTATGCAAAAGAACTTGTCTTAACTGCTGAACCTTCATTATCTTTTAAAATTATACATTTGCCAGCACAGTAATACAATTTTTAGTATACGTTAATTAACCATTTCAGTTCACAAACCATGATTTCATTGTTGTAGTGAGCAGATTGTTGATGTTTTACTAAACGAATGTAATGGCGCAGTGATTTATTCGAAAAGTTTGTCCTTTACATAAATATTAGGTTTCTTTATTCTCAAAGCAGTAACTATGGTAATTTATATTCAGGATTATTTTAAGGTTTTCTCGAGATCCTGACCTTAAAAAGAAATGAATAACTACGAAAAGGAAAGGTCTCACCCCTTTAAAATATTCAACTATCTGCAGTGCTCATTTTGAAAAAGCACTTTAAAGGAAGGAGGAACCATAAAAAAGAGTTTAAAGAGCTGTGTCCATAGCATTTGATTTTTCACCTCATCTTGAGACATCACAACCTAAACGGTGGAGAAAAATTGAAAGATTTCCGGTAAGATTACTTAGAGCGAATACATAAAAAAATTCTCCCCTAAAAATATATTTCATACAGTAAAAGTGACACATCAAATTGACGATTGTAGTCTACTATTTACGTTCATTTCTAAATCTTCCGTCTTTTTACTTTGTGAGCTGAAGAACTAGCGTAATAAATGTTGTGAACAGTCTTTAGGGTCGCATAATATAGGTAATAATATCCAATTGACATTTACATTTTAAATGTATTTATCATTTTTAACTATGGATATCTTATATTTAACGTAACATATTACAATTAATGAACTTCTTGCATGTGTGCGTGGAAACTGTTTTAATGTTTGGCCAACATCAGATAGGAGCAATTAATTATATTTCTAATTTTGATATTTTCTTAAAATATTTTCGTCTTTCATTAAAAATATTATCGTTCAGATAAATAAATCTAAACTTGGTATACGTCAGAAGCTTAACAAGCTTGTTTTGTTTCAATGAAATGTAGGTTACGATTCCTGTACTCAGGATTGGTTTTATCATAGTTTTTATCAGTTCTACTGTCAAATACTTATTGTAAATACATGTAAATATATTAATGAATTCTATTTATAATACCTTTTACGATATTACAGGATTAATCTAAATTAAACCATGCACTCACAATAAATAAACATCTTTTATAATATAACGCACATGATTTTACACTCAAATACATGGATGGATTGTGATAAATTATTGTAACTTTAATAGTCCCTTGTCCCACTAAAACAATTCCACTGTAGTAAAACAAAACTATTATGTATAAGTTAAAAATTTCAATGAAAACGGCGTCGCCTGCATGGGGTTAAGGCAGCTCCATACATTCCCTATTCGGCGAACTCCGAGCAACCGAACAGTGAATCCCGAGTAATAGCGACTTGTTCGGGGTATGTGCTCGCTCTGGGAACGACGAATATCCGTGTTAATGATGAGAGGTTATGGAGAATGAATCTGAAGTAATCACACATTCTGTTGCGTATGTAGATGTGTCTTGTGAAATGTTGTTAAGTAAAGCCACGGGTCGCCCTAAGTGTTATATTTTTATTATTTATTATCACAGTATTTTTTGTCACATTTTTTATTTCCTGAACATTTCGTGTACATGAAATATATGCTAATACTACTACAAAAATAGACGTTCAATACTGTGAAACTTTAGTTTAATAAAAGTAAATAAAGTGAATAAAAATGTTTGCGGTTTAAATCTGTCATCAAATAAATTTTATAGTAAAAACGCAGTTGCAAACTGCGTATGAACACGTTGGAGATAATAAATGAGGCTTCTCTATCACTACTGTATTACTTCAAATTTCTCTATTTTATCACTTCTAAAAACACTTATAAAACACCGGCGAGCAACCCATCCACACTAGTCGTTATTCGGCGAGCAGTTGCTCGGAGTTCGCCGAATAGCGAATGTGTGGATTCGCCTTGGAAGGCTCTATCTCTTTAGAGCTCCAATAGAATGCGGAACGTGGGTGGATGTATTTGGTGGACATTGGTGTTGAGTTACCTACTTCGATATTTTACCTATTTTTGACGAATAAGAATTAAATAAAATTTGCAATGTCCTTTGGATTTGTTACGAGTTTGCCATTGTCTAGTAGGGAAATGTTTTCTTGGCGATTTTTTGAAGGGGATGATAATGTTTTACAATATTTCAAATGAGTAAATAAATAACGACCTTTTTATAGCAGACAATATTTATTTTTTAGAATTCAGTGGAAAACATCATCACTGAGTAAAAAGCAAGAACAATACAACACTTCAAAACTCACGAGGTTCCAGTACCCATTGGTACCATTATCAAGTGAAATACAGTAGGGAATGAAAGCTCAAGTCAAACTAAAATGGATCAACGGTAAAAACCGTCAGCGGACATTCCAGGTATAATTGAGGGGGGGGGGGTTAGCATTCAAAGAATAAACAACTTATTGGGAGTCATAGAATATAAAACCATAAAAACAGTCAACTACGTACAGACGTTTGTACAGAACATGAACAAAATATAATGTTATAAATATTGGGAACTTAGAGGAATCATTTTTTAAATGGTATTTTTGGTACTTTTTATAAATAGTACCATCTCATAAATATCACATTCGTAAAAATTATTTTCAATACAAAGTATTTTGGTATTTTCCCAATCAAATTCATGACCATTTTCTAAACGAAGGTGTGAGAAAACAGAAAGATTATTGTTGTAAATATTGGCCTTGTTCTTTAATTCTTGTTTTAAGTAACCTTGCCCAATATAATTACATTTACAGTCTTTACATTTAATCTGGTAAACATTTTAAAAATCAAATAACTCCATCCTTTACAAACCAATTGAATATTGTTATGAGTCTTAAAAACAACATGAATATTAAAATTACAAAACATTTTACTTATAGGAGCGGTCAAGTATATATGATAAATAACAATGTTTTTGGAATCAAAATCTGAATTATTAGTAGGATTGTTATGTTTGAATTTGTAATTAAGCCATTTAATTCTATGCTGGATATGTTTCGAAATGAACCTACAGGTGGCGTATCAGGCTCACCTGGACTTGGGCAGGCATCTCTTGCTTACAGGTGTGCCACACGCTTGCGCAGTTCGTCAGAATTGACGTTCCCGCCTTGAAGATATATTAAATTATTCTCAGTAGGCCGTCGTCTTGCGTCGGCAACGGTGAATCTTATAACGTGTGTACTCGCTCGCAAAAGGGTAGTTCAAACTTACGCCGCCAGGGCGCACCAGTGACCGGCTAAAAGATTTGCAGGCAATATCTCTGAATTCCTGCGTCTGAGAGCGCGGCGGTAGCTCGACCTTGACC
This sequence comes from Laupala kohalensis, assembly GCA_002313205.1. Taxonomy (NCBI): domain Eukaryota; kingdom Metazoa; phylum Arthropoda; class Insecta; order Orthoptera; family Trigonidiidae; genus Laupala; species Laupala kohalensis. The sequence continues at coordinate 34,476 of NNCF01131142.1, read as the reverse complement.
ATCGAATAATATGATATTCATCTGTTTCATTTTTTATGGTATATTTTTAGGGCTGCCTTTGTACGAGAACGAGACGAAGGAGAAAAAATTCGTATTGTATCGTATATAATTGTTTTATGCTCATTTTTTCATATTGAAACATTTATTTTTCATTCACATTATTTATACTGTGAATTATTTCTTAATTGAACATATTATTGACGAGGCAATTGAATTTCTTCACGACAATGAAATCCTGTTTTTTATAAGCTCCAATGAGATTTCTTCTTCAACAATAGGTGTATATTTTTTATTGGAGTGATCTTCCTTGCATTCATTCTTGTCAAAAAACCTGCTTCAATTAACCAGAGCAGGCGCTGTGTCGAGAAAGCTGAGTCTTCAAGCTAATTTTCTGTGTTTGTGTGAACAGATATGTTTGTGAATAAAATTTAAGAGATAAGAATTAACTACCAACATGTTGGTCACAATATTCAAATTATTTTGTTGATATCTTTTATCTGAAAGAAGGATGACTTTGTCAACCAAATTACTAATAGTAGCTCTTTTGTGTTAAAAAAAAATTTCAAGTTTCAATAAGAGCAAGTTGGTTTTTTGAACCAATTAAAAAATTTATCAAAATACTCAAAAATTTGTTATATCTAAAAAATCTAATTTAAAATCTTCCTCTTCTTCAAAAGTAAACTTTAGTTTAGGATGGTATGAATTAAAAACTTTAGTAACCTCATCAATCTTGGTAGTAGGCACAATACACAAAATGTCATCCACATATCTAGCGTAGATGTATTACACGTAGGCACAATACACGTATTTTCTAGATCTCTAATAACTAGTTCAGCAAAAATAGGGGAAAGGGGGCTACCCATTGGTGACCTTCTGATTGATGGAATATTTTTTTATAGAAAGTAAGAAACAGAGTCAAGGATAAGACTAATGGAGTTAATCAATTCATCTTTGGGTAAAATACAATTATTCTTAATGTTATCCCATCTTTTTTCAATGCTCTCAATAACTAGTTCATTGAGCAAATTAGTAAACAGTGGGACTATGCCTAATGATGTCATTTTGTGGTTATAGGGTATCACACATTTCTCATATTTATTTATAAATTCTAAGTTGTTTTTAACTGAGAGATTAGGTTATGTTAACAACAAGAGATAAAACACTAAGAATGAATTAGGAATATTCATAATACAGACCATAATAGAAGAAACAATAATTCTGTAGGGAATGTCAGGTTTATGTATTTTAGTTATTAGAGGTTTACTAGTTTTAAAGTGTTGTATTGTTCTTGATTTTTACTCAGTGATATTGTTTTTCCACTGAATTCTAAAAAATGAATAGTCTGCTAAAAAAGGTAGTTATTAATTTACTCATATTTCACTGTACAGATGAAGATGGACTGTTCACAATATTCCACATGGCTTTGGTCCTGTGGTTCAATTCTATTATCTGTCATTTTCCATCACTTAAGCTGCATAGACCACTTTTCTAAGAATGTATACGAAAATAATCATGAAATTCAGGTAATTGGTTATAGAGTTTTGAAAGATAATATAAATGACATTTGTTTCAAGAAGAAATTTTAATTCTTCGTGTTATCCATCAGATTGTTTACTTAAAGTAACTTGCGTTTTATAGAATGCAAGAGTTGTAATACTTCAAGAATTTTGAAAAAAAAAATACATTGAATTTATCATTGACGTTTTCACTATTGTACATGTCATCCCATGTTTCCTGATGTAAAATGTTTTTAAAAATCGTTAAATTTTGTTTGTTTGTTGCTGTTGTGAACAAGAAAAATGTGATTTACATAATGTAATAGACAATATGTATCTTCATCATTAAAAAAACACAAATGATACATGGTTTATCACTTTACTGGCATCTGTAGGAGTTATTCTACCTTAATTGTACACCAAGGATAATAAAAATTCCTGTTTTGTATAAAAATTTATTTGCCACATCACACAGATCAACAACAGAATGCACATGAAACTTGTTCAGTTTATCAGAAGAATTAATAGAGAAGAAATAACAAAAGCAAACTCAACAGCGCAAATCAGTCTTTTCTTCAGAAATGTTCAAGGATTTTAATTCTGTAAGTTTGACTCCAAAGCCAATACTTTTCTTCGGAGTTCTTCCACTTCTTGTTCCTTTTTCATGAGCTCTTGTCTTAGTTGTTCAATAGATTCCTTCTTACTATCAATATTAAGTTGGTTTTGAAGGGATAAATTATCATTTGTAATGGATTTTAATATAAACTGTAGTCCTTTCAATACATCATTAGATGAAGGCCGTCCTTGAGGTTGCACCAACAGCATACTCTTCAACAACTGCATCTATTACAACAAAAATTTTAAACTTTAATCAGAACTTTACCGGTTAATAAAATATTGACTAAAATAAGGTAATGAATGGACACAAAAATTAGTTGCCCCAGAAAACACAATGAAATGCAACACATTAAGTTTACAATAGAAATCAAACTGATCTCAAATGGAACCTTGGTGATAAAGAATCTATTTTTGAAAAGGTGACAATACTTGGCCCCAGGTCTGAACTTACAACGAGAAGTAACATTTTTCAATAATATCATCTCTTTATTAATGCAAGGTTGACATTCAAAATGAGAATGGCTGACAAGAACACACACATAAAACAGTTATAGATCATTATATTACTGATGATTCTTTATATAAGTTAAGGGCTCCTTGTTGACAATGAATAAAGAATTCTGATATTTTAAAGTACTGACAATGCATTCTCATGAAAATCTTTTACTTGCAAAATAGATTAGAAACTTAGGTCTGAAAAGGAGGTTGTATCTGGACCTTGAAACGTCATAGCAGTCCATCCAATTCCAGATAATATATAATATGTAAAAATTGATATTGACATTGATAATGATTCTAAGTGAATAAAGAGCAGTTATTAGTACCGTATTTACCCTAATAGAGTCCCCCCCGCCTATTTTAGGAGGCAAAATTTAAAAAAAAAATTAGTTGAGTAAAATCAACTTTCTAAAAAGTCTTTCTGAAGGGAAATGTTCATTCAAAATTCCATGTGAAATGGTTGGCACTGCTAAATATAATCAAAAGTATTTTAAAAGCTAACTGGTGTAGTTAAACTTCTCCTCTATCGCCGATTCACACAGACTTCGGTTCTACTTCCAATTCTCGTACCACTGCTTTATTTCTGTGTGTCTGAGCATTATTCAGAACTTGCACTTTAATGTTGGCGTCGAAGCATCTTCGATCGCCCAACATTCGTTGTTTCGAAGAAGATCCACGGGCATCCCCGAAAAAATCGTGTGTCGCGGTCGGCACGGCGACGGCAGTCGGTCATTCCTAGACGACGTGGACCAGTTCGAATAAGCGTCAAATCCCGTCATCATCGATCGAAGTTCTTTGTGTAACGCTACGTATACGGCTCGTGTTCGCTTAACTCGTTATTGCTCACAGAACTTTTCTCCGTCCTAAACTCCTAATATAGTCCCCCCCCCAGGAGTTTTGGGCGATTTTTTTCGAAAAAGAAAAGGGGGAGGAATTATGTTTGGGTAAATGCGGTAATTTATTGTCTATAATATCACACTAAATCTTATTATCCTTGTATAAAATATATTGCCAGTGTTATTTTTTTTCTCTCTTTCACAAAAAATCATATAAAAACTTTCATTGTCCTATCACCAGCAAGTAAAAAAATTTGTACTAGAAACTAAATTTCCAAGATGGAGGCTGTTTCTGAGTTTGGAACACACTAAAATTGTGAGAGATTGTTCCTAAGCCTGATCCCAATGTGCTAGCCAATTCATAAATGCTTATTTGTGTAGAACACAAAATTAATAAATTTACATAAATAAATTCCTCACCAATTTTGGATTCTCAAATGCTGTATCAGGTGGAATGTAACCTGCTCTCACTTTTGTGATAACAAGACTTCTCTCCATATCTGTATTGAAAGGACACAGTAGTTCAAACAAAATAATTCCAAGACTGAATACATCACTCTGAAAATTGACAGATAGAAATAGAATTTTGTTCTAACAACATATGTTCACAAAAAAATTGTGACAGCAAACTGGAACTCAGTAATCCATAAATGACACACAATAAAATGTGAAAAAAGTGACTTCTATTACCTTCATATTACATTTACCACTCAATTGCTCTGGTGCTGCATACAGTTTTGTGCCAATTTCTCCCTTATGGTTATGGGATGTAATCAAAGTAATTTCCTCATGGGAATGTTGTAAAAAACAAGCCAGTCCAAAATCTCCCACTTGGATTAACTTTGGTTCAATTCCACTTACAAAGATGTTGCTAGGCTATATAAAATATGTATTGCAATTTATAATACAAGATACCATAATATAATATTCTAGTCATGTAATCTTCTCAAAACTTTTATTAAAAATAAATCATTGCACTAATGTAATTGCAACTACCTTATTTTGCAGTGAGGTGTTATCCAACATTGGGTAATATGCAACTACCTTATTTTGCAACAGCCTTATTACCCGACATTGACACACAATAAAATACAATTCTACTTGCTAATTTAAAAATTTCAATAATATTTGTCTCAATACTATATCTGGGTAATGAATCATTGGTCACTACTATTTATGTGTCAGGCAAACAGATACAGGAAATATGAAAACTTGTTAGATATGAAAACATTACAGGCAATAAAAAGTCATTATACTTCCAAGGACAAAATAATATACATAATAATAAAACATTACATTCATAAGACTTTTTCGTTCTCAAACTAAGTAATTTAAATAAACACAACATAAATTTCTGGTTTAAAACAGTACTACAACTGATTGAGTAGTTTAGGTGTAGTTAAGTGAAATGAGAGAATTGCATACAATTGTTTACCTTGATGTCATGATGAACTATTCCTTGAGAATGAATATATTGCACACCAGATACAATATCATGAAAGATTTGCAAACACTCTCTTAGGTCAATTCCTCTATTAACCATTTTGGAATTCCGTTGGTCTAACCAGTCTCTAAGAGTAGAAGTACACAACTGCATTTGTATGTACAGAACAGCCCACTCATGCTGAATCATAAGAATCATTAACAAAATATGAATAAATGAAGAAGAATTGGAAACATTTTCATTTATGGCTCTCAGTAAGTTTTTTTTTGATTCCTGGTGCAAATCATATCATAATCTATTTATATTGTATTACCTTTTCACATACATAGGAAGAAAGTATTTTAGAAGAAAAATAAGTATAAAAGGGAATTAGAAATGCACCACATATTAAATACAAAAAAAACAATAAATGAATAGTATAAACTGTAAAACCGGAACAAGGCCCAACTGCATCAAGCAAATCTTAAATTTATAATTAAGCTCATATGTCCACATCCATGGTCCATGGTTAATACTACATCATATGCATTGCGATAATGTAATACTTTGGGTTCAAATTTTTATCTTTTAAATTTTTTGACAGTTATGGTTATTCTTTTGGGTTGGAAACATTTTCTATCGTTAGAACATTTAAAAATAGACAAGTCCCTAATGACGGATTTTTTTTGATAATTTGAAGATTTTGTCTAATACTCTATGTCAGTGAGTGAATGCCAATGTCAGCTTTATACATATTAGATAGAACCACTAACTTAATTATGGGAGTATTCAATATTAACTTACCTGGAAATTTGTGGTATCTGTACATTCTCCTTCATTCATGATAAAACGACACAATGCTTTATCTTCCCGCACCATAGATAGATTTTCTTGTCTACTTTCATTCCCTGAGTAAGATTGCAAACACTCTCTAGTTGAATAAATACTTTGGTTCATAGCAATACTACTATTGGCAACATAATGATGAATTTCAGAAATACTTTTATTGTTGATGTTTATGCTATGAGTGATCTCTTCAGTCTTTCTTCCTCTTTTAAAGGAAGATCTGCTATTGTTTTCAGAGTCAGGATCTCTGAATATAATACTACAAGACTCATCTGATGTATCTACAGGTTTTATGATGGGATGTCTACAAAGATAAAAGATTAGTCAAGTAGCATGAAGTTAACAAATAGAAGCAAAAATGAAAATACATGAATTAAAAAAATACTAATAAAATACAATAAAGTAATTAGACATATCCAACAGACAAGGATACAACATGCCATGTTATGTTTTAATTCATATATGCAAGTTTAAAATAAAGAAATATTTATTTAGTTAATAAATCTCTTCCATAAATTACAAGTGTACATTTAATTTTTAACTTTGAATCATAACCAAAAAATGAAAACTATAATTAATTTATATTGAATATTATCAATTCTATTCAGATTTACATGCAGTTGAACAATTACATACATAGAAACTCCAGTAATTTGACAAGCATGGGACTAATTAAAAATTCTGAAAAATTTAAAGTACAGTATCTCGGTACTGTACTTTACAAAGGAGTACAAAGGATCTAGCTGTGTGTAAATACAACAGCAGAATTGATTAATAACCTGTCTGAATGCAGCAATAATGTCAATCTATTTTTGATCTGTCAGTTATTGTACATTTCAAAGATCATATTCATATTTTGTCATAAAGAGAAAATACAAAGGTTGCACAGTCTAAAATTTGAATTATTGAAAAACTTTCCCTGAAACGTTTGAATTAACATAGACTTGTATGGAAAAGTGAAGGGACAAAAAATGTTCAAATGATTGAGAATTTCAATACTTTCTAATAACTGACTTTGAAATACAAAAGTTTCATGTTATTCAGTTATTAGAAAGTAGTGATAAACCATACAACTTAAAAGAAATTCAATTCTTACTTTACACACAGCTTTGAAGAGGTAGATGATCCATCATCAAGGTTATCCTTGGAAGATGCATTTTGACAACTTGATACAGAATACAGTGGTTCAAGCCATGCTGCTTTATATGATACAATATTAGGATGATTTAGTTTTGCCAAAAGTTTCACTTCTTGAATACTACGGTAGAAGTTGTCCAGATTCCGATACCTAATGCCAGACATAAGAGTATACAGATATTATAAAATAAAAATACTTTTACTTTCTCAAATACGTAGTATATAGAAAGTATTGTAATCGTGAAAAAATTCAAAAACGATATTTTGGTGGAAATATCCATTTTGGTGACCCCTGATTCCGAAAAAGTGGTTTTTGGCTGGATCTCCATCTGGTCCGTCCTACCATGCACAGCACTCCTGACCGAATGGTAAAACATTTTTTTAAATTTTTTTGTATTTAGGGTAGAATTTACTTCTAACACATACATGTGCTGTTACTTTTCTTTTGTACTTGAACACAAAGGGCACTTCGCATGAAGGTCAAAGTACATTTTTAAATATTTTTCAAAAACTGGTCCAACGATTTTGCTTAAATTTTCCGTATGTAAAGTAAAACTAGTATGCATTACATCCGCATTAACGATATTTCACTTGAAAATTTGGTATAGATGCAGTAAAATAAGTTCTACCTGCTACATTTACGCATTTGTTTACCGTTTCAAGAAGCTTGAACAACATTTAGCAGTGTAGCTAATGTAGAATACATTGTTAGTTAACTGAAATGAAAAATATGATAATGATAAAATACATAGGACAGAAAAAACACTGCAAATACCAAAATACATAAATTTTTGACTACAATGAAATTACATTTACACAACACTTTTACGATATAAGACTAATATGTCGCTATTTGTTTTGAAATATTATTCTGAATGTTTATTTTACTCTCAAATTTCAAATATAAGGCGGTAATAAGTTAATCTAGCGACTTTGAGCATGAACAGAGCACTGGAAGATGACCAAAATATAGAGGACCACGCCAGGAATGACCCTTTCACTATAGAATTTTTTCACTCTATGCTGCACATGGAGAAGCATATATGAGAAAGTATGTGCAATGGTTTTGCACCACTAGTTTCCCTTCAAGCAATATTACCTCAAAAATATCTTCTTAACAGCATATTCACCACCATCTAATTTATGCCTGACTTTAAAAACCTGACCAAATCCACCTTTAGCTATAAACTCCAACTCAACATAATCAGTAGCATATCTAGACCAATTAAGTAACTCTTCATCTTTCAATGAAGAAGACAACACACCCAAGTGAGGGCTGCAATAAAAGTAACAAAATGTCATTTTCAATATTTAATCTAGAAATATGTACAACTTCAATAAACCTACTTTAATGATATACAATAATTGTGAAAAAAAAGAAAAGAGAAATCTCCTAATAGACAATATTAATAGTACCCCATCAATTTTATAATACTATTGCTTTCTCCTGCAGCCACAGTTGATTTTGCAACAGACACAAGATGTAGCAGAGCTTTCTGGTAGTGACTTCTAAGAGATTCAAATTCTTCCAATCTGTAGGTTTGGTCAATCAACTTCATTTGGTGCAATTTCCCACATATAGCTACAACAGGAAATAAGCAGATGCTTGAATATTGTCTATAAATTGCAAACAAATGTAATAAATAAGATGCAAGATGTTTCCAAAGAGGTAAAATTTGAGATGTTATGAATTTTTGCAAAGAATCAGATGAAAGTGGGGAAAAAATAATAACACAAATTTAAATTAAAGAATCCATCTTCATTAAAAAGGTATACACATTTTGGTTTACTAATACTATACCAAAAACTTTTTAAGTGGTTAAGTGGCATGCAACAGTTAACAATACAACCATACACACCTTTGTAAAGATTTTGCTGAATAATGGGGTCCTTCTCCAAAAGTCTACACAAATGTTCAATAAGGGATTCTACCAACAGACTAGATGGAGAAAAACACTTCATTTCATTTACTGTCATACTCTTATTATTCATGGTTTCAACGGGAAATGTTGGACCTACAAAATAAACCAATTTTTTCCCCTAAATAACAATTTAATTTAATTTTCCATTAAAAAGGTCTTATCTTATCAACAGTATTATCAACAAAAGAGGAGAAAATGGAAATGTTTTTATAAAATATTTTTAGTGGCTATGTATACTCCTACATAGTATTTATAAATTTTGTTATTCTTTCATAGTAAAAGGTGGCATGCTGTTTGCTTTCATATCCCACAACATGAAAAATTTACAATATACAAATTTTAAAATTAAATTACACAAATTAGTTAAGACTTCATGTTATTGGTTAATTTTGTTAAATAAATATACACTATAATATTTCAAATTGATGAATTTAAAAAATACCACACATGGGTTTCAATAAAAATTTGTTCTATCATAAATTTAGTTCCTCATGATAAAACTACAAATTAAGGAAAACAAATCCCCCAATTTTAGTGACTTCAACCACTCAGAGGTATTTAGCTTACCAGCATCAAAAGTTGTTACAGTGTGCAGTTCTGCCCAAGCTGAAGTATGTGAAACTACTCGCGTCTGCATTGTTCTTCAGTAATTTTTGTTCTGGATGTATCAGATCAAGTTATAGGCGACAAAAACATTTTACAGTTTATAGAACGATTTGATAGTTTCCAAATATTCGATTTTAACGGAGAAGAATAAAGTACTTCACTTCATCTCAGAAGAACGAATAATTTTTTTCCCGAACTTCCAACTTTGTTTACAAAATCTCATTTAGCAACAAAAAACTTTACAGCTGCCATCTAACGTGTTTGTGGCAGACAACACAAGTTATCTTAGCACAAGTAAACCAAGGAAACACCAAGGAAACTACCTTTCATCAAACCAACGGCGACTAAATAGCACAGGGGGAAGATCAGAGCCCTTTCTTTCCAAAATCATGACAAAAAAACACTTGCTTCACAGCACTACATACACCATAATACACATAACACTAGAAAAATTAATAACTGAGTGATAAAATACACTAAAACTACTTCTTTATCACCACGTAATACAATACTGGCAACCACTGGCAACTGCAATAGATCTGTGGTCTCAAGGATGGTCACCTCCAATCACCTCATCACGTCTCCCACCCTGGTTCCTCATCATTCGTCTACTCCCTCTTCTATAAAAAAAAGTCTACTCCCTCTTCTATAGTAACAGCTGAGCCACTGAGTAGTCTGTGAGCTGAGCGTTACCGAATGAGTCGAGTTCGTGCACGTTCGCCAAACCACCGAATTGCCGGTCGTTTGTCTTGTTTTGGTGGGCTTGTTTTTGTGTTCTTGGTGAAGTTATCCATTTGCTTAGTACCTCGAACCAGCTGAGGGTGCAGTAAGATATCTTGATTAGATCCTGATCCTGGTAAAGGCCAGATACCACGTGGATAAACACCAAGAGAGAAGTTCTATGTTGTGAAACCTAGAAGAGAAACTGGAAAAAAGCAACTCCAGTGAACAACAAATCGAAAAATTAGGTAAAAATCTAACTTATGCATTTAGTATAAACTTAATGAGACAGTGTAAGTGTTCTTTCATGTATTGACAGTAGATAAAAAATGAAATTATTTATTGTTTAAATAGTTTGTACTGTCTTACTGACCTTAACATGAATTAAACTATTAAAAACCCCCAATTTCTGAAGATGTCAATTACCCGAATTAAGTACGTTTCGGAACTTTCTGAAAAGTAGAAGTGTTCATAATATTTAAAAATGTCTTTAGGCATGTACACTGACCCTTTGCATGATTTGCTCCAATAAATAATATATACAACAACAAATTTATCTACCAGGATGGAATCTTAACTGGAGGATTATGTAAACCAAGTAATATTTGAACTCAGTTCACTGATTTTTGTGGAAAAAAAAGTTGAATTTTCTATTTACCTGACCTCTTGTGAAGTGAATTATAGTCGACTACCTTTCAAAACTTCAAATTTCTATTGCAGCCATTAAGTGGAATAAAAAATGAGAGTTAACTGACAAACTTTGATGTATAAACAATGTGGAATTTCGTGTTACATAAATTTTATTGAAGATAAAGGTTTCAACAATTTATGATGACTCACTGAGTTTGCAGAAGTTATCATCCCCTCAGACCCTAATGCCCTTCAATTTATAAATTCATTCTGTAGTTTCAAATTTGAGATTTATCTCAAATCTGGGGCATCAGTATTTTTAGAACTTCGGATTGTGTTTGTATTTTGTAAATGGATATTCTTGGAATTTTCCAGCTTTACCATAAACGGATAAAAGAAAATGTTCATCTACAATTAATACAGGATGTTATTAGCTGAATATTTGCATTTATTATAAAATTAAATTTTTATAGCTGTCATTTAGTTTTTGACCTGTAGGATTGTTGAGTTGAAGGCATGGAGTAGATGCAATTGAATCAAGGGTTTTATTAGTGTGACTCAATTATTACCTCTGTGGGTAGAATAACCCATTTAGAAGCTGCATCCTTACAAAATGCCAAGTTACATGGGTGCAGCCAGATAAGTTTTTAAATTTGGTAAGAAATATTTCTTATTGGAATCCAAAATTTCAACACTTTACTGGAATCAAAAATTTCAAATGGGTAGCAATACTATTCGCGATGTTAATCCCAACTATGGTTTCTAATAGGCTTTCAAAAAGAAAGGTAATTTAAGTAAACAATTCATTGAATTAATCTCACATGGGTCGCACCATTGCAATACTATGTCGGTTGATAATAATAATAATTTTTTTATTTATTTTAATTTATTATAATTTAAATAAAAATTATAATCTGCTAACTGATAAGTTTCGACCCTAATATCGGACGTATTACATTTTCTCCATCGTGGTCTTCCCACCCTAAGCTATTTTTACATTCTCATATGTCGTATATAGAAAATATTGTAATTGTGAAAAAAATCGAAATCGAGATTTTTGCGGAAATATCCGTTTGGGAGACTCCTGATAACGAAAACGTGGTTTTCGACTGGACGTCCGGTCCGTCCGCAGCACTCCTGACCGAATGGATTTTTTTTCATTTTTCGTATTTACGGTAGAATTTACTTCTGACGTATGCACATACTTTCAATTTTCGTTTTACTGGAACACAAAGTGCACTTCACAGGAAGGTCAAAGTACATTTTTGAATATTTTTCAAAAACCGGTCCAACGACTTTGCTTAAATTTTCTGTACGTAAGTACAATTAGCATGCATTACATCCGCATTAGCGGTATTTCACTCGAAAGTTTGGTATAGGCGCAGTAAAATAATTTTTATCTGCTACATTCACACATTTGTTTACTATTTCAAAAACCTTGAATATTATCAAACAGTATCACTTATTTAACCGAAATTAATCATCGATACGATTAGTGTTTACTAATATAATAATGCAATTTCAAATTGCAAAAAAATTAACTCATTAGTATTTAATTAAATGTCATTAGAATATTGATGGTCTGCTGACTTTGTCGCGTTAATAATATCCTAAGTATCTTTATATTTATTAATAAATATGTCTTGAAATATAATATAAACATTACTGATATTATCTCCCCCACACGCGAAATAACAGAATTTGTATATTAGAGTTTCTTCTTTCTTTCTTCCTTCCTTCCTTCTTCTTCCTTCCTTCTTTCTTTTTTCTTTCTTTCTTCTTCTTTCTTCCTTTCTTCTTCTTTCTTCCTTTCTTCTTCTTTCTTCCTTTCTTCTTCTTTCTTCCTTTCTTCTTCTTTCTTCCTTTCTTCTTTCTTCCTTTGTTCTTCTTTCTTCCTTTGTTTCTTTTCTCTTCCTCCTTTGTTTCTTTTCTCTTCCTCCTTTGTTTCTTTTCTCTTCCTCCTTTTTTTCTTTTTTCTTCCTCCTTTTTTTCTTCCTCCTTTCTTTCTTTTCTCTCTCTTCTTTCTTTTTTCTCTCTCTTCTTTTCTTCCCCCCAGGGGACTTACATCTAGTAAGTACGCGAACACGGGGCCCCGACCTGAGTCTGGCATTACTCCCACTTACTTGTGCCATGCTCCTTCCTTTCTCTTTTCTGACCCCCCTTGGTCACCTCTTGTTCTTTTCGATCCCGATTAGGGCTAGGGTATCTTTCATTTTCCTCTTTCCTCTAAAAAAAATGTTTTTAGTAAAGTCTTGAGATATGTTGGGATTTGAGTTTTGAGTTGTAATTCAGGAGGGTTTTTAGTGGGTATGGCTCAGTCATTTGGCGAGTCCCACACGCGGGGAGAGTCATGTTGGCTCTCCCTAGTGCGTAACTGCATTTTCCCTACCTGTACAAGTTTTAAGGGCTCTAATGACCTCAATGTTGACGAGCCCTAAAGTCCCACAAAAAATCTTCTTTCTTTCTTCATTTCTTCTTCTTTCTTTCTTCATTTCTTCTTCTTTCTTTCTGCATTTCTTCTTCTTTCTTTCTTTCTTCATTTCTTCTTCTTTCTTTCTTTCTTTCTTCATTTCTTCTTCTTTCTTTCTCTCTTTCTTCATTTCTTCTTCTTTCTTTCTCTTTCTTCATTTCTTCTTCTTTCTTCATTTCTTCTTCTTTCTTTCTTCATTTCTTCTTCTTCCTTTCTTCTTTCTTTCTTCCTTTCTTCTTTCTTCCTTCATCCTTTCTTCCTTCCTCCTTTGTTTCTTTTCTCTTCCTGCTTTATTTCTTTTCTCTTCCTCCGTTGTTTCTTTTCTCTTCCTCCTTTCTTTTTCTCTCTCTTCTTTCTTTCTTTCTCTTCTTTCTTTTTTCTTTTCTCTCTTTTTTCTTTTCTCTCTCTTTATTTCTCTCTCTTCTTTCTTTTTTCTCTATTCTTGTTTCTTCCTTCCTTCTTCGTGTTTCTTCCTTCCTTCCTTCTTCATGTTTCTTCCTTCCTTCTTCATGTTCTTCCTTCCTTCCTTCCTTCCTTCTTCATGTTCTTCCTTCCTTATTGTTTATTGCAGCTCTAGCGCGATGAATATTATTACTATTGTATTGTGTTTGTGAACGAGACTGTTTCGTATGAAGCAAGGGTGGCACTTCAGTAATTCGGTCTTAACAAACACGACCGTTTCATAAATATAAATGCATGGAAGTGTTAAGATATTTAATTTTTTGAATAAAGGTTTACAAGAGTTTCGGGGGTGAGATTTACAAATTATCCGAACTATTCTCTTCTGAATTCTGAAAGTTTGAATACTCTGACCGGAATTGCCCCAGAAGAAAATGCCGTAACGTAAACGGGAGTAAACGTTTGCAAAATATACGCAGCGGGAAATACTTGGACTAACTACATTAACTAAGATTCGGAATGCGCAACACAATTTGCTTAATTGGGAAATAAGATTGTCAATGTCAATTTCACACGAGGTCTTGAAAATCGAGACCTAAGAACAGTTCGTAACAGTTTTTAATTGTGTTCCGTTTAAGGAAAGAGAAACCTGGGGTAAAGATTTAGTGATACTATTGTGAAATGACATAGACTCTGTTTTGTCAGTGTTTACAATGAGACGATTTGCATGGAACCAAGTCGAAAGGTTAGACAAAACGTTTTGAGCATTGCCGTGCTTACACAGTAAATTAGTGTCATCAGCAAAAAGAATCATTTTGCAATCTGATGAGGATGATGACATGTCGTTCACATACAATAAAAAGAGGATAGGGCCGAGAATTGATCCTTGGGGTACTNTAAGTGGCTTTGTTTCTGAAAGACAACGCTCAAGTATTTTATTTTTAGTATAGGATATTTCGACCTGTTGATATCTATCTTTTAAATAAGAAGTTAGCCATTGATGTGCAAGTCCACGAATGCCTAAGGAATGCAATTTGGAAAGGAGAATTTCGTGATCGATGACATCGAATGCTTTGGATAAGTCAGGACACTGAAGAATTTCTCATTAAAGCATGAGGATTAAACATTTTTGTGTGTGATTTTTCGAGTTGGTGAATTGAATTGAAGGAATGTGAGTGAGGAAGTTTCTAGTTTTGAGATATTAAAGCATGAGGCATAAGGAAGTACCGTAAGCTTTGGGTATGCTTCAGCGACCACCATTGGCGCGATGGTGGAAAGTTGCGTGTATCGAAAGGCGGAGATCTTGCCTTCCTTGACCGGGTCGCGAGGAAGGTTTAAACCTCTATAAAAAAACCCTCAACCTCAAGTTGTGTTACTCGCCGATGAGGTGAATAGGTGTTGAGAATAAACACTCCCTAGCGGACAACCTCTGGGGCAACTGCCGCACCCCAGTTGAACAAGGCTTAGTGGCATGATGCGGGAGCTCCACGTCACCGGACATTTATTTCCTCCGAACTCGTGAGAACAAGATGATTGATTCTTCGACTTCCCTGCCTTGCAGAGTGGGTGTACCGCAAGGTGAGTATTCCATCCAAACGTCTTCGAAGCGACCGAGGGTTCACAGCCCTCGCGCTTCAAAATATATCACGGAAAAGGTACAAAATATTACACATCTAATGTTTTTATTACTATGAAAAGAATGGAAGGAACATTGGAGAAGGTTTCACCTTTGTATATTTTAAAGGGCTACAGGGAATCAGTGGCACTTTAAAGGGAATAAAAAGATTAAGGAACGAATCCATGTTGTTGGAAACCAGCTCCAACAAACAGGCTTTAACCCTGTTAAAGTGTAATATGTTGGGAGAGTTCCCTGTCAAGTACGAACTACTTGCTGCACTTAATCGTAGCAGAGTAGTAGTATCTTGCAGGGACATCATGGATATGCCAACGGAAAAGCTCATTGCGGAATGGGAGGCTGACTACGTAGTTGAGGTCAGTCAGATCATGAGGAACGTTAATGGTGTTCTGCAGAATACCAGTTCTTTCATCGTGACTATCCTAAAGTACCCAAAGATCTGAAGGCTGGATGGCTTAATCTACCGGTGCGACCCTTTATTCCAAATCCTCTGCGCAGTTTCAAGTTTTTGAGGTTTGGACATACAACATCGTGCAAGGACCGTGATACCTGCGAAAAGGAGGAACACGATTGTCGCAGAGGCCGACTGCTGAATTGTCTCTTTGAGCGAGAAGATTTGTGCCCAATGAACTCCGGAGTGATGACCCACTTCGCATTTGCCACTGGGTCATGGACTGCTATAGACCTGTCAGTTTGCTCTCCTGAAGTTGCTGATACCTTTCAATGGACGGTGGAAGATGATCTGCATGGTAGCGACCATCATCCTATCTGGTTGTCCTTGCAGGAACGTGCAACTGTTCCCGAATGCAAGCCACAGAAATGGATTCTGAGAAAGGCTAATTGGACACTGTACCATTCTCTGTCTTCAGAGAAACGGGTAGTGTCCAAGAGAGGGTCGACCATCTGACCCAGGTGATTCATCACACCGCTGAAGAATCCATTTAGAATACATGTATGTTTCCGCGAAGACCTCATGTCCCCTGGTAGAACGACGCATGTCAGTCCGCCATTTGGGCAAGGCGAAGAGCATTACGGAAATTTAACGCTAGTCCATCTCCGCAACACCTCGCCGCATATCGGATTGCTAGAGCAAAAGCGCGCAGAACTAGCAAAGAATCCAGACCCATCTCCTGGAAAGAGTTTCTAAGCACCATTAAGAGAACAACATCGTCCACTAAAGTATGGTAGTCAATCCAAAAGATATGTGGAAGGTATTCTCGAGTCCCAATATCTGGACTCAATTATCAGTGTCAGGTTCTCAACAACAACAGAGAAATGGCAATAGGTGATGGCTGAATACTTTGCTGTCCTAACATCTACAGTAAACTGCGATCCTGATTTCGTGAGAAAAATGGAAATAGGAGAGAGCACGTCTTTTGACTTTCGTTCCACCAACTGGGAACCCTACAACTGGTCCATCTCTATGTGGGAACTTGAGTCAGCTGTAGCGACAGACCACGACACTGCTCCTGGCCCTGATTTAATTCATTATGAACTACTGAGACTACTCAGTCTCTAGTCAAAAGAATATCTTCTGGATATCATTAATCTTTCATGGTCCGAGGGAGTGTTCCCTAATTCGTGGAAGGAAGCAACGCTTATCCCTTTACTAAAACCAGGTAACGACAAAACGAACATCACTAGTTATCAAAGCATTGCCTTGACGAGTTGCGTCGGTAAGGCTGGAGAGAATTATCAACCGAAGTCTCGTCTGGTATATTGAAATGTATAACTTGCTAAGTCGATGTCAGTATGGTTTCAGGAAATTCCTTCCACCGTGGACTGCTTACTACTCCTGGAATCAGGAATTCAAGATTCTTTCGTCCGAAGACAACATGTCGGAATATCCTTTGACATCTAGAAGTTTTATGATACTACTTGGCGTCATGGCATTTTAAACCCACTCTGTCTGTGGGGATTTAGAGGACATCTTCCTCTGATGCTCATGTCCTTTTTGGATCAGCTTCTGCTACAGAATTGGAAGACACACCTCGGATAGCCTTCTTAAAGAGAACGGTGTTCCTCAGGGCTCGGTCTTGAGTGTGACCTTATTTGCAGTGGCCATAAACAGCATAACGTCTGCTGTAAAGAATCCTGTTTTACACTTTCTTTTTATCGACGACTTTGCTATCTTTTGTTTATCACAGCGTGTCACAGGTGCGCAGCGACAAATCCAACTCGTCCCTTAATTGATTATACCACTAGTCGAAGAGGACTGGCTTTCGTTCTTCTGCTGAGACAACACGCTGTGTTCTTTTCAGTAGGAGAGCAAGCCTTCTGGCAGACCCTCACCTCGCCCTGGGGAACAACGTTCTCAAATTCTATCCTTTTGTGAAATTCTTAGGTCTAATCTTTGATCAGAGATTGAATTGGATTGAATATCTAACAGACCTAAGAGCAAAAACATTAAAGTCTCTGAATTTATTGAAGTGCCTCAGTAGCAGGGAACTTGTGCCTCAGTAGCTGATCGCTACTTCCTGCATCAGTTTTATCGAGCATTCATAAGATCTCGGCTCGATTATGGCTGCGTTGTATATAGCTCTGCTCGTGCAAGCTATTTAAAGAAGTTGGATAGTGTCCACCATGCCGGAATTCGACTAGTTACGGGAGCATACCGCACTAGTCCCATTCCGAGTTTGTATGTCGAGAGTGGCGAACCATCTCTTTCCCTCCGGCGGCAAATCCTCATGCTACGACACTTTTGCCACTTGCAAACTTTACCCGAAAATCTGGTACACAACGCGGTTTTTCATCCATCCTCTTCTTCCATCCGTTTCTACAACAACAGACTGAGAGCAACCAAACCTTTTCGATATCGCTCCAAACAAATTTTGGAAACCTTAAATATACGCACACCTAATGTCTTTCATCATGGTTTTAGTAAGTCTCCCCCTTGGGCTTTGCACAAGCCGAAGATTATTTTCGATCTTCTGCATCATGACAAGCAGAACACTCCAACTCCGATGTTGAGTGCATACATTCACCTAATTCTCGACAAACAACGGGTGGATATCCCTGTGTTTACCGACGGGTCGAAGCAAGCTGATGGTGTCGGCTGCTCCGTGGTGTTTCCTCGTGAGACCTGTGGCTCCCGTCTAGGCGATCTATGCAGCGTTTACACCGCTGAAATTTACTGATTTTTTCTGATTCGTTGAGTGCCCTTCATGCAATCCAGAATATGTATCCAGCTGATAAGCTGATCCAGAACATCCAGGATGTACTTGTCTCGCTTCAAAATGATGGAAAGAACATAATGTTTTGTTTGATTTCCGGACGGAGTCTGAGGAAATGGGGACGCAGACGTTTCCGCAAAGTCGGCATGCCTGAAATATCGCGTGGATTTCTCCACGATTCCAAAACGAGATCTCTTAAATTCCATCATGATGAGGATTCTGAGTGAATGGAACAATGAGTGGTTAGCTGTTGATAGGAATATGCTCCGACTTATCAAATCCTCAGTTATGTCGTGGAGCAGTTCCTGTAGACCAGCCCGGCGTGACGAGGTCCTGCTGACTCGCTTGCGTATAGGACATTGTCCTTTCACTCATAAGTATCTCTTACTACTTGATGAACCCGTTTGTGAAGAGTGTAGCTGTTCTCTGACAGTGCGTCACCTACTAACTGATTGCAGAAGATACTCAAGTATACAGAGACAAATTGGTCTGGCTGGAGATTTACCAACAATTCTTGGAAATGAAACGGTTAATGGGAAGAAAATGTTAATGTTAATAAGCTATTGAATTTTATGAGTAGATCGGGACTCCTCGCACAAGTTCTCGGGAGGGTTTTAAATTTTAATTTTTTTCATCTCTCCTGTCTTCTTTCCTTTCACCTATCGTTTGTGTAATTAGTAAATATAATCTTTAGATTTTTTTTCTTTTTATGATATAATGTATTAGGCAACTCTTTTTTCTTTCATCTTTGTATTTAAATAATTGTGGACATCAGGAGGGTTTTTTAGTGGGTATGGTCGAGATATTCGGTGAGTCCTACACACGGGGAAGAGTCACTACGGCTCTTCTCTATGATGCGAAACTGCATATTTCCCCACCTGCAAGGGCTCTAATGACCTTTCGATAAACACCGAACATATATTCCTGTGTTTACAGACGGGTAGCAGCAGGCCAATGGTGTCGGTTGCTCCGTGGTGTTCCCACGTAAGACATGTAGCTACCGTCTCGGCAACCTGTACAGTGTTCACACCTCTTGAGTGCTACGCCATATTGAAGGCACTGCGATCAACAAAGTTCTCCCGCGGATCAAATTTCCTTATTTGCTCTGATTCTCGAAGTGCCCTTCAAGCAATCCAGAATATGTATCCAGATGATTAGCTGATCCAGAAATCCAGGATGAGCTTTTCTCGCTTCAAAGTGATGGAAAGAACTTAATGTTTTGCTGGATTCCCGGACACGTTGGAATCAGGAAGCAGACGTTTCAACACAGGCGGCATGACTGAAGAATCGCGTGGATTTCTTCACGATTCCAAAACGAGATCACTTAAATTCCATCAAGAGAAGAATTCTGAGTGAATGCAACAATGAGTGGTTGGATGTTGAAGGGAATAATCTCCGACTTATCAAATCCCCTGTTAAGTCATGGAGCAGTTCCTGTATGTCAGCCAGGTGCGAGGAGGTCTTGCTAACCAGCCTGCGCATAGGACATTGTCCTCTCACTCATCGGTATCTCTTGCTACTTGATGATGAACCCGTATGCGAGGAGTGTAGCTCTTCTCACAGTGCGTCACCTACTGATTGCAGAAAATTCACCAGAATACGGAGACAAATTAGTCTGGCTGCAGATTTACCAACAATGCTCCGAATTGAAACGGATGATGTTAAAAAACTATTGAATTTTATAAGTAGATCGGGGCTCCTCCCGCAAGTTTAAATTTGCATTCTTCTTTCCTCTTCCCTTTCGTCTTTCCTTTTGTCCTTTCCATAATTTGAAAATTATTTTGAGATTTTTTTTTCATTTTTGATGTAATGTTTTTGGCAACTGTTTTTCTTTTTTTTCATCTTTGTATTTAGATATTTTTTGAATTCAAGAGGATTTTTAGTGGGTATGTTCGAGATATTCGACGAGTCTCTCACACGGGGAAGTGTCACTATGGTGCGAAACTGCATATTTTCCCACCTGCAAGGGCTCTAATGACCTTTCCGTTAACGAGCCCTAGAGTCCCACAAAAAAGTCTTCATAATGTCAATAAATTCCTGTTTTTTTGGGTCATTTGCTAATTTTCTTGATATTACTAATAGCTTAATGCAGTAATGTAATAACAAAAATACTTAACTGTCATTACGCATAAAGAGATTTTCTAACACCAACAACAAGTTGGATGGATAAATGGATAAATTTGTGATAGTTTTTTGAATGATAAATATATTAATTTATTTTCAAAAATTACTTATGACCAAGTGGATGATTGGCTTATTTCATATAATAGATCATGTCACTTGACATATGTTCTTCTGAATACTTTGAACATACAGATCTGCTTTTCTGAATATGAGAAATGATGTCAGTGTTTCGAAGGCAATTTAATTTTGGACCAAATTAGGAAAGTTCATTCGTTGGCATTGAACTATCCCACCTGACGATGTCTCGCTTTAAAGACGAAACGTAGTGTTATTTTATTTACATTTTTACGTGGATGTTCCCCCAGGCGACTTAGTAAGTACGTATTTGGCGAACACGGGGCCCCGAGCTGAGTCTGGCATTACTCCCACTTGTGCGATGCTCCTTCCTTTCTCTTTTCTGACCTCCCTTGGTCACCACTTGTTCTTTTCGATCCCGACGCTATTAGGGCTAGGTTATCTTTCATTTTCCTCTTTCCTCCTCTTCTTTTAAAAAAATGTTTTTAGAAGTCTTGAGATATGTTGGGATTTGAGTTTTGTTTTGTAATTCAGGAGGGTTTTAGTGGGTATGGCTGAGTCATTCGGCGAGTCCCACACGCGGGGAGTCATGTTGGCTCTCTCTAGTGCGTAACTGCATTTTCCCTACCTGTAAAGGTTTAAGGGCTCTAATGACCTCGATGTTGACGAGCCCTAAAGCCCCACAAAAAAATGTGGATGTTATAAAAGTTTTTTTTATTGTGACATGTGAACTTTCTTAGTTTGATTCTGAATTAAATTGTCAGCAGAAAACTCAGGTTGTTCTTCGGTTTTATTCCTCGCGGAAAGCAATCAACAAGCAAGCAAACAAGGTAACATAACCTCAAAAGATTTTGTCAGTGTCCTCGATATATGACCGCCGGATAAATCGTGAACCAGAGGATGAAGTGGCAGTCAAGGTGACCATGACTTTAACCTATAGTTACAGTT
Source organism: Laupala kohalensis (assembly GCA_002313205.1). Lineage (NCBI taxonomy): Eukaryota > Metazoa > Arthropoda > Insecta > Orthoptera > Trigonidiidae > Laupala > Laupala kohalensis. The sequence goes on along the minus strand of NNCF01131142.1, from coordinate 12,919 downwards.
AACTACAGGTCGCCGAATACAGTTTTAGACTTATCTGCCGGCTATGCTCTTCTAGAACTTTGACCAGAAGCTGTCGTAAGTGGCTTTAGTATAACAATCGATTTTCATCATGGTGTGAAGGGAAGAAGTGAATCTGAGTGGAAATTTTGAGCGCCTGCTGCCCTGTATTACGCGCAAGATAAACCATTGCCTTTTGGTTCTTTACGTCCTGACATTCCTAAAAAAAAATCCCTCTGTCTAATCAGACGTAGAAAGGTGATTTTGAGCTTTCGGCAGCCAGATCCGGCCGGCGGATGGCAATACTTTTAAATGAGAGTGCACACAACGGAAACTTGGTGGGGCTGGGTGATTGCACCAATCGATTTTTACGGGCAAAGCTGTTTCTCCATGGACTTCCAGCTGTGCTTCACAATGAGTTCTGGAGGGCGCGTTCAGAGCATTAGCGACCGGAAGAGTGGTTAATTGCAACATATACAAATTTCGTAACAGACTTGAGATGTTTGTGTTTATTTGTATTCACTCTCGTTTTTGCCGATACCCCATTTTAAAAGTTACAAACTTATTTTTTTTTGTTACAAAATTGTTTACGAAAATGAAATCATCTGGACAGATTTAAAAAAATATCAGGTTTAAAACTCCCTCGTTTTCTCAGTTATTTATAGTCCGCACATTGTATTTAGAACAATTCTACTATCGAAAATATGTTATTCAAGATAATTTGTATCCAAATATCTTAATCATGCAATCGCCAACCAGTATAACTTCAAAATTCCTCAGCTACGCAGAGACAACGCTGACGACTCAGTAGTATGTTAGATCCTCGTTAGAGGTTGACCTGCTCGGAACCAGCTTCTTACGTGGTCACACTAAGGAGCAGGTAGGAACCGGAAACTATCACCTGCAAACCATCTTTCTACGCGTGTATTTCCTATGGTTACAGACGACCCCGTTTGTTGTGTTTCAGACACGACCAACTTTATTGTACTTCTGATTCTCTCGACAGTGTAGAGGAGAGAAAGTTTATTCTACCATTGCTGTGTATGGGAATCATTGGATTTTTTTTGCGCTAAATTTTCATTCAGTTGAAAAAAATAGAAATTAGAAGCTCTTTTTAGGAGATGAAACATTGCTACGAGGAACCTCATTGACTCTATTCCATTTTTAAAACGTAGTCGTCTGGAACCCATGCTCCGTTCAGATAGGCGCTTCCGTTCAGGAACCTCGGCAAGGTTTACCCTCCTCTCATTAGGGTGTCGGTGAAATTAATGTGGAAGTCCAGAGCTTCACTCCCTATAACTAAGTCACATGCTACGACCCAAGATGGCCCTGCGTTCTAAGTTGACATCTGGGTTCCATTCATACCCTTACTGCATTCTCCTCTCTCACCCCACTGATGTTTACACTGTGATCCAATATTAGGTATTTAGGGTAGGTAAACTGGTGTATTTAGGGTGTTAAGAGCTCATTCGCGTATAGTTTGTATTATTGCTTTCAACGTACATATAAAAAATTCGTCTACTCCGGGTATGTCATTTTCGAACACCCACCCCTGTTTCCGATGACGACCGAACGAGAAACATATTATCTTAAGTCACGCGTTGCTGATGACGTTTTCGGTAGATCTGTTGTTATGCAGTTTATGTCAATTTTATTATTTTAAATACCGCGTGACGTATGGAAATCTATGCATATCAATTTACACTTTCTATTTTTTAGTTCTCCTTAGCTGCGTTAAGCTGATAATTAGGCCAGGAAGTCAAAACAGGAGCCCCGGAAAATTTCTCCATATAAGTTCTCATTTATAGTAATTAATTTATTGTAAAACAATTTAAATTTTTGCTGCGTAAGACATACATTGACAGTGGTTAAAGAACTTATAATTCAAGAACGGTTCAACTTATAATGGGAAATATTTTAGGGTACATGTCCAAAGCTCTTTTAACACATATCTAAATCAATGTTCTGTTGTTTTTATAGCTTGTTTGGAATTCTCGTTACATGATGCTACATCCTGCGAGTGGTGGTGCTTCATTTCTTCAGAATTCTAGGAAGGTTATTAGATTTGTCCGGAAAGGCTGTATCAATCGACCATTTTTCCATATTGTGGTTGCAGAGGTAAGATATACTGCTTCTAACTGAATTTGAACATTGATTTAAGGTTGAGCGTTAAAATATATGAAAGTGATATCGTGTGTGAAAATGAGATAAATTATCTTGATATAAATAAATGTCAAATAAAAATTGAGTACAAGATGATGAAACCTACTCCATGTATGTGAAAACAAGATTATACACAAATTAAAAATGAGTCATTGTTACAAGAATCTGACAATTTTCTATAATGATAATAGTCGATAGTACGGATTATTTCGAAGCGAACCTTAATATTTTACCGTACTACAATTACTTGTTTCGCTGGGTTCATTATATCTAGCTACCCTTTATATTATTCGTACGATCTTGCGAGTTTGGCCCCTTTCCCAGGAATTAAAAACCAATTAATTGAACCGAACTCCAATAATGAGAGATAACAATGTAAATATATGAAAATTTCAGAGTCAGAAATCCGAAAATATATGGGGCATTTTTCAAACCAATTTTTACGGTACATGTCCAAAGCGATAATTCACCATTCATTGATTTATCAGTTTATCCTCGTAATTAATACTCATTTGAATTTAGAAAAGCAAAAACGAAGTACGCTCAATAGGTGCTCAACTCGAATGAAAGTACAATATACATACAAGACTAGTTTGTGCCCGTTTCGGGCATTTTTCACGCTCAATCCTTACGAAGAAAAATTCCTTTCAGCCACCTCGCAATGGTGGGGGACAGTTAGAGTAAGTTACATTTATTGAAGATGTTGCATTTCGTTGTACGATTAGTGAATGTATAACAATAATTAAATATATTTAGTTTCGTTTAAGGAAGTGTTGTAGCTGAAGATGCTGTGTGTATACATTTGTTAATTTCCATTAACCTCTCGTGTATTTCCCACATTAATTTGATTGCTTTTTATTATTTTTTTGTGATCAATTACGCTATTAAATTGTTTTTTAGATTAATATAGATCTTAAGTGTTTCTGAATTCTTGAGAAAGAATAATTTTCAGATGTCCTCCAGATATAAAACTAATTTGTTTAGTTAGAGATGTGCAACCTTCTAACGGCTAAATGTAAATATCGAAAAAATAGTTTTCTGAAATGTTTATACAAATCTGTATAGTAGAGTAGAATAGTAGACCGAATGACACCCAGAATCATAAATACGTAATTTAACCCGTCTCTAACTACTCTTGCCAGTATGTTGACGATAAATGTTTACAAAGCCTGCTTGACTCATGTGTAGTTGTTTTCTGAATTTGAACTCTTACTTTATACCCATGGGGCTGGGAGAGTGGCAAAGCTCTGGTTTATACCCCCACTTCCTTCTACGCTGACCTTCATGTTGTACTGGACTCGGTTGCCCGTACAATTCGTCGAAGGGCTCATTTCTGGCCACCTTTACTATTCAGATTAGTCTGATTTTCCTTGTTGTTACATTATTCTTTTATATATTACTATCCTTATGCACACCTTCCAACATGTTTCAATGTAAGAAACATAACCTATGTTGGTCCTTTTCTTTTCGCATTGTCGTTGTTCATGAACTATTAATTTTTGATTTCGTTGAATATATTTTTTTTACTTTCTTTCTGTTAAAAAAGAAAATTCTTAAATCTAATTTCTATTTTCCCCGACCTTTTCAATTTTTTGTATCTTTTATTTACTGTATTTGTTTACTACTACTGTCCCAGTACAAAGAGATAAATTGATAAAACTTGTATCTCCTCTTTGAACTTATTATCGGAAAAATATCTGCAAATGTCATGGACGGTATTGACAAAGCAGTCACCAAATTACTGAAATAGAGACACACAAATTTCCCAGTAAGAAATTTGGCGTCCACATTATTTATATCATTCATATTTAGGATGTTCGTCTCACTTTATTTCTTTCAAATTACTTGTGACTGAAACAATTGTTCCTCGAATATGTTGATGCTTATAATAATTATTTTGCTCTTTCAGAAAAAGAAGGAACAATGCGATCCAGTGATAGAACAAGTTGGGACGTATGACCCTTACACCAATAAGTATAATGAGAAATTGGTTTCTCTCAATCTTGAGAGAATACGCTATTGGTTGTCCAGTGGTGTTGAAACAACTAAACCAGTTGAGGAATTATTAGGTAATTTTTGTGTTCTTGTAAATCATGTCTCATAAGCTATTCTCAGAATGAAAGGTTGAATGGTTGCTTTAGACGCTAGTCGAGTAATAATTTATTTTTTATAAAACTATCTAATCACCGCGCGATTCGCACAGGATTGAATGAAACTAACATTCCGTACGATAATATAAAAGTTAAATTTTATTTAGGTCGTCTTTTACGGTATTCCAGTCTCTGCCGGGTAATTGACCAAGTGTTCACTAACCGATCGAAAGATCTTGCGACTTTCACCACATTATCCATTGAGTAGGGCAATTTCTGGTAGCAAACAGTTTTTTTGCGAGCCATTTGCCATTTTCGCGAGTAGTAACAATGAAGCTCTTATGATAGATGAGAACGTGCAGGGCAGTTTGCAAAAAGCAGATACTGACACGCAAAATACTTGGAAGCAAGCTTGTGTCTCGTCAAGAAACGAACTGAAAATGGAGAAACTCGAAGGAAACATTAATTGAAGACAAAGAAATAGCCTATACTGCAATAATAATTCATTATTCGATCAATAAAAATAGATTTTCCAAAAATAATAACAAATCAAATTTGCCTCCTAAAATTTTATTTTAGGAGGAAAAATACAGCAAATAACACGAATCAATCTTTATGGTCCGTAGGTATTTGGGCGGTCTTACGAAGCAACATACCATTTTTCCGAACCAGAAATTTACATTTCTTATTCCAATAACTTCATCCATGTGTAAAGCCCAAACTGCTCCCCAAAAAATACACAAGACAAAATTAGACCCCATGAACCAATATGATATCAACACAATTCAAATAAATCCATCGAAAAGACCATATGGATGTGAACACTTTTCCTAGGCATTCGGGAATACAACTACTTCATCACACTTCCTCCAAAATTACACATACAAAATAAAGCACAGGGCAAACTGATCGAGGACAATCTTTGTTATTTACATAATTATAGTGATCACTAATAGTTAAGCAGTTCCAAGACAGTACTTTTCATACAAGTCTCATTACTATTTCTTTCATTGTACCACTTCGATTTGATTCAGTGGCTCAATTTGTGATTCGCTTTTGCACTTAACTCTTCGTTCTTTTTGAGCTCTCCTGACTTAGCTCTCGCGCTTTCGAGTTTCTTTTGTTTAGTGGCTTTCACGATCCACTGATTCTGTGACAATCTTTTGTCTTGAATTAATTAGCACAATAAGATAGTCATTACTCATCGCTCGGTTGCGAAGATAGACAGACATGGAAGACAAGCGTACGGCACTGACAATGCGACGTTGCGGTCATCGTCATCCTTGGATGGTGACGTCGCCGTGGTCAGCCGCTCGCTCGAGGCGACTTTCCCCAACGACTCCACGTGCTTGCATGAGCGTAGACTATTCTATAGCACCCCCCACATGAGTATGTGGCGGCTGGAGAATAGCGCCGCAAAAGGACAGAATCCTTAAATTCCAACACTCCCAAATCCCTCCTAGTCGCCTTACGAAATGTGAAAGGACGAGAGTAAGAGTTGGCCCGTACCGTCCGCCGCGCGCGCCTGAATATATATTTCGAGTAGTAAACGAGCGTTTCTGTTCTTAGCAGAGTTGGAATATAATTTTCCTTCATATCTCACATTGGTGACCCCGTAGTGTCGCGCCGTGCTGTGCGTGCCCCGTAGCTCGCAGGTACGTCCTGCCGCACCCGCGTTACGCCAGCCCACAGCCCGCACCGTGTCCGCTATCCACCGCACTCGCTCTTTGCTGCGACTGTGCGCCGCGCCACCCGCTCCCGCGCGCGTCCGACGTTAAGGTTCGTCCATGGAAGAACTATACGCGCTAATCGAGTTGCTGATGCAAAACCGCGACCTGCAGCTACATTTTCAGCAACATGTGACGCCAACTCCGTGCCCCGCCTAGCTTCCAGAGTATAATAGAATGAGCGTTAAACTGCGAGCAGTTCGCACTCGCCATTGCAGCTGCCTTTCCCGCCACCCCACACACGGCCGTCTACGTCTAACTCTGCGACTCCATCCACCGCCACGTCACCGGCAAGCGGTACCGACGCTCCTGAAGAAAATGAGTAACTCGCTGATCGCCGTTCAGATCGAAATGCGTGAACTACAGAGACGCACATCTCGATCCCGTGACCGCGAGGTCAGCCGCAGCCGCAGATGCAGCTCATCCACCATTTCTTCAAGAGAGCCGTGCTGGTTTCACTTCCGGTTTTGGGACGTTCGTCATACAGACAACCCTATACATACCACACGTCAAACTCTGCCAGCAACCAATAGTGGCGGCGTTTGTTTCCCTTCAGGAGAAAGCCGATTATGTATATGCGAACGCAACAGCAACCACAGGTTTCTAATCGACACTGGTGTGGACCCGTGCTGTTCATCGTCGGCTCATGAAAGGTCGACGTCGCATCGCTGACTACATCAAGGCAGCCAATGACGCAACAAATCACACATACGGCCGAGTTGATATGTTACTCAACATCGTTCTGCATCGTGACTTTGGATGGAGCTACGTCGTCGCAGACGTTGCTGTTCCCATAGTCAGAGACGATTTCCGGACGTTTCTCTCCATCCTTCCAGACTGTCGAAATCACTTGTTGAACGCGGTCTCCCTGCGGACTGTGAAGCCGCAGATACCACTCAGTCTAGTGTCAAAACACTCGTCCTGGCGTCTCCGACTAAATTTTGACTTCCGAACTCTTGCGACCAACTAGCACGCCTTGCGAGACGCCGCATTCGTCAGCTTCGTACATACGGACAACGTCCAGCCCTACAGTGTGGTGCCGACTCCGCGATCTAACTCCTGAACGCCTCAAGATCGCGAAGTGCAAGTTCGACAGTATGCTCCGCGAAGGTAGGGCCCGCCGCTCAGACAGTCCGTGATCCTCACTCCTCAACATGTTGCCAAAGAAAGGAGTCTGCTGGCGCCCCTGCGGGGATTATCGTGCACTCGATGTCCGAACGATTCCCGACGTATACCCCGTCAGATACATTCACGGTTTCTCACACAGATTTCGTGGATGTACAGTGTTCGGTGTAATTGGCCTCGTGAAAGCGTATACCGAGATCCCTGTTTACGAAGAGGATATCAGAAGTCAGCAATCACCACTCATTCTGGCCTCTAAAATTTGCGCAGATGTTTTAGCGTTTTATTGACGAAGTCGTGCCTGGAATAGACTTTTGTTTACCATATATTGACGATATCTTGTTCTCGCGCGATACAACCGAGCACGAAACACACTTGAAAACTGCTTCAGCGCTTCGTCGATTACGGAGTTTTAGTGAACGTGAAGAAAAGTCATTTGTTCCTCATCAGTAACAGTTTTGGGTTACGAGGTCGCAGCGGACGGAACAAAATCTCTTCCAGATAGAGTAGCCGCTCTCTGGAATATCTCCCGACCGGCTACAGTACAAGAACGGCGCCGTTTTCTCGGTGTGATTAATTTATACTACCGCTTTCTCCCATCCGCCGTCCTTTAACAAGCCTCCCTCCACGCCCTGCTCTCCGAGCTCCGCGACAAACAGTCCGTCTTGAGCAAGCTTTCGAGACATACAAGGAAAATCTCTCAAGGCATACTCCTTGCTCACCCCCACCGCCAGAGCCCTCTTCACCGATGCCTCCACGATCGATGTCGGTGCGAGCCTCCAACAACACGTCGGCGGGACATCGCTGCTTCTTCTCTCAAATGTTGTTCACGCCAATCGGCGTGGCCAGCGCTTTACAGAGAGCTTCACGCCGTGTACGCAACTGTGCAACACTTCCGTCACACCCTGGAAGCGCAGCCATACAGTTTTCATCGACCAATGAAAAAAAGAAATTAAAATGTGTTCACCGACCACAATCCATGGCTGCACTTCCAGGATGTGGCATGTGTTCAGACCGACTGGTTGCTAAGGTAGCGTACAGACGGTAAGGAATGAACTCCGTACAATAGGTAAAAAATGTGCATTAACAGCATAAGTGGTTGCATGAATTTGCTAAAGTCATAATCAACAGCGAATTTAAATGCATGTGCGAAAAATTGAGTCAAATCGGCTAATGAGGCCTAAATATGACAACGGGATCTGACGTGTATAGATACGATGATTTAAAGGTACCTGTGCAGTGACACAATGATTGATTGTAATGACAAAGAAGGAGCTTTGAGTAAGGTGCTCTGAAAATTTCGAGCCATTTGCATGGAAAATGTCGCAATAAACTATTCAAGTGGACAGCAACTCTTAAGGTACAAAATATAAATTTAAATTAAGAAGTTAAGGTAACTAGCCAAGGGAAAATCTTAAAAATTTAAAAATAGTGTTTATGCACCACGCTCATACAGACTAATTTCAGTAGACCATCATATGACAAAATATTTGATAAATGGAGAGGAAAGATAGTGGAACATCTTAAAGAGAACAAAAGATTAAGTAGAAACCCGTATAGTTTCCTGAAACGGCCAGGGTTGAATACAGCGGTGACGGAGTTTGTAGGAATGGTAGAAAGGCGACAAGAACTGGATAATAGTAATGAATAACGTGCTGAAAAGGAAGCAGACAAAAGATATTAAGATCGTCACTTATGGAGACAATTTAGCAATAGTAGAGGAGGTCGAAAGTTGGCAAAATTTAGAAGAAAAAGCACAGGAAACATTGAATATAGATGTTTGGTTCGGAATGAGGCTAAATCTCTTAAACTAAGACAAATGCTATGAGGGTTGCCACTCCAAAGAACAGAGAAGAGAACTTATTGTTATGCTGGAAGGTAAGAAGATATAGGTAGTAGAAAGTTAATTATTTCGGATTCATTTTGGATAAGGAACTATTGTACATGAAACACCTAATGTATCAGAAAAGGCTAAAAAGATCTAAAATCCGTTGCTGTTAGTTGGGTTGAATAAGTACAATGTGAACAGCCAGGATGTGGTCAAAATGTGTAAAGGGGCTGCGAAATCTATACCAGTTTATGATTGCAATGTACAGGGTTATGTAGCCTCCAAGGAGACATGAAAGAGTGTTAAGGCAAATACAAAGGATGTGTCTGCGAAATTTAACTGGAGGAGATTAGTCAATTTCCACAGATGCTTTGGAAATTGTGCATGGCGTAATGCCGGGAGATCTTTACATAAAAAAATTGTGGTACACTAGAAAAGTTAAACATGCATAGGTAATACAATGAAATGTACAAACAGTAGCAGGATCAATGAAAATGTAAATGACTAGTCAAAGAATTTCTACAAGAATGATCCGTGCGATGTGGGATAGGAGTATCAAAGGACGGTTGACTCAAGTATATATACCACGAGTAGAATTGCGGAAATATCGAGAAAGTGGTTCCATTTGTCACCTCAGGTGATAAAGTTCATAACAGGACATGGCAATTTTGAATGGTATTTACAACGTTTCAGGGGAAGAGATGAAAGTTTCTGTATTTCTACAAAAGGAGCATATATTTTGAAATTTTGCCCAATATGAGGCAGAGCATCTATTGCATTTCAAGAAGGCTGGAATTTGGAAGATCGGAGGTAGACAAGAATTGATACGGACACGGGAAAGATATGAAAAGTTCAAAGAAAACGTAACAAAATTAGGAATGATTAGAGATTTATTAAAAAACAAGAAAGTTACTAGAATAAAACAAACTTTGTCTCATAATCAAGATTATGAGACAAAGAACACAAACCAATAATGACAATTGACGATATGAGATAGTAGCAGATGCTTTCCTCGGGAAGGAATGGAAACGCCTATTTCCGAAGAGCAACAGAAAAGAAGACCAAAGGATGCAAAGAAATAAGAGGACATAAAGATGTAGTACCCTTGCTATGATTTTGTTGCAGGCAAGATGGCTAATAGGATTTAGTTCTGTATATTAATGTATTACAATCTATGAAGAAATGAAACATCTCCAGAATGGACTATTTGTGAATTTGTGAAGCAACGAGGGTGACCTTATCCATCTCATTGGCACCGATAACCATGATTTCATATCTTATATTTTTCTAATATTTTACGTTACCCTCTTCTACTTCTAGGGTTGTCATTTACCCCATGTGGTCTGGCCTTCAACATAACGGCATCAGGAATATATATTGATCTCAGAATCCCCGCAAACTATGTATTCCGACACCAGTATCGGTACACCAATTTTCCATTATTTATACATGTCTCGCCCTTTTTATGCAACTTTAAAGGGTACCGTCTCCCTTCATGTGATCTAAACTGAAACATTGGTAGTGCATTTATAGTACCCAGAAACTGTAAAAACTGTGGATCCGACGTTAATCGATCCTTTGCAATTATTATTTTCTGTCACCCCCGTTGAAGGTCACAAAGGGTGAGGTTTTAGAGAGTTTTCGCACAACATTTACTCTTCCTGATGTATACGTTGTTGATGAAGCTAACCTCGTATTTACTTGAAACGGTCGATGTATTTTGTATAGCGTACCTTCGAATCAAATCATAATGAAACAATGGAATCCCTAACATACCACTTCTACGGACGCGTGTACGATTAAACTACTGTGAGTTCACCAGAACGTGCATATACGGCACACAACCAACAAATATTTCGCTTACCCTCTAAGATACTAACATAACCTCGAATCTACTATGATCTATCTCACTGGCGTACCACTAACATCATACGCAAAGTGGATTTGTAACGAACTACGCTAGGAGCGTTGGCGAACCACTGACATCTGGGCATGCACAGAAGCAACTTGCTTGTGCGTAGCGTATACGATACCTCGCAGGTACGTTATGCCAAATACCTATTTTGTCCCAGCAGTGTGTGAAATACTTTCACAGTGTGTAATATTCAGATCGATGACAGGCTGCGATTTAACGATCATCTCTGCAATGTTAGTGTGAAGCCATCACAGGTGGCTAACGCTCTGGCTTGATTACTGTCGAACGTTAAAGGTCCTAGACAAGACCGGAAAACTCGTATCGAGCGTGGTTGCCTCCATCCTACTCTACACCGCTCTAATGTTTTCAGGATCTTTGGATACATTATAATTCAGGAGGGCTTTTGGTAGGTATGGTCGATTCATTCGACGAGTCCCACATGCGGGGAGTCGTGTTGGTTCCCTTTAGTGCGTAACAGCTTTTTCCCTACCTGTACAAAATTTAAGGTCTCTAATGACTTCGATGTCGGCGAGCCGTGAAGCCCCACAAAAAAAAGTTTACACCGCTCTATTTCGGCTATGTTCCATACAATAACTTTCTGGAGAATAACAAGAGTAATTTGTGTTGTGTCGTAAAGATGCAGCATTCGTTATGGCAGATCAATGCCACCTACTGGCAGAGGAACGGGCTATCAGCGAGAGCACGTTTTTAAATAGTTAATATATTGTTTGCTGACATAACATTATAACAGCACAGTGACACAAAAACTAATAAATAATATTTGAAAGCAATTCCCCTTAAAAAAGAAGAAAATCATACTACAGAAGCTTTTTCCATTCTCATTTTTTATAGGTCATTCATTTTTTTTAACTTTCCGAACGAGCACATAATTACTTTTATGCGCACATACAATTAGTACAAAATTAACGCGTAGAATTTTTTCCCGTAGTTTTATTTTTAATAGGTGGGGATAGGTGAACGTTCCGCTAGCACCCACACTTCGTAATCGATGTTTTTTTGGTTTCCGAATGAGCACAAAATTGTTCATTAGCGGACGAAATTAGTACATAATTAGCACAAAATTATTTAATGCTTTATTTCATCTTATAACAAAGTGGAGGTACCAACTTCACAGACGTAATTATTGTGGAGGTTTTTGCGTTTTGGTCATTAGAGAATAAGAGTTTTCCCCCCAGGGGACTTACATCTAGTAAGTACGTGTTTGGCGAACACGGGGCCCCGAGCTGAGTCTGTCATTACTTCCACTTACTTGTGCCATGCTCCTTCCTTTCTCTTTTCTGACCTCCGTTGGTCACCTCTTGTTCTTTTCGATCCCGACGCTATTAGGGCTAGGGTATCTTTCAATTTCCTCTTNGATATGTTGGAATTTGTGTTTTGAGTTGTAATGCAGGAGGGTTTTTAGTGGGTATGGCTGAGTCTTTCGGCGAGTCCCACACGCGGGGAGAGTCATGTTGGCTCTCCCTAGTGCGTAACTGCATTTTCCCTAACTGTACAAGTTTTAAGGGCTCTAATGACCTCGCTGTTGACGAGCCCTAAAGCCCCACAAAAAAAAGTTTTTCTTTCCTCTTGTGACCAAAACGCAAAAACCTTACTGTTTTAAACTTTTAACAATACTTGGTAAGTCCGGTAAGTTAAAAGATGAAGTGTCCTCAGAGATTTACTCAGATTTTAGTAAAAATTTGTGTTTTTAGAAAGTTAATATTTTGGTAAATTTTGGAAGCATGGAATGACCCCAGGGAAGCAACCAACACGTGGAATGATATTACGGGCCGGCAAGCATCCAGTTCTGTTTAATTCTTAAACAAAACTATTTTAATATTATGCAGTCAGCGAAGTTTAAATTTCTTTATCGAAGTAATTAATTATACGTGAAAGAGCGATACGTTTTTTGTAAATTTCTCAAAAACTTCGTGAAAGGTCAAAAATGTTAAAAGTAATGGTTGTCGCTGAAAAATTTCCAACAAATATGGTCATAAGTAATTTTTTGCCAGACTCACATTTTTAGGCATTTTTACGGTTATACGAAAAGAAATGACATTTTTTAAAATTTAGACCG